>JABSTT010001692.1:0-381355 GCA_013339685.2 Hyalomma asiaticum
ATTTAGCAAAATGTTCTCCCCCCTTATGTAATGCCCCAATGGGGCCCTTAAGGGTCAATAAATGATGATGATGCACAGCGAGTAAGTGCAAAAAAGCGAGGCCAAAATTTGCTAGAAAACACACACCGCTGTGAAAGGGCACAACAGCTGATTTCACGAACCTTAATGTGGCAAAAATGGATTGCGGTCCGACGCTCTGCACAGCTTTCAACGCGAGAGCGCTGGCAAGTCCATCGAGAACAGTAGCATGCGTAAACGGCGCCTTATCAGTTATAGAGACATGGGTCAGGCTCGCCTTTCGTCGGCCTCTCGCCGTCCTTCCTCCATCGGGGCCCATGCCGCGAACGCTGCTGCAAGCGGCATGCGCCACTAAAAGTTACCGGGGGCCAAGCAAACAACCTCGAGTGGTCCGGCAACCTTGTGGGCCTAATCCTACCCAAGAGGCACCGCGCACAAGGCCCTCGGAGCGGCAACAGGGGAGGTTGGCTTGCCGAAGCTAGCGAAGTCACGTGACGCCGCCTCCTAGTTTTTCTTTCCTCCATGATTGCAGCAGACGAGCATACCAAGGCTGTGCTTGTCTGGGTAGCGAATGGCAAAGACCGTTTCCAATCTGTAGTACCGCGTTTTATCGGACATGCAGTTCTGTGTGTAGCCGGGTGCCGATGGACTGGATGATACGGCTGCCGGAAATATGCGTAGAATGTGTCGACACAAGTTTGTAGGACCCTTCGGTGCACCAGCAAAACACCAGGAGTGCTTGAAAGATGGGGACAAGTATAATAAGAACAGGCAGTTAGACAAACGTCCACAGACACGGCTCTTCAAAATACAGACATAGATTGGCTACAAAACACGGAACCTATTAACACCAAACATACGAGCTTGTGCATTACAATAGAGAATAAAAGGCAAACCATGTTATTCACCATGTGTCCATAGTCAAAAGAAGAGGCGGGCAAAACACGGACACAAGGGGAGAAGTGAACAACAGAAACGCCGACTATCAACTGAAGCAGAGCACAGAGGCGAAAAAGAAGGAAGACACACAGCTTATCTGTGCATGCTCAGGAATAATAGCGCGGCCTGTCAAATGGTTACACGTGCCGGTCTACGCGATAGACACCTGCTAAGGCATTCTGTCTCCTCTCTGGTTAAGCTAATCGACGGCTCACTCACGCACGCACTTCCACTGATACTGATATGCCAGGCCTCGACCAATAAACGCGTCTGTTCATTCTTATGTCTGTACAGGATCTTGGTTTCGTCATACTCGGGCGTGTGGCCCGAGTTTGACGCCCGAGTTTTTCACCTCTGTGCTCTGCATCAGTTGTTAGTCGGCGTTCGTGTTGTTCACTTCTCCCCTTGTGTCCGTGTGTTGCACTCCTCTTCGTCTGACTATGGACCCTTACTAACTCGCTCAAGTTTCAGTCCTTTTGATCACCAGTAACACTTGACATGTCTTCTCAACATAAGAATTGCTGGTCGGCTTCGATACTTGCTCCGCGGAGCAGCGTCGTTGAACTGGCCACTCGTGACGGCTCACACCGCCTCGCCTTTTTTCGCGATCTCCTCAAGTGAGCTTCGGTAAATCTGGTAGAAATTTAGGGGCTAGGCACCTGATTTCAGCACGCAGAAAACTGAGGGAAAGCTCTCGCTTAGCTCGGAGCTTCCATCGCCAGCTATCGCAACGAAGGCATCTCCGTCTCCTTCACAGGCAGCGGTTCGCTTCTGCGCGTACTCTCCGCTTCCTCCTTCTCTCTCAGTCTGTCTAGCACACTCACCCGGTGTGATGTGATGACTCAGTCTTGAATTCTTAAACCTTTCGGAAAACACGGGGGTCGCGCCGTGTACGCTTCGACCAAGCGCTGCGCGTGCTGAGACTTCGCAGAGTTTGATTCGGCGTGGCGTCTCTAATACGATGCCATGCTCCTTGACGAAGTGGGCAGCTGTTTTGTAACCCTGCCCCCTACTATAGGAATAGTGCTCACAAAATTACACCACTCAGAGTTTCACACGTCCATATCACAGTTCGTCACACAAAAGTGCGTATAGGAGCCTGAGCACATTTTGACTTTGAATTTATTCAAGGACAACAAAAATGTCTTGGATGCAAGGGCAAAAGGCAGATGTGCTCTGCCTCACGGGACCCTAGCACCTGAATGCACAGTCAGGGCATAGGCAACAGAAATAACAATTATACATTGTTAATAATATATACATACGCAGTTTCATACATAGCGAACAAAATGCATAATTTTACATAGTAAAGAAAAGTCACGAAACAGCAAATAACGAAACCTAAGGAACATGACTACAGCAAACACAACTTGCTAATCTTGCGGGAAGGAGAGGAGGTATGTTCTGGAGTTCTTTTGAAAGAGTACAAGGACAGTTATTTCTCTATAATTTGTAGGGCCTGTGTATGTCTGTTGAGAAGATGTGGAATTAAGTATATTAGCATTTGGGCTCATAGGTGGTTTGCACAAGGGGGATTCTGTAATGGTGGCGCCTTAAGTTGTAAGGCACATTGCTACTGGATTGCATATCAATATATTTAGAAGGATTGAGAATAAATTTCTTATAAACATGGCAGACCAATTTGAACTGATATAAGTGATTCACCTTTAGGACAGAGTGTTCCAAAAAGTACAAGCCTGTGTGGTCGTTGTATGAAAGGTTTTCAACATATCGTATCGCGTTTTTCTGCAATCTTATCAACCTCACAAGATTAGTTTTGTTTGTCGATCCCCAAATCAAAATACAGTAGCGAAGATGTGAGTGAATTAAAGCGTAGTATAAAAGCCATTTTAACCATCCGGGAACAAGGTTTCTAAGTTTGTGCAATACACCGGGGGCCCTTGATATGTTGGCATGAATTTTGTTAATATGCTTAGACCAGTCCAAGTGTTCTTCAAAAAAGACACCCAAAAACTTGTAGAAAGAGACACGTTCAATTGCATTGTTTTCAAATGTAAGCTGAGGTACAGAATCGTCAGGTTTGTTGCGTGCCTTGAATACAATAATCTTTGTTTTACTAACGTTCAAGCTGACTTTATTTCCTTTCAACCATAATGATAACTCTTGTAACCATGTATTAGCTTCAACATGTATCTTATTGAGGTGCATGCCAGAGTAGAACACACTAGTATCATCTGCACACAGAACGATTTTAGGAGTCCCTGGGATGGCGATTATATTATTAATATAAATAATTAAGAATATTGGTCCTAGAATAGACCCTTGTGGTTCACCATGTTTCAGCTGTGATTGATACACATGCTTAAATGCATGTGTACTGCAATTGATGGAAGAAATAGCTGCGAATAATTTTAAGGCAACGCCTCGAAAACCAACAACGGGAGCTTATAAAATAAATTTCATTATTTAATGGAATCGAATGCTTATCTGAAATCTAAGAAAAGTCCGACAGTAAATCGCTTTTCATCCATGTTAAAAAGTATTTTTTCCAATACGCTAAGCGGTGCCATTTCCGTTGATTTCCCCGCGCGAAACCCGAACAGCTCTTTCACAAGGATCTGTCTACAGTCGAAAAATTTACATAGTCTAGCTTTTATCAAATATTCCAGTAGTTTAGGAAACAAAGGAAGGCCAGATATAGGTATGTAATTATTAATGTTGTCATGGGGGCCACTTTTATGCAAAGCAACCACTCTTGCAATTTTCATACTGTCTGGAAAGCATCATTACATATGTGTTGTAGTGGTGCACTGATGAGATCGGTAATAGCGATAATTGGTTCGGCGTTAATTTCATCTGCTCCTGCAGCAGTAGATTTATCGAAATTACTAAGGAATGTGAACACTTCATGCTCACTGCATGGCTTTAGGAAGAGACTGCGCATGTAATTGACTATTTATTCCTGGGATACACCCAGACCTATTCAGTTGGGAGTGCCGCGTGTCTTGTTCCTGTGTTTTCTACCATTGTGTTTATGTTGTTCTAGTGGCGGCTTCATCATGACGATTTTCGTATACATCCCATTAACAAAACACCCGGGAGAGCACCAAGACCGTGGAAGGCGTTGGACCGTGGAAGGCCGTGGATTCTTTTTTGCTGAGACTGTCTGTTGTCATTTCGGCAACATAGCGCAGTCTAACATCAAGGTACTTGTCTATGATTACGCTCATAAGATGCGATGAGTGCCACTCATGCGGATGGTTTTCTAGCATGTGCTGATTCAGCATTTTAAAGAAGTCCTCGCCAACTAGGGTTGTCATAGTGGCCACTGAAACTTTAGCTGCAAGCCTTTGGAAAGGTAGTGACAAGCACACCAGCGCTCTACGCAGGTCTTTGCACATTGTCGGCAGATGTTCAGGACATCAGATGAAGCGCAGATGAGCCCGCCTAATGTTTTTTGCCAAATCAGGGAATATGCAGGCATGGATTGGGGAGTTGATACCTTCAGCACAAAAGCACATTCATCACACTGAAGGCGAAGCAGTAAGCTGCAAGCTACGAACCCCGCTTTGTGTACGACAAATACATCTCCAAGTCAGACACCCTCCCTGGGTCAGCAGAGTAGCCATGATCTAACGAAATAGCTTCAGTAAGTTGTTCACTGCTTGCAGGGCTTCTTATGCAGTGACATGAGCTCATTTTCTGGACAGAGTGGCCTTTTTCCATCCTCCTTGCCTTGGGTGTCTTGAATTTAAGATAGCAAATGCATTGTTAACATGTGTTATAAACTGTTCAGTTGGCAAGGAATTGTAAAATTTTGGTATTTTTCTAGCTCTACATTCTCCAATAGCACCTGCTACTTACTGACTATACGTTTGAGCTGCTAACGAGACATTCATGGGTTGGTTTTTCCAATTGATGTGTGCCTGTCTAAGTTTGTTTGCCAGATGTAGGGCTTCTGTGTTCTGGACTTAATGGAGCTCATCAATGTGCTTCTGCAATATAAACTATTCATTCGCATTCACAATAGCCGTTTTATCACACGAGGTGTTCCACAGCAGCTTCAACAAATTACAAGGATCCAATAGGACAAGCACAGGCCTTTTAATAACTGGGTGGGGAAAAGAAGCATCCAGCTCAGTCAGGTCCATCTTACAGCCAAGGCTCTGCAGCAGTGATAAGTTTGCTGCAGCACCATCACAGGTCAAATTAACAATATGTGCCTTTTTCGTGAGCGAAGCTAGCAGCCTCCAGCACCAGGTTGCTTCTCTGTACACTATCAAGGCCATCAACCAGAAAGTAGCCAATCGGTAGCTTCCATCTGTCATTGATTGGAGTAAGCATTAAAACAAACGCATCTTTGGCAACTGGAGATGCCCAAGTCAACATATCCATGCATCTTCTTCCGTCCCATTCCACATGACTTCGTATAGCCATCTCATCCACAACTAGATTTCATAATGTGGAGTACATAACCATTTTGTGAATTTTTGTTTACTTTCATGGACAGTGCAGTCAGCGCCTCCTTTGAAAAACAGCAGCCCCATCAATTGGGGCTGCTGGTTGGCAGCCCCAATTGATGGGCCCGGCGGCACGTTAAGAATGGGTCGCCCGAACTGGCTTCGTTTCTTCGTAATGCAGCTCGTCGTGTTTTCCTGGCAGCCTTTTCCGGTTCGGACCGAGAGGCAGTCCGTCGATGTCTTACAGGATGCCGGAGTTCCGCTCCCCGGACCTGCAGACACACTGAACAGTGACTGCAGTTTCTACAAGGATGGCCGTGATGACTGCATGCCTGCACAAGCAGTCTGCGCAGAATCGTCGGCGAAGCAGGATCATCTTTCGTCGTGCTACCCGCGCATGGATCGGACTTACGATGTGCTATCTGCAACCAGCATCTTACCCTCCCCCTTGGAAAAGTCTATAAAGCCTGGTGAAACCATCGCCGCGATCAGTGGCCCGGCGGCACGTTAAGAATGGGTCGCCCTAACCGGCTTCGTTTCTTCGTAACGCAGGTAACGAATCAACATTGCCTCTATGCTAAACGTACTAGTTCTCGTGCCTTGTTCGTGCTGCCGAGCCCACGGCGATCGTTTGCGATAATATATGACTGCGCATGCATGCTAATGAGAGTGCTCTTGTTAGCCGGTGATGTCGAAACTAATCCCGGCCCAGCTACTAAGGCGTCGGGCGACTTACTCGAAATGTTCAAAGCGTTACAAGGTGGGCAGTCAGCCATGATTGAGCAACTAAATTCTATTGCAGAGACGCTGTCCGAAAACGAAAAAAAGCTTAATGACATCAATAACAGGCTCGACAAGATTGAATCCGACCTCAAGTGAATTCAAAGTCTCAATCTGCAGCTTGAAAATATAGAGACAGTCGCGAACAACTGCAGCGCTCAGGTGTATCAGCTGACTGCTCGCTTTGAAGATATGGAATGTAGATCTTGCCGATGCAACCTGGTATTCATGGCCTCGCTGACAAACAAACCGAGACATGGAGCGATTCCGAGGAATTAGTCACGCAGCATTGCAAAAAAAATCTTGATATCGCTATTCAAACGCGTCACATCGAAAGAGCTCACAGGCTTGGCTCACGGAAAGAATCGTCCAATCATTGTCAAGTTTACCCATTTCAAGGACAAAGACCACATTCTTTCTAAATGTGGCAAGCTGAAAGGTACAGCCTATGGTGTTAGTGGGGATTTTCCTCCACACACGCGCTTGGCCCGTAGACGCCTGGTCGAATTCGGGAAGGCTCAAAACGTGCCCATCAAACTGCGCTACGATAAGCTTATCTGTGGTAACAAAACTTACGTATTTGATCATCCTACTCAGGCTGTTGTTGAGCACTAACGTTAGCAATTAGCAAAGAAAATCAGCAATCCAGTTAAGCAGCCTAAACATGATGTATCAATTCTTTACAGTAATATTCGTAGCCTCTTACCGAAACGTCACGCCATCAGCAGCCTCGTTTCGTACTCTTCCAGTAACGTCGTACTAATAACCGAAACTTGGCTGAATTATTTAGTGTCAAATGCTGAGATCTTGCCCAACCTACCTGAGTTCGATATCTTCCGCAAAAATAGGGAGAGCACTCGCGGTGGCGGTGTGCCAATAGCCACCAATCGTCAATTACAATGTTCCCGTGTAAGCCTGCAAACACCTTTAGAAATGTTGTGGGTCTGCGGCCACGCAACTACGCCGCGCGTGCTCATTGGCGTTTGTTACCGTTCCCCCAGTTCTGATGCTTCCTTTGCATCCGATTTCCATGACGTATTACACCAGGTAACGCTTGCTAATCCTAATACTCCAATCTTGCTTTCTGGCGATTTCAATCTTCCTTCCATTGACTGGTCCAAGTTATCCGCCTGCCAAAACACAGATGTCTCCAATGAATTCTTACACACGTGCCTTACGTTCTGTCTATCACAGCTTGTCACTCAGCCTACGCGCACAACTGATCATTCAAGCAACATTCTTGACCTACTGCTTACATCACATCCCGATAGCTTCTGTTCCCTTTCTTATATTAGTGGTCTTAGTGATCACACCGCGATTCACACTACATTTCCCTGTAACATGATTATAAAAAGCGTGAAATCAAAGAAATTACTGACTCTTTACGACAGAGCCGACTATGCAGCTATGAACGACTTAACAGCCTTTTATACCGAATTTTCCTCAGGTTACGATCAACAATCCACCGAATCTAATTGGGCTATGTTCAAATCCAAGGTGCATGACTTGATCAAACTTCACATTCCAACAATCACTATATGTGAGAGGTCTCGTTATTCCTGGTTTAATGTCACTCTAAAACGTATAAAAAATAAGAAAAAAAGGACAGTTTTGTTCCGCTAGGCAGTCAAACTCGCAGCTAGCCTGGGACAAGTACAAAACTACAGCCAAAGAATAGCTGGCATCATTAGCAAAAGCAAAGAGAAATTTTTTTCAACCACCCTACCTAACATGCTTCGGGACAACCCAAGCCGCTTTTGGAAAATCATAAAACCGGACGACAAAGCTGTAGTTTATCTTTGTGACAGTTCTGGATCTCCCATTGCTGATTGTGACATTCCATCTGTCTTCAACTCTACACTTTGTTCCGTTTTTACTAATGAACCTAGCAGCGAACTTCCTGAATTTCTGCATCTTGCTTTTCCGCCAATGCCGAAGATTGAGTTCAACCCAGAGGGCATTATTAATGTAATCAATCAATTAAAAAATTTTTGATCATGTGGTATAGATGGCACCAATCCCAAAATTCTGTGTCTGCAGTTCCATACTGTCAATCATTTTTCAGCAGTCGCTCGACACAGGTGACGTCTCATTGGACTGAAGAATTGGGAAGGTCATTCCGGTCTTCAAGAAGGGCGATCGCTTATCTGCAGGTAACTACCGTCCCATCTCTCTCACTAGTGTTTGTTCTAAGATCATGGAACACGTCATCTTTTCTCATGCTGCCAGCTTTTTATCATCTAAGTTTTTTTCATCCAAACCAGCATGGATTTCGTAAAGGTCACTCATGCGAGACCCAACTAACATTATTCCTGCATGACATCCACCTCCACATAGACCGTAACATCCCAGTTGACACTGCTTCTAGACTTCGAAATAGCCTTTGACAAGGTGCCCCACTCTTCTCCTGCTAAAAGTCTCACGTCTAAATCTGCACCAGCATGTTTTCAACTGGATAAAAGCATTCCTAACAAACAATTTGTGCATGTTAATCACCTCTCCTCCAACCTCTCCCCTGTCTTGTCCGGTGTGCCTCAGGGTACCGTCCTCGGGCCTCTCTTATTTCTAATATATATCAACGATATTCCACTTTCCGTTGAATCTAACATTTGTCTTTTTGCCGACGATTGTATCCTTTACCGCCGAATACATAACTCTACCGATACTTCTTCCCTACGAGGGCGCTTCGGTCGCCGAAGAGTGCGAACGCAGGACACATCGGCTCCCGTTTTTTTCATGACTGTGAGACGCCAGTTGCTTCGAGGCCAACGAAACTTAACGTCAGAAGAACCAGCTCTTCGAGAGGAATCTGTGGACACCAAATCTCAGGTGGGGAACGCTCTTTCCGGGATTTTATCGCCAAAAGTCTCTACCCACCAAGTGTACGTGTACTAAGCCTACAGCGTCGGCGAGGCTAGCCCTGCACGGCCGGCCGCGTCTGCGGACTGGAGCTTGCGTGGTGCGCGTGACTACAAGTGACTCGACATGAGTGTTAACCAAGAGGACAACGATATGGAAGACACCGGACACGAAAAGGAACCGAAACGCACAATGCAAGCCCAAGCCAAGAGGATGATGCGCCAGACGGATGGACTTACGTTACATACAAGAGGAAGAAAGAAGCCGCCCCAAAGGCGAGTGATACACTCAAGTCATCTTTCCCCCTGCTCGACCCACGCAAGGCGGTACAGAGGATCGCTAACAAGATCCAAAACTCAAGTAAGATGCCGAAGTTACCCGAGGGAGACGTAAGAGTAATCATACGACCAAGAGACGGACTAAATATCAGGGCCACGTGCTTGGCATCGCTAGACGAAGCCATCTACGAGGCTGCAGGCATGACAAGGGAAGAACAAATTATAATCTGACCCAATTTCGCGCAGAACATGTGAGCACTCCCGAAAACGCCACAGCAGAAAGAATAATAAGAATCAAGGAGATCCGGATCGAAGGAAAAACGCACGAAGTGAGCTCGTGCGTATCTGCGCCGGACAGTACTGCCAAGGGCATAATACGAAACGTGCCCCTCAAACACACACAAGCACATGTGCTTGAAGCGCTGGTTACCGATAGGAACCCGTCGCTGATACATGCCAAGAGACTTGGAAGCACCAGCACGATCATCGTACTTTTCAACGGATACAAGGTGCCCACATGGGTGTATTTCAAGAACACGATGATCAGAGTCTCCCTCTATAGGAAGCAGACAGACTTCTGCAAAGAATGCGGAAGACTAGGACGTAGACCCGACGTTTGCCCACGCCCGGAAGACATACTATGCCCTGGATGTGGAATGCGCAACCCAACGCAAGAGCATGACTGTCAACCAAGATGCAAGCTCTGTGGAGAAGGCCACTCCACGGCAGACCGACTGTGCAAGGCAAAATTCAAGACTCCGTTCATAGTGAAACAACGTAGATGGGCTGCCAAGGCCAAGGAAGTGGAACCATCGGAGCCACCAGATGCCAGCTACGAAGAAGCAAGCCCACTGAGAAAAAGCAGAGGAAGATCGACGTCTAGGACGAGATCAAAAGCAACGTCCAGATCCAAGAGCAGGCCAAGGGAGGTAACCCGTACTGCAACCGGCCCCCGGTCGAGGTCACAGTTTAGGGGGAGGAGCCAGCTGCCTGGAAGCGAGGGCCAGGACGTGGGATTCACGCAAACAAAGGTGAGCTGGTCAGACGTCGCAGTCGGGCGCGAATCATTGAGGCCCGGAAACAGTAGAAGCACAATGGTAGATGACCAGACGTTAGGCTATACAGAGGAGATTCAGCTATTACGCCAAGAGCTAGAAAAAGAAAGAAAACAAAACGCAGAGTTAGCCAAGAGAGAAGAGCTTTGCAGCGCACTGCGCAAGACACCCCATCAGGCACACGAACCTGAGCTCCCAGAACCGATGGACGAGGCTATGCATTATCACGGTAATATAGGCGCAGGAACAACACCCACAGTGACACGAGACAGGACAAGCGTTCTCATGCAGGAGGTGGAAGGTCCAGCGGCAGTCCGGCACGAAACGCCAGGTACAGGCAACGAAACTTAACGAGCAGGAGACTGTAACCCAGGAAATAAAGAGACCTAGACCCATCACAAAGAAAACAGACATCTTAGAGGAAATGATCGAGAAGCTATCAGAGAAAATGGGATAAACTTTTCGAGGTCCTGGCAGCACGAATGAACGAAATAGAAATGACTATACAGGCCCAAGACTACGAGCGACTCCATGAAAAATTAACGGCGCGCGTCAGTGCAATAGAAAATTGCTTACAAACACAAAGTGGCGGCCAAGTATCACCAGCTCTGCAAGCAAATCCACAATGTAGGGCCACCCAAGGCGCCCCACGATCTCAGGTAGCGCCCTCCAGCCAAGGACGTAACGTCCATATCCCCCCTTCGCATGTACGTCATGGCCAGGGACAACTAGTGCTTTCCAACGGGCGTAAGTTTAAAGGGACCGGCTTCAGCGTTGGCGAAGACATCACACGAAATATCCAAATTGCCCGCTGACACCTAGTTGATTTTGCAAAAAGCAAATCTGCACCTTACTCTCTGTAGAGTCTAGACCCTGTTCACGGGTAATACCCTGTTCACGGGTAATAAGCGCTACGTTTATGAAGAGCGCGCAAAGAGTGTGAAAGAGGTGCAACAGCAGTTGCTTCGCCGCAAGGAACGCCCCCGCCCAACGGTATCAGAACGAGCTAACCTATGCCTTTCCGTGATATACGCCAACGCGCGAACTTTTGTCCCTAAACGCGATATCCTGTCTAATCTCGTATTGTCGTCTAACAGGAATTTACTAATAACCGAAACATGGCTGACTGGAGATATTACCGATACCGAGGTTCTTGCAGATCTGCCGAACTTCTGTCTTTATCGGAAAGATCGTAAAGCATCACGAGGTGGTGGTGTGCTTATTGCCGCCCATCAGAATTTAGCTTGCACTCTTGCTGCCATTGAAACAAACTTAGAAATGATATGGCTTATCTGCCGCGCCTCACCGCAGACAGTACATTTGGGCGTTTGCTACACGCCACCGCACAACATCCCTGATTTTGAACGTGAACTTAATAACGTCGTGAGCGATCTTCGCAAAAAGCACTCGAACGCAGACATCCTGCTTTTTGGGGATTTCAATTTCCCGCAGGTAAACTGGAGCAACGATTCTGCTTTAGTCACAGGGAATGATGCTGCTAGAGATTTTCTTCATATGTGCCATAATCTCAGCCTAACTCAACTTGTATTGGAGCCCACGAGGGTTACAAAAGACACCTCCTGTATACTTGACCTCATACTAACCAGCCACCCCGGTAGTCTGTCATCATTAACTTACCTTCGCGAAGTAAGCGACCACAAAGTGATATATGCAGTCTTCACCTTCCAGCCGATACGAAAATTACAGTCCGACAAAACTATACGGTTGTATGACAAAGGCAATTACGAAGCCATTAACAATGAGCCGGGCGAATTCTTTTCAACCTTCGAGGCATTATTCTCTACGCATACACTTCAGGAGAACTGGACGCTATTTCGAAACAAAATGAATGAACTCGTTACCAAATATATTCCAAAAGTAACTATTCACACTAATCAAAATAAGCCGTGGTTTACGAGAGCTATAGAGACACTGGGCAACAAAAAGAAACGTCGCTTCCGATTAGCCACGCGTCTTGGATGCACCGAGGCATGGTCTAATTACTACATAGCAGAGAACGCCTACCTGAGTGCCGTTCGCAATGCTAAAAGAACTTTTTGCAACGTTGATCTACCCCTGCTGCTTACTCGTAATCCTCGGCAGTTTTGGCGCGTTTTAAATCCCCAAGAAACACGCTCTATCAGCATAACGAATGCAGAAGGCGCGACAGCCACGGATGCCGAGTGCGCTGATATCTTTAACGCTGATTTTTTTTCCGTGTTTACAAAAGAAACTATCACTCCAGTCCTTCCGCTACCTACTAGCATAACAACACGCATGCCACCCGTTATATTTTCTACTGACGGCATACTGTCAATAATAGAAAAAAGCAAACTCTGTACTTCCTCAGGTGTAGACGAAATTAACTCAAGGATTCTAAAGAATACCAAGTACATAACTGCAGCTTGCCTTACCCTTTTGTTTTCTCAGTCATTGTCTACAGGTACGTTTTTATGTGATTGGAAAGAGGGAAAGGTCGTTCCAGTCTTCAAAGCAGGTAACTAAGATTCCCTCTTAAACTAGCGTCCCTTGCAAATTCATGGAACATGTCATATACTCGCATATCATGGCCTTTTTAGATTCAGTAAACTTCTTTCATCCTTCCCAACACGGTTTCCATAAAGGACTCTCTTGTGAGACACAACTAGCCATCTTTCTTCATGATCTCCATGCTAATCTTGATAACAACGTTCAAACAGATGTCATCTTTCTAGACTACTCTAAAGCGTTTGATACAGTACCTCATAAACGTTTACTAATGAAATTATCCCTGCTGAACTTAGATGCGCATGTAGTACAATGGAATATAGAATTCCTAGCTAACCATTCCCAGTTTGTTCTTGTAAATAACCACTCTTCCAAGCCCCTTCCTGTCACTTCAGGCGTCCTCCAAGGCTCAGTCTTAGGACCACTTCTTTTTTTAATATATATTAATGATCTGCCACAGCATGTATCCTGTCCGATTCGTATGTTCGCCGACGACTGTGTAACTTATCATATTGTAGCTAACATTTCAGACCAAGAATTTCTTCAGAGAAACCTTGAGAACGTACATAACTGGTGCATTCGTTGGCAAATGGCTCTAAACCCTAAAAAATGCAAATTTTATTTCAATTTCCCGCAGGCGTAGTCCATTCCGTTCCACTTACACAATCGCAAACGTCCCTGTTCAATCAGTTCTCTCGTATAAATACTTAGGCATAATTATATCCCACGACCTTTCCTGGACTGTGCATGCGACTAACGTCATTTCATCAGCTAACAAGACCTTAGAATTTATGAAATGTCACCTCCGTCACGCGCCGCAACAAGTCAAACTACTCGCGTACAAATCATTTGTCAGACCACAATTAGAATATGCCGCTGCCATCTGGAACCCTCACCAAGCATATATCACCAACGCACTTGAATCACTTCAGAATCGTGCCACAAGATTCATCCATTCTTCATATTCATATAACATCAGCATTTCCCTCTTAAAGGCTGAATCAAATTTGTCATCCCTCGCTTTTCGTCGTCGTGTTGCCACGCTCTCTCTTTTTCACAAATTCTTTTACAGCTCGCTAAACCGCCCACCTTATATCACGCAAGCATCGTCACGCACGTCACAGCGCACCAACCATCAACTGCAAGTAACCCGTCCACGAACACGAACCGTAACATTTCAAGCCTCATTTTTTCCTCGAGCTATCAAAGACTGGAACGACCTGCCTCACCATGCTGCTGCCGTACCAACACATGCCGAATTTCTGGACGCGGTGCAATCATGTAACACGCCATAACACATGCTTTCATTGTACATTTATGTTACCACCCCTTATGTAATACCCCAAATCGGGGTCTTTAAGGTAATAAAGTGAAATGAAATGAAAAAGGAGTGTCTGAAAATATGGCAATGGAACTGTCGCGGCTTCACAAAAAAAGATCGGTATTAACACCGTATATGAAAGAACACTCAAAGCAAAAACCAGACGTCGTCATTCTTCAAGAGACCCTCTGCCATGCCAAATTAGCAGGATACACAACCCAGCAGCAACAAACTGAGGGCAAGGGATGGAGGATTCTCACGACCACGTTTGTCAGAAAGGGCTTAGTCGCGGTCCAGCACGAGGCGAGGGTGACGGACATTAGTCACATTCTGATTGAGATCATCCCACGCAACAAAAAAGAAAGCAGCACCTACGTCCTTAATGTATACAGCAAACCCTCCAAAGAGGGCAGAACACACAACTTCGACGAGCTCATAAACAGTACAATTGACATTGCGGGGCGTAACAGGCTCGTCATAGGGGGGGACTTTAACCCCCCCCCCCCCCCCCACATCAGCAATGGGGCTACGCTTACTCCACGAGGAAGGGCAGGGACCTTGTTCAAGTTATAGAGCACGCGGACCTACTGACGCTCAACGAACTCTCATCTCACACGCGGATAGGCGTTGGTCTCAAGAGAGACACCACACCTGATCTCACCCTCTGCAAAAATATAAGGCATATAAAATGGGAGAACACCTTCGAGGACCAAGGCAGCTACCACAGGATCCTCAACGTCAGCATAGGAAACGCTGTTCTGTCGCCTACGCAGGTGCCCACCAAGCTCGTAGATTGGGACAAATTCAGGAAAAACAGAAATGATAACGAACAGGAACCGATCACTAACATAGAGCACTGGAATCAGGAACTACTTGAAGACGTGGGAAAGGCCACGACGGACGTAGAATTGGGCGGATGGGAAGAGGACGAGCAGCCAAGGGTGGACAGCAGATTGGCGCACCTGAAACAAGCGAAAAGATCGATCCAGCTGCGTTTACAAGGGCAAAAACACAACAGAAACCCGAGAAGAAAAATAACAGAACTAAACAAGCAAATAGAGGAACACTATGCACGGCTCTGCAACCAGGAATGGGACGAGGTGTGCGACACCCTAGACAACAATATCAAAACAAGCAAGACATGGACTATCTTCAGACGCTTGCTCGACCCAACCAACACCAAGGTGCCATCGTAGGCAGAAATGACTAGGATCAAACACAAATATAAGGGAAACATGAAAGCAATGGGGGAAGGTATTGTCCAAACGTACCTAGACAGACCACCGAGCATCAATCACAAGGAGTATGGGGGATCCCCTAACGAAGACCTGGATAGGAAATAAGAGCGGTCCTGCAGAACCTAAAGACCAAATCAGCCCCTGGGCCTGACAGGATATCAAACAAAATCCTCCGCAACCTGGACAATCAGGCGATCAAGCAACTTGCTGATTACATTAACAATTGCTGGAAGAATGGCCAAATACCAGACAAATGGAAAAAGTCGAACGTGGTCCTCATCCCCAAGCCAGGAAAGCCCCTTGACATCCAAAACATGAGGCCCTTACCTCGTGTGTCGGCAAAGTCATGGAGCACGCTTGCCTAAATAGGATCAACGGTCATCTCGAAGCAAGTAACGTATATCCCAGCTCCATCATAGGCTTCAGGCCAGGGCTTTCTACCCGCGACGCCATGATCCAGATCAAGGAACAAGTCATTGGAGTACCAGGATGGGGCTTCGCGCCATCCTCGGGTTGGACTTAAAGAAGGCTTTCGATAGGGTCCGACACTCGACCATACTAGACAGAGTGACACAACTCAATCTAGGCCAACGCACGTACAATTACATCAAAGACTTCCTGACTGATAGAAGGGCCACAATCAAATTAGATGAGGAAGAAAGCATGCAAGTTGACATGGGAGCGGCAGGGACCCCCAAGGCTCCGTCATCTCCCCCATGTTGTTCAACCTCGTAGTTAAATTCGGTGATGTGATCTCCTTTCTCGATGGTTCCTGTTGTAACTTCAGAGCCGGGCATGCTTTTCAAATCCTTTATTAGGGCATGCCAACTGGCAGCCACAACACAACACAAAGAACACAGTAACGTAGGGCACACGCCCATATATACAAGTATCTCCAGGTTACACATGCGCAGTGGCGACCACTCACTTATCACTGCAACTACGACACATGTAGCCTATCGCGATATGAACACAACACTCCCTTTCTGACAAACTTTAAGTCCGGCTACTATAGCCCCAGCGATCAGGCGCCCGGCGTTCACCGACCTTTTCTGGTTTGTCGGGTGCACCGAGTCATAATGCAGGCACCTGCCGGTGTGCGTGCTCTTTCTGTACACAGAGAACGTCAGACTGTGCTGGTCACGTTTGACAAGGACGTCCAGGAAAGGTAGCTCACCGTCACTTTCAACCTCGGCCGTAAATTGAATAGATGACTCAATGCTATTTAAGTGAGAGAGGAATGAAGAAATTTTTGCTCTCTGAATTATGCAGAACACGTCGTCTACATAACGTAGGAATACCTTGGGTGGCGTGTTGAAAGAGGCGAGTGCACGATTTTCAAGCCATTCCATCGTCAAATTTGAAGCGGTCACCGAGATAGATGCCCCCATCGGTGTCCCGTGCACTTGCTTGTAGAAGGCGCCTTCGAACACGAAATAAGTATTCCTCCAGGCAAAATAGAAGTAGCCTTTTCAAGTCAGGGACGTCGATAGGTGTCCTCTCTGGCAGTGTAGGGTCACCTTCAAGGGCAGCGGCGCATGCTTCCGTGGCGAGATTAATAGGAACACTAGTGAAGAGCGATACGACGTCGAACGAGACGAGAGCGTCCTGACTGTCGAGAGCATAATGACGAACCTTGTCAACACACCAAGCGGTTCAACTGCACGCTAATTTCAAGGCCAGACTTCACTCCCGTCGCACGAAAGAGACGCACGAAAACAAACTGGCTAGACTATCGCAACCATTTGAGGTCCGGCAGCAGAAACGCTTCTGGGTCCACCGTGCATAACCTATCATCGTACCGGCCAAACTCGGCCGAACTCGCGGTCTTGAGCCTGGGCTTGAACTTCAACACTGGACCACAAAAATATACGAAAAGATTGGTCTGTGCTGTAGAAGATGCCATCAGCCAAATCGAACCTCTCAGACGGGATGAGGCACGAACCCGCGCTATAGGCTTTCTTTCACGCTTACGCCCGAACCACAGCGCCTCCCCGCTTTCAAGAGAAGAAAGGAAAGCTGTCAAAGAC
Organism: Hyalomma asiaticum; assembly: GCA_013339685.2. Classification (NCBI taxonomy): domain Eukaryota; kingdom Metazoa; phylum Arthropoda; class Arachnida; order Ixodida; family Ixodidae; genus Hyalomma; species Hyalomma asiaticum. The sequence continues at coordinate 17,427 of JABSTT010001692.1, forward strand.
CTTCGCTCAAATGAAAACCTTGTCATCCTTCCGGCAGACAAAGGCAACGCGACGGTTCTACTTACCAGAGGTGATTACCGTGACAAGATGTTGTCATTGCTTGCGGATGAGACGACGTACTGCCGTCTCAAGAAGGACCCCACGCCCAAGGTACAGCGCGAGCTGCAAGAGCTTCTTTCTGACGTCTTTCGCGTTATTGACCCTAAACACAAGGGGTTGTACTTCTCCCTTCTTTGCACTAATGGTTCTGCGCCGGCGCTCTATGGTCTTCCAAAAATCCACAAGGCGAACGTTCCGATGCGACCTATTGTCGACTTTACTCGCTCTCCTCTTCAGAAACTTTCCAATTACCTTCATAAGGTTCTCTCCCCCATTGTTGGCAGAAGTGCCACTCACGTTCGCAATTCCCACGACTTCATTGACAAGGTTCGTCATTATGCTCTCGACAGTCAGGACGCTCTCGTCTCGTTCGACGTCGTATCGCTCTTCACTAGTGTTCCTATTAATCTCGCCACGGAAGCATGCGCCGCTGCCCTTGAAGGTGACCCTACACGGCCACAGAGGACACCTATCGACGTCCCTGACTTCAAAAGGCTACTTCTATTTTGCCTGGAGAATACTTATTTCGTGTTCGAAGGCGCCTTCTACAAGCAAGTGCACGGGACACCGATGGGGGCATCTATCTCGGTGACCGCTTCAAATTTGACGATGGAATGGCTTGAAAATCGTGCACTCGCCTCTTTCAACACGCCACCCAAGGTATTCCTACGTTATGTAGACGACGTGTTCTGCATAATTCAGAGAGCAAAAATTTCTTCATTCCTCTCTCACTTAAATAGCATTGAGTCATCTATTCAATTTACGGCCGAGGTTGAAAGTGACGGTGAGCTACCTTTCCTGGACGTCCTTGTCAAACGTGACCAGCACAGTCTGACGTTCTCTGTGTACAGAAAAAGCACGCACACCGGCAGGTACCTGCATTATGACTCGGTGCACCCGACAAATCAGAAAAAATCGGTGGTTGCCTCACTTGTCACGAGAACCAACCGCATCTGCACAACGCCGAGCAGCCGGGCTGCTGACCTACAGCAAGTGCACCGAGATCTTTCGGCATGTGACTACCCGAAGTCAATGTTGAAGTCAGTGGAACGTCAACTGTCGCAGCCACCAAGACCTGACCATGTGTTGACAAGAAAACGGGCTGCAATACCTTACGTTCCTGGTGTGAGCGAGGGCCTGGCCCGCGTTCTACGCCATTACGACGTCCAAGTAGCCCACGTTCCCACACAGAAATTGCGTCACCAGCTGGTAAACGTGAAAGACAAGCTTAAAAAAGAAAAGTTTCCTGGCGTTGTTTATCGGATTCCTTGTAAAGACTGTGATAGTGTATATATCGGCGAGACGGGAAATTTTGAACAGCGGGTCAAACAGCATGTCAATGACGCCAACAAGAAAAAAGTATCTTCGAATGCCTTGGCAGAGCACGCTACAAACTTGAGCCATCAAATCGATTGGGATAACGCCATGATCCTGGAAAAAGAGAAAAAACTATCCTCAGGACATCACCTAGAATCCATCCTGATCCAAACGACAGACAATACTTTGAACCGCAATGACGGAACACTTCCTCTAATCTACACCCGCAGCCTACGTCACATCTTAAAGCCCTCATAATCATCGCCGCACTCGTCCGCTTTTATTGTGAACAAGGCTCCCGTCAGGGGAGCCGAAACGTCTTTTTGTATTCTTCTTCTTGGTCGGTGTCATCGTTTTTCAGTTTTACCAACACTAAGTATGTACATATTGATTTGACCTGCAACACTCTACCCGGTAACCACTTTACAGTCTCTCCGCGCACCGATCGTACCAGTACGCACTCATTCACAGCAGAAGAACGGAACCTTGCGCGCCGCTTGTCAGCGGATGTTTTCACCTTCTCTGCTTGGTCAGTCAAAACACCGCTCACATCAGGTCGTAGTAACGATAAGCGGGTCCTCAGTTTCCGTCGCAGAAACAATTCTGCTGGTGATTTCCCAGTGAAAGTGTGTGGTGTTGCGCGATACGAGAACAGGAAATTATCTAGGCGATGTTGTAGTGACCTGTTTGTACTTTTCCTTTCGTCATCCATTAACTGCTTCAGGAGAGCCTTCTTAGTTGTTTGCACCGCTCGCGCGGCCGCTCCATTAGATTGCGGATCATACGCTGGGGTGAGCGTATGTTTCACGCCATTCGCTTTCAGAAAAGTTATGAATTCCGCTGCGCGGAACTGAGGCCCGTTATCTGTAACCACTTCCACAGGCAACCCGTGCGACGCAAACCAGGAACGCACAGCCTCGACTGTTTTCGCAGCTGTTGTCGACTGCATGCATTTAACCTCTACCCATTTGGAAAACGCGTCTACCGCAATAGGAAACATTTGCGATTCTTTTTTCGCAAAATCCAAGTGGACTCGTTGCCATGGGTGTACACAAACTTTCCATGGAAATAAAGGAACTGGCTGCGTTACGGGAAGTACTGCTTGACAGATGCTGCATTTGCGCACCGCCTTTTCAAGGTCATCATCGATACCCGGCCACCAGACCATTGACCGTGCAACAGCCTTCATTTTTGAGATCCCGAGATGCTGCTCGTGTAAGAGTGCTAGTACTGCAGCCTTCAAGCTTTCAGGGACAACAACCCTGTTGTTCCAAACAATACAGCCCTCGTCCACCGTGAGCTCAAAACGGCGAACCCAAAACGGTTGCAGTTCCGCACTGACAGTCTTTGGCCAATCATGCCATATCCTATTTCGCACAACTTGCAGCAAACTGTCACACCCTATTGCACGCTCAATGTCTTTCGCGGTTAGCGGCAAATCTGACAACGTGGAAAAGTAACAAAGTGCGTCCTCTTCATGCCCCACTTCCGACAATGGTAGCCGTGACAAAGCATCAGCATGCGAGATGGCGGTGCCCGGCTTATGCGTAATTTTGTAACAATAATCTGCTAGAAATGTCAGCCATCTGTGCACCCTGGCAGTTGCCACGGCACCGCAATGTCGGTGTGGGTCTAAAAGAACCGTCAGTGGTTGGTGATCCGTTAAAATGTTAAATGCTCTGCCATAGAGATACTTGTGGTATTTTTTTACTCCAAAGACGATGCTCAGTGCCTCTTTCTCGATTTGTCCGTAGTTTCGCTCGGACACTGACAGCGACCTTGAGGCGAAAGCGATAGGCTTCTCTTGGCCGTTCACGACATGCGATAGTACGGCTCCTAGGCCATACTCTGAAGCGTCACACGTGAGCTGAATTTCTTTTGCCACATCATATATTTCCAACACACTTTCATCCGTGAACAATGTTTTACACTTGTTGAAAGCGTCGTCACATAGTCGGGACCAGTGCCACTTGGTTTCCTTGCGCAGCAAGCCATGGAGAGGCTCCAGTACTGTTGCTACATTTGGTAGAAATATTGCGTAGAAATTGACCAGACCGAAAAACGCCTTTAGTTGCGTGACATTGTCTGGCTTGGGTGCATTCTTTATCGCCCTTACCATGTCACTGGTAGGGTGCAACCCATTGCCATCAACTTCGTGTCCCAAGTAGGCTACACTTTTTTGAAACAAGCTGCACTTTTCCGCGTTGACTTCGATACCGTATTGGCTTAGGCGCATGAGCACTTGTTCCACTCTTTCACGACACTGCTCGTAGCTAGCTCCCGCTATGATGACATCGTCAAGATAGCAAGCCGTGCCTTGCAAGCCCCTCAGGACTTGGTCCATTACCGCCTGAAATGCGGCTGGTGCAAAGGCTACACCATAGGGTAGGCGCCTGTACCGGAAAAGGCCCATATGCATGTTAACGGTGAGCAGTTCCTGAGCGTGCTCATCTAATTCCAGTTGCAGATACGCCTTACTCAGGTCAAGAACGGAAAACACGACTCCACCTTGCAACGTGATGGATATATCTTCAGGCAGCGGTAGAGGGTAATGGTCAACTTCCTCGAAAGGATTAACGGTGACCCGGTAATCCCCGCACAGTCGAATCCCGCTATTCTTTTAAGGCACTACCACCAGCGGGGTGGCCCACGCACTGTGCCTCACGCGGTACACAATGCCTGCCTTTTCCGTATTAAGCAACTCTTGCATGGCACCCCGAACTGCTGCTGTTTTTCCGGCTGCCGGGATCCCATCTTCGTCGCCAGTTATGTTGTAACTTCAGAGCCGGGCATGCTTTTCAAATCCTTTATTAGGGCATGCCAACTGGCAGCCACAACACAACACAAAGAAGAATTAATCAAAGATTAATTGAACACAGAAGGTCGCTATCAGGTGGGACGCCGTCCAATCTATCCTTGCACTGCCAGGTCTGTAGCTGCATGCCCGAGTTAGACAAAACCGAGATCCTGTACAGGCATAAGAACGAAGATACGCGTTTATTGGTTGAGGCCTGGCATATCAGTATTAGTGGAAGTGCTTGCGTGAGTCAGCCGTCGATTAGCTTAAACAGAGAGGAGATAGAAAGCCTTAGGAGTTGTCTATCGCAGAAGACCGGCACGTGTAACCGATTGACAGGTGGCGCTACCATTCCGAGCATGCGCAGATAAGCTGTGTGTCTTCTTTCTTTTTCGCCTCTGTGCTGTGCATCAGTTGTTAGTCGGCGTTCGTGTTGTTCATGCTCTCCTTGTGTCCGTGTCCTGCACGCCTCTTCTTTTGATTATGGACTGTTACCAACTCGCTCAACTTTCTGTCCTTTTGACAAAGAACACAGTAACGTAGGGCACACGCCCATATATACAAGTATCTCCAGGTTACACATGCGCAGTGGCGACCATTCACTTATCACTGCAACTACGACACATGTAGCCTATCGCGATATGAACACAACAGTTCCGATGTCCGTGGCGACACGTTGAAGGACGCAGTCTGGGCCAAGATGTCCTCGCAGCAAACACGTAGGTTTATTCACGCTGTACACTATTTACAAGCTTCGCCGGGGCGGCCAGTACTGTCAGCAGACATCTGAACACAACTGGGATCAAACCACACCAAGCGGTTCATCCCGAGCCCTTAACGTTTGCACTTAAACATGAACAAGCACGAAGCTTTCAACCCTCATCATAACTCGTCAGAGGCAGCGCCAAGCTCGACCTCTGACTACCTTGCCGCGTCTGCGACCCGAGTTAGCGCTAAGCTTTGCTCTCCCTCTCTCCTATCTGTTCTCGGTTAAATACGCCTGATCGCCCCTGCGACCGCCTTCTGGGACCAACCCATATGCAGCACTTCGCCAATCAAACCCATGTTCACTCTCTCTACGAGAGCCTATGGTTACGCCTTTGCATTCCCACACTTTGACCCGCTTGCTGCACAGAGCTTCTCCGAAAGATATCATCGGCCACTAATCCCGTGATCAGTTAGCAGAACTCTGCAGCAGGCCCACATTGCCACTCTATTTACCCGGCGGCATGCAACCAAGCCGCCGCTTCAAGAGAACTGCTAGACAGGTCTGCTGTACCCAAACGCACTTCCGTACATTTCCACGGCGGGGTCATCTCCCCCGAACAAGCGACCCTTGGCGACAAGTCGACGGCGCCAAAAGGTCAAAGAATTACTTTGACAGGGAGCCCCCGCTGTTCTGGCAAGCGACTCCACCCCCCCCCCCCCCCCCCCTGTTGTTCCTTTCTCAGATGCCCCGTTTCCTCCGAAAATGCTCTACAATGCCGCAGTGAAGAGCCCTGTCACCCGTCCTGTCCCCTCTGCTGTGCAGCTATTTACGTCACAGCAATTACTGACCGCGTGCGCCGCGGGAACAAAGCCGCCGCTTTAACTGCGTACAGAGTGCATACAACGACGTTTCTACGGAAAAGCCATTGTTGTGCCTCAAATTCCCCTGCCAGCACGTGCAGTTCCACCAGCGACCGACCCCACAGCGGGCATTCCCGGAAGGCGCTCGTGCGTCATCCGTCGACATCTTTCGGAAGCTACTCACCGGTCGCCGGTGGCGAGAACAAACAAGGGACGTTGAGAGGACCCCCCGGCATGACTGCAGGCACGGACCTGCACCGCACTCCAGCCGCTTCGTGGAAAAGCGCAAGGAGGAAGCGACCGAACGAGGGGAGAAAAGCGGGTGCATCGGGGGGTGCACCGGCGGCTGCTCACGGAGACCCGGCCGTGTCAAGAGCTCCTCACGGAGACACGGCCGTGGATCATGTACATTACTGTATAAAGTCTTTTATCAGTCTTCTTCGACCTGTCGTCCCTCCTGGCTCCTCACTCCAGCGCCTCTTCGAAGCGGTGGGGTTACCAAAGTCCCCGTACCCCATCCGTCCTTCGCAACAGTGGTGGCAGCGGTTAGATGCCAACGGACCCCGCGTCTTCCGCTAGGCCCCCCATTTAATAACAGTGGTGGCAGCGGTGGGATGCCAACGGACCCCGTGCCTTCCGCTAGGCCCCCCACTTCATAACAGTGGTTGGCAGCTAGGTAGCTGACGCTGGTTGGCAACCAGCGTCAGCTACCTTGGTGTGGTGAGTGCTCGAAGCTTTCCAATCGTATTGCCAGACCTATAGCTAACCCACGCTGTTGTTAGAAATAGGGTTGGACGTTTTGTCTTGGGAACGCTAACTTTTGAGTCAGCCAAGGATCCTCTGACTACTTGGCTACACTTTTTAGACGAGGCGTGGTGCAGAGTCGAGATGGACAAGTTCAAGGTTCAGGACCTCCTAGAAATTTGTAAGGAGCTAGGTATCGCGGTTGGCTCCACAAAGCGGAAACAGCAAATTCTCGCGCTTATGGAGGCAGAGGAGGTAACGGTCGAACAGGCCCAGGAAGCTCCGGAAGCTGTGCAGGCTAGGAAAGCCGCAGCAGAGGAGCGCGAAGAAAGAAAGCGTAAGGAAAGTAAAGTGCGGATTGAAAGCATGGACAAAGAAATTCAGATCAGTAGATGGAAAGAAGTACGTTCCAAGATGCACGTATTCAGGAATGGCGAAGATATCCAATCTTTTCTTTCCGCTTATGAGCAGGTTTGTGTAGAGGTAGGGCTCGACCGCGGCTATTGGTCGATTGCCTTAGTGGGTGTGCTTCCTTTACACATCTCTGAAATTCTAGCTCGCCTCTCGGATGATGAGTTTAACAACTATGAAGTTGTGCGGGAAGCCTTGTACAGGCGTTTTGGTGTCTCCGCTAAGAATGAGACAAAGAAAGAGGTGCTTGAGATGGCTAGCGCCCTGTGTGTTGAGGCGCAAAATGAAGAATGCAGCAAGTTTTCTGCATGCGATTTAGAGGCCGGCTTCGAAGGCCATGTAGAGGAGTCCGGCCACTTGTGTGCTGTAAGTCCGGCTGACTTCGAAAGCCGAGACGGTGATGGAAAGGTCGAGTTTATCGACAGTGAAGCCACTTTGGACATGGCTAGCGCTGTGATAAATGATGGTGTGGTACCTGTTGAGTACACACAGAATGAACAGAGCAGTACTTCTGCATCTAGATTAGAGGCCGACTTCGAAGGTCGAGACGCAAATGGAGAGGTCGAAATTATCGACAGTAAAGCCAGTGCTGAGATGGCTAGCGCCCTGTGTGTTGAGGCACAAAATGAACAATGCATCACGTTTTATGCATGTGGTCCACAGACCGACTTTGAGGGTCATGTAGAAGGGAGTCCGGCCGATTGCGAAGGTCGAGACAGTAATGAGAGAGTCGAACTTATCGACAGCACCGCCGATTTGGAAGCGGATAGCTTGGTGACTGTTGGTCACGGTGCGGTATCTGTGGAGTACCCACAGAGTGAGGAGAACAGTACTTTTACTGTATTTTCAGAGGCCGACAGCGAAGGCCAGCGAGAAGGGTTAATGCCCCATTATGAAGGAGTCTCACTAATCGATGTTAAATCAGTGGGCCAGCTGGATAGCTTAGACAGCGCCGAATCTGTCGTTCTAACAGAAGCACGATGTGACCGTGATGATATGCTAGTGCAGCCGTATGGGGATTTACCTATGCAAATAGAGGGGCAAGTACAAGCGTGTACAGATGTTGAGACCCCGAACATCGCGAGCCGCTACGAGGGCAAGAGATTCCGTAGAAATCGTCGGAAAGCGAGCCCGAAAAAGACGAGTACCATCAAGCGAGAGAAAGCAGCTAAGCGTCATGACATCGTCAGCCGAGGCACTAAGCCCAGATTTAGGCGTAAGATCCCGAACAGATCTTCTAGGAAAAGTCCTAAGCACAGGCTGTTTCTAAGGTCAGAAATACGCGTGACGCGCGTGGTGAGGTACAGAATTTCAAGGCAATTCAAACTAGGAAGACTGCGCTTGGTTTTTTCTTTGTCACTACACCGCAAGTGCAGGAACGCGCCGCAGCGCCGCGCACGAGCAGTACGACTAAGCCCTAACAAAGGCCGTCCCCCTCCGTGTCTAAAGGGCAGCTTCTCGGGGAGGAATGGGACAATATGCATCGGGGGCAGTGCGGGAGCAGTTTACTGTCGCAGTGGAGGCCAGTCAGGTCGCAACTCAGTGGTCATGGCTGCCTGTTCGGACAAGCAATTAGGCTTTTTGTCCATTTGTCGAGATCGCGTATCGCCGAAACCGTGGAACTCGTGACTCCCGAGAGTTCGTCTGAAAGGGTGCGTCTGTGCACACTTGGCTGTCACCGGAGGATGACGACGATTGACGAGAGAATTTGTTTATGCTTTGAGTGTGCTTTCGACTTGAAAATGCCGCGATGTTTTTAGGATGTTAGTTTTACGCTTGCTGTAGAAGCATGTTTTTCAGTTTCCATTTTTATTTGTTGTTGATATTTGCACTGCAAATTCTAGCGCTCTATTAGAGCTTGAGAACGCTGATGTAGCGAACTGTTGTTCAACAGAGATGTAGGCTGAATGTTAAGAGCCTCTGTTTAAGCACACATTTTGATTTGTTATGCAAGTGTAATGTGAGCGCAAGTGTCTACTTTAGTTCCTTCCCTTTTATGCCATACGGGTGAGTTTATTTCGTCGTTACTTCTTATTCTTGTGAGATTGTTTTGTTTTGAGTTTTATTAATCCCTTTGCTGAATGCGTCTAGAGAGCGATGAGCGAAAGGCGCGTGTGAAACATTGAGCAGCGCAATGCGTAAGGAAGTGCTGCCAGAGTTTTCATAAAACATGAAATGGATAGAGTGCTACCTGAGAGAGGAAGAGCTACACCAAACGTAGTTTAAATGGTGCCAAGAGCGACGTAAGCTTCGAGTTTTCAGGACAGGTGAGGACATCGCCACTTTTCTCTCTGTTTCTGGAAGCGTTTGTTTAACTTTGGAGGTTAACGCGGACTTATGGTCCTGGGGTAGACACTGTTGTTCTCTGAGGATCTCCGAAGCTTTCTTGGAGCGTCCGTCGGATTTTTGAGTATCGCGAGTGAAATGATTCTATCAGAGTGTTTTGCTGAATCAATAACGAAACACGAGCTTAAAGTGGAGCCTTTGAGTTTCGGTTCGCCTCTTCGAGCGTTTGCCTTACCTGCCTACGCGGCTACGGTAGAGTTACCTTTATTATGATGGCAATTATTGTATTCTGTGGAGGCTGTTGTGATTGACAACGCCTGAAATTGAGGTCTGAATTTGGACTTGTTGCCGTGAGATATTGCACTTCATTGCGTTTCACTTAAGAGTGTTAATTTTAGTTCTAAGTTGGTTTTGACTTGTGGTGGTCTGGCAGTTCGAGGGGTGTGCGGAGGGCACTTGCAGCGTTAGGCGTGGTTCGACAATGGCTGTCCTGTTGAGTCTGTCTTTCCTCCAGGATCCGTGAACCCCTGTGAGCTGTGTGTTCGAGTGGAATGCCAGGAGAGGAACCTGAGCACCTGAGAGCTTCGCCACCGGTCCATGGATGAGCCTGCTGGCCCGTACGTCGCATCACTTCAGACGAGCCACGTTGAGCCGCTCGTCCTCCTGATGCATTGTTTGGTGGCGGGGGTGCTGTTGTGCCTCAAATTCCCCTGCCAGCACGTGCAGTTCCACCAGCGACCGACCCCACAGCGGGCATTCCCGGAAGGCGCTCGTGCGTCATCCGTCGACATCTTTCGGAAGCTACTCACCGGTCGCCGGTCGGCGAGAACAAACAAGGGACGTTGAGAGGACCCCCCGGCATGACTGCAGGCACGGACCTGCACCGCACTCCAGCCGCTTCGTGGAAAAGCGCAAGGAGGAAGCGACCGAACGAGGGGAGAAAAGCGGGTGCATCGGGGGGTGCACCGGCGGCTGCTCACGGAGACCCGGCCGTGTCAAGAGCTCCTCACGGAGACACGGCCGTGGATCATGTACATTACTGTATAAAGTCTTTTATCAGTCTTCTTCGACCTGTCGTCCCTCCTGGCTCCTCACTCCAGCGCCTCTTCGAAGCGGTGGGGTTACCAAAGTCCCCGTACCCCATCCGTCCTTCGCAACAGTGGTGGCAGCGGTTAGATGCCAACGGACCCCGTGCCTTCCACTAGGCCCCTCATTCATAACACCATGCGCTAGGCCGCCGTCGCCTGCTCTTCCCCGCCAATCTACCGCTGAACATAACACTCGTAATGATTGGACTGCCCGAAATGCTCAAGAAAATCGAAGGAATTAACCATATGCAGACGACATTACAATTTGGACAACAGCGAACACCAATGTGGGGCAAATGGAGGCCAGACTTCAGGAGGCGGTCGAGGCAGTGGAAAGCTACTAAACCGACACGGGGCTGGAGTACTCCCCAGAGAAGTCGGAGCTCTTACTCTACCGCCCAAGGAAGATGGGGAGATCGCCCAAGGGCACTTCCGAATTTCAGGTAAGAGGAATCCCACTGACCAGCAAGTGTGGGAGAACGATTCCGATCGTGCAACGTGTACGGGTCCTAGGGCTCTGGCTCGATGCCAAAGGTAAAAACAATGAGGCAATGGCACGCCTCAATGGCAAAGTCATCGCAGCGATTAGACTAATAAGAAACGTTACCAACAGGAGGAGAGGGATAAAGGAAAGAAACGTCATACGTATGGTCCAAGCCTTTGCGATCAGCCATATCACGTACGTAGCTGGCTTTAACAGATGGAACAGGGCTGAGAAAGACAAGATAGATGCACTCATACGGAAGGCCTACAAAGCAGCCCTAGGCCTACCCCCGTACACCAACAACGACAGACTGCTCCAATTGGGGGTGCACAACGCTTTAGACGAAATTATTGAAGCACAGCGCATAGCAACACTCGAAAGGCTATCGAGACAGGCAGAGAAATTATGGAAAAATCGAAGATAAATTACCACGGAATGAGAGCTCCCAAGGAAATGCTCCACCCGGACGTTAGGGCCAAAATTGTCACCGCGATGCTGCCAAAAAACATGCACCCAATCTACAACGTGGAACGGAGAAAATACCGCACTAAAGCAATCCTGAACAACCACGGCACAAGCGTGAACGCCCAATTCGTGGATGCGGCCAGGTATCCGACGCAGAAAGATTTCCAGCAGAATTTGACTTGGGCTAGTTGGTTCATACTCTTCAAATTGCAGCGCGACCAAGACGAAGACAGGAGACACATGAATCACACAGACGAGCGCCGCGTGTGATTCATGTGTCTCCTGTCTTCGTCTTAGTCGCGCTGCAATTTGAAGAGTATGAACCAACTAGCCCAAGTCAAAATTCTGCTGGAACAAATTTCTTCTACATTGGGCCCTGTTCTGTCTGCAACTTTCCGCACTGACCCGGCCTTGGCCTGTGCAAATTTGATTGCCGTATCGAATTGCCAGTCCAGAGTTATTTCTTTTTGCATCAAGCATAGGATTGTGCCGCTCGAGGTACAAGCGCTTTTTGGATACCTTCAGCCGTCATGGGGCCATTGCCGCAGTGTTTGCAAGATCCAGAAATCAGAGTACTGGAGACAGGTGCGGATGTTTTACGACTGGCTACAAGTACTTGTGCTGATTGAAAGGAAACTGTCGTGTACGCGCACACCTAGCGACGCACGGCCGCTCCAACTGCTGTGCTTAGCCTGTGGGTTCTCCGAACGCTCGCGAAGCCCGACGCGACAAAGGACTCCTGTTACGCCTGCACTGCCGAATTCCTTTCGTACTCTCGACCCCACTTCCTCTCGTTCTCTTTTGTAAAAAGCAAATAAACCAGTTTCCTACCAGCCACCATGCTGTACGGTCTCTCTGCCACGGAGCTCCGTCGCTCCCAACATAACACTGGCGACGAGATGTTGATTTTGTAAGCGCATAGTTTTCGAGGTTACGCCCATGGCTACTGGAGGAATGCACGGTGCCATCGAGCCTTTTAACGGCAAGAACTGGTCATCGTGGATCCAGCGCCTGACCTTCTACTTCATAGCGAACGACGTCTCCAACTAAGAAGAGAAGCGCGCGCTCCTTCTCACGCTATGCGGAGCCGACACCTTCGAGACTGCCTGCGCGCTAGTCGCGCCGAAGACTCCTGGAGAAGTCAGCTATACCGATATGGTTACACTCCTTCAGAAGCACTTCGACCCGCGACCGTCTGAGCTGTACAGCCGGTACGTCTTCCAGCGACGCGACCAGCTGCCGGGGGAGTCAATCAGCAACTACGTCGCAGCCCTCAGAAGCTTGTCAGCTGACTGTAACTTCGGAGTGCCAACGATAACGTCTGCAACATCGACACTACCGGCGGAAGGCCACGCAGCCGTTCAACCGAACCCCACCATGCTGCCCGAAGACGTTATGCTTCGCGACAGATTTGTGTGCGGCATCCGCGACGAGCACCTCCAACAGCGATTGTTCGCGGAGAAAGATTTGACATTTCAACGCTCGTTGGACTTGGCGCTGTCGTCCGAAAGTGCATCGAAGCAACAACGAGGGCTTAAGGGAGCGACGAACTCCGGAGAGGTACACAAGACTTCGCATTCCAAAAAAGAAGGCAAAACTTCGCCTCAGCAACGACGCTGCTACCGATGTGACGGCTGGCACGAGGCTGACACCTGCAAGTTCAGGACAGCGCAATGCCGTTTTTGTGCTAAAAAGGGACACATTGAGAACGCCTGCCTCACCAAAAAGAGGAAAATCAAAGAAGGCAACCTCAATACAAGGCAAGAAACGCGCACGGTTTACGCCCAATCTGCGAGCTACGACCCTGTGCCCAGCGATAGGTGTTACGATCTACATGCCGTGAGTGGGCGACAACCCTGCCCCAAATTCCTCGTTGACGTAAAAGTCGAAGGAAGGCCCCTGAAATTCGAAGTTGACACGGGGACCGCATGTTCTCTCATTAGTGAGGCTACCTACCACCAAACGTGGCCATCGAACGCCCCAAAGCTTTTGAGAGAACCCATAGACTTACGCACTCGGTCAGGGGAGGACTTCGCACACTCGGTTCGGCACAAGTTCGTGTGCGCTTCAAATCAAAGGACTATGTGCTGCCCCTGCTGATAATGAAAGGGACTGGCTGCAATTTGCTAGGACGCGACTGGTTTTCGGCTCTGAACATCCGTGTGCACGGAATACACCAGGTTGCCGACCCAAGACAAGAAATCCAGGATGTTCTCGCACGCCATCCTGATGTTTTCAAAGACATCGACGGCTACGTGGGACCATTGGTTCACTTGGACTTGGAAGAAGGCGCCACAGCCAGGTTCTGCAAAGCACGCCCAGTGCCCCTAGCTTACCAAGAGCCTATGGAGGAAGAGCTCGACCGCCTGCAAAAACAGGGCATCTTGGAGCCGACGCAACACGCCGAAATGGCCACGCCTTTAGTGTGGGTGCGCAAAAGGGATGGAACATTTCGCGTTTGTGGAGACTACAGGAGCACTGTTAACGCTGTGGTCAAAAAGACGGCATACCCACTACCGACAACCGCGGAGGTATTCGCGAAGTTGCGTGGCGGGACGACGTTTTCGACGCTGGACCTCTACCAGGCGTATCAGCAGCTGAGGGTGGACGACGAGACAGCCGCATTGCTCACAGTCAACACCACCAAAGGACTGTTTCAAGGTGAAACGGCTCCCTTTCGGAATTTCCGCTGCGCCAGCCATCTTCCAGCGTATGATGGAGACGACACTGGCCGGAATTCAGGGGGTGAGTGTGTACCTTGACGACATTATTGTCAGCGGGAACAGCGTTAAGGAGCATGCGCGCAACGTCTAGATGAAGTCCTCTCCAGGCTAAGCGAGAAAGGCCTACGCCTCAAACAGGAAAAATGCCGCTTCGGCATAAGCTCGGTCGAGTTCCTCGGGCATAAGATCGATGCTCAGGGTGTGCACACAACCGAAGAAAAGGTTAAGGCAATCCTCGAGGCACCCAAGCCGACTTGCAAAACCTCTCTGCAGGCTTTCTTAGGGCTTCTCGCTTTTTACGATCGCTTTTTGGCAAACAGAGCGACGCTAGCTGCAGAGTTGTATAAGCTTCTCGAGAAAAACACGCCATGGAACTGGGAGCAAAAACACCAGGCTGCTTTTGAGGCGCTTAAGAAGATGATTAAATCTTCGACAGTGCTGGCTCATTATGATGAGAAGAAGCCCCTAATTTTGTCAGTCGATGCGTCGCCGTACGGCATCGGCGCGGTTCTCGCACAAAAGGACGCGTCCGGTCGAGAGGCCCCCTTCGCATTCGCGTCGCGAACTTTGGGGAGCGCTGAAAAAAACTACTCCCAGCTCGACAAAGAGGGCCTCGCGGTAGTTTACGGCGTGAGCCACTTTCACCAATATGTCGCTGGCCGGCACGTGACCGTGATGACGGATCACCAACCGCTCCTAGGCATCATGGGAGAAAAGAAGCAGATCCCTCAGATATTGTCACCTAGGATGACCAGATGGTGTCTGAAATTGGCCACGTACGATTACGATTTGGTGTACAGGCCTGGACGTCTTCACCAAAATGCCGACGCGCTCAGCAGGCTGCCACTGCCCGCGCAGGTGGATGAGCCATGCTCCCCAGGAGATGTGCTTATGCTTGCGTCCGCGCCACGCCTCGAGCTGTCACCACAACAGCTGGCTGAAATGACCCGGAGTGACCCACTGTTGTCCCGCGTGATGAGAGCTGTCTCAAGTGGAGAACTGCGCAGGTTGCCTAAGCAGGAATTTTCGGCGTTCACAAAGCTTGGGAATGAGCTTTCGCTACAGGAGGGCTGCGTTATACGGGGTACCAGACTGGTCGTTCCGGAGAAAGCAAGAAAAGATGTGCTCGAATTAGCACATGCAGGTCACAGGGGCGTGGTAGCTATGAAAGCATGCGCCAGAGGCTATTTCTGGTGGCCCGGTGTCGACAACGACATAGAGCGAGCCGTGAAAAGTTGTACAACTTGCTGCCAGCACCAGAAAGCGCCGAATAAGGCACCACCTCCTCACTGGAAACGCGCGACCACACCATGGCACACAATTCACGCCGACTTCGCTGGCCCCGTGGAGGGAAAGATGCTACTAATTGTAGTCGACGCATACAGCAAGTGGCTCGAAGTGCGCTACATGCGAAACATACAGTCACCAACATTAATTGAGGAACTGCGGAATCTGTTCGCAACTTTCGGCATTCCCGAAAGGTTGGTGACTGATAACGGCCCGTCCTTTGTTTCTGCAGAAATGGAAGACTTCCTGAAGAAAAATCGGGTAACGCACGTCACAAGTGCGCCCTATCATCCGGCCACGAATGGGCAAGCGGAAAGAATGGTCCTCGAAACAAAACAGGCTCTAGCCAAGGATCAGTCCGGCACATTTGCTTGCAGGCTAGCTCGTTTTCTGCTTAAACAGCATACCACTGTTTCAGTAACGACGGGGAGAACACCAGCCGCACTTATGTTCGGCCGCGAGCTCACAACGGCGATGACACGCATTCAGCCACGACCAGCTGAGAGGGCGACCACTGACCACAGCGTTACTAACTCGCCAAGAAAAGCAGCCGTCGGACAATCTGTCTTCTTCCGTAACTTCGCAGGAAGCCCTGCTTGGATTGGAGGAACCGTATTGAAGAGGCTTGGACATCGATCTTGGCTGATAAAGTCAGGAAGCGGAACGGTTCGTCGGCACCTAGACCACATTAAGCCAGGTGCGGAAGCCTATCCGACGGAAGGTTCGCCGCCGAGCGATCAAGCGAACGGACCAGCAGACAGTGAACAGCCATGCACAGTGCCGGCTCCGTACGTGATCGCGCTGCCAGCGGAAACATCGCCGCCGCGTGACCTGCCCACAACGTCCAGCTCCGAACATGGACAAGCTGAGACCAGGTTGGACAGTTGTGCGACGCAACCTTTCGGTGACCAAGACCGAGAGTCTCCACAACAACACACTGCGCCGAGACCTAAGCGTGATCGGCGTCCACCTGATCGATATGGTGACCCCTTCTGAGGGGTAAGGGATGTCGTGTAGGCGCACACCTAGCGACGCACGGGCCGCTCCAACTGCTGTGCTTAGCCTGTGGGTTCTCCGAACGCTCGCGAAGCCCGACGCGACAAAGGACTCCTGTGACGCCTGCACTGCCGAATTCCTTTCGTACTCTCGACCCCACTTCCTCTCGTTCTCTTGTGTAAAAAGCAAATAAACCAGTTTCCTACCAGCCACCATGCTGTACGGTCTCTCTGCCACGGAGCTCCGTCGCTCCCAACATAACAGAAACTGTTACAAGAATCGAGACGTTTGACAGCACTAAAGAAGCAAGCAGCTACATCGACAGAGTTCCTTTGGAACAGAGCTCTTATGAGCCTTGGGAAAAGACAAAAACAGCTAGTCGTCCAAGCAAATCAGGTCAAGGTATTTGGTGACACGGTCCTTCCGCGGGAAATCAAAAAACTTTTGGACAAAGGACCTAAGTACAGTTTCGCCCCTTGTATGCGCCGTCAGGAACACGGCGCTCGTCTGTGTGATTCATGTGTCTCCTGTCTTCGTCTTGGTCGCGCTGCAATTTGAAGAAAGATTTCGCGGCCGTGGCGATCGACACGAATGGAGAACTAGCATCGGCCTGTTCAATCAAAGCCAGGCACTCAGAAGCCGCAGAGGAAGTGGCCATTGCCCTGGCCATACTCAGTACAGGTTACAACAGAATTATCAGCCACTCCAAACCAGCAATTAGAAACTACACAAGAGGGTGGATCTCGAGCGAGGCGGCCAGGATCCTAAATAGCAAGGCGGCGCACTTCAAGAATGAAGCCATTACACCAAAGTACCTGAAGTGGATTCCGGCGCACATGGGAGAAAATGAAGAGGAGCCGGACTGCTCCCCAAACTGGAATGAGAAGGCTCACCTCGCTGCGCGCGAACTGACTATCCGCGGCTGGGAACACCCATCTCTCAACTACGGGCGTGCAGACATAGCTCAATATGACAAGGATAGGATGCTCACATTTCACGATATATTAACACACTACAAGAAGCAAAGAGAAGTACACCCACCACCCCACGAAAAGCTAGATAGGTCACAAGAAGTAGACTGGAGACGTCTCCAACAACAACCTACCAAAGCCCAGTACACCTCAACCGCATTTACCCCAAGCAATTCCCCGATCCTGGTTGTAGCCTATGTACACATGAATACGCAGACATAGAACATATCCTATGGAAATGCGCACATGTCACGAACATCCTTGCCCATAATAACCCGGATTTCCTTGAGGAGCGTTGGCGCGATGCACTGGCCAGCTCAGAACTGCAAGACCAAGTTTGGGCCATCCAGCAGGCCCGGGAGACAGCGGAAAGGCTAAACCTCACCGCGAGCACCCGGGTGGCCTAGGCCAGGCCGCCAATCTGCAGGTTCTCTAAAATAAAGTTTTGTCCGTCCGTCCGTCCTTCTTGCCTACAGCATGACCTCTTACGCATCCAACAGTGGTGTAGCACCTGGCTGATGTCGCTTAATGCGACCAAAATATTACTCATTTTCTTCCATCGTCGCAGAAACTACGCGCCGGCCACTTACACAATCAACAGCTGTCACATAGCTGCTACCAACTCAAATACCTAGGTGTCCATCTTTCAAGCGACCTATCATGGGGTAACCATATAGACACCATAGCTCACTCCACTAACCGCGCCCTTGGTTACATACGCCGTAACATTTTCATGGCACCACCTTCCGTTAAACT
This sequence comes from Hyalomma asiaticum, assembly GCA_013339685.2. Taxonomy (NCBI): domain Eukaryota; kingdom Metazoa; phylum Arthropoda; class Arachnida; order Ixodida; family Ixodidae; genus Hyalomma; species Hyalomma asiaticum. The sequence goes on from JABSTT010001692.1 coordinate 35,420, forward strand.
ACTCGCTTGTATTGCCATTGTCAGACCTAAACTTGAATATGCATTTGCTGTCTTTGACCCCCACCAAACTAACCATATTAAAATTCTGGAGTCTGTCCAGAACCGAGCAGCCTGATTCATTACTTCAGATTACTCCCGCTACTCCAGCATCTCCGCCCTAAAATCTGAGTTAAAACTTCCTACCCTCGCTCTTCGTCCTCGTATTGCACGTCTCTGTCTTTTCCACAAATTCTTTCATTCAGCCACACGTGACAACCAGCTTATTCAACTAGTCCACCGAGGTCATCGCACAAGTCATCCAAACGTTGTGATCCCGCCACGTGCACACACCACAAAATTTCAGCCGTCGTTCCTCTTGCGCACCGCCCAAGACTGGAATGACCTTCCGGAAGAGGCAGCAGTCAACCGCCATTTTACGCGCTTCAAGATTGCCATCCAAGAGGCAGACTCACCTGTATCTTAACCATCATTTTCATCGATACCGCCTCTTTTATGTCACCCACCCCTCATGTAAAGTTCCATATGGAACTTTTGAGGATATAATAAATAAAAAAATAAATTGATTGACACCATTTGCATAGTGTCCTTGATGCTGAAGGCATGTGTCAAACACAGCTCGCACGTATCGATAGGCTCTTGGAGAATAAAAGTGCAGTGTCAGCACAAGTGCCCTGAGCTCTGGTGAGTGAGTGCAGATGTCTAGCCAGACATACATGCCAGCTGGCGCTCGAGCAAGCTGTTTTTCGCCCCACCAAGACTCTACAGCGTAGCGACATCCTCATTTCCTAGATTTCGATTCCCACTAAATCATTAATGACGTCTTGAGGTGGGCAACCTCTTGAAGCAGCCGAAGACAGGCCTGCAGCAGTCTCTTGATCTTCTACTTGGTCGTCGTTTGCAAATTTGAATAGAACCTTCCTTCACGCCCCAGAAAGGCTTTTTCAGGTGTCTCCACTGCTAGCTGTGGCTTGTGGGGACGGGTAAAGCGCGAAGCTTCTAAATGAGGGCCGTTGATCCGTGACGTCACCAGGTCATGTGACCCCGAACCTAGGGACAGGGTTGCATAGGGATTTTTTCGCGACGGGAGCCACGGGGAATCTTCCGTAAAAGTGTTCCGTCACGGCCGCTGGATAAAAACGCACGTGCGTTGCTAATCCAGCGGCCGTGGTTCCGTGCCTCTGCGGCTCTAGAGTTCTCCGATGTCGATAGTCGCCGGCACCGATGGCCACCGTTAGCACGCCGACCGGTGTGATCAGCGTTTTGGCGCGTGATGTTGAATGTGGTGAGTTGCCGGCGCATCTGTCTGTCTACGTCTTTACGGCGATTCCAGTCGCGCGACGTTCGGCGACGTAGTACGTGAATCTGTCACCCGTAACGACTTCGCAGGCTTCGAGAGTGAAGTTCTTGCAGGTGTGCCACCTTCCAAAACATGCAAGTATGATCTCTCTAACTTTTAGCTTTGACCTTGTGGGGAAGCATGCGCACCCATTTCCTTCCCTTAACGTTGGCGCGAGCGCTCATCGGCGACGGAAGCGAAAGGGCCGCGCTGGTAGGTGACGGATACGTCCCGGCCGCCCTTTCCGTCCCGTTCTGCCTTTTGCATGCCGCGCGCCAGCCCGAGATCCCTCGCGGCGTCAGGTGACTGTCTCTCTGTGAGGGGGAACTACCGCCCCTCGCAGAACAGACGGACGGTATAAAAGGAGCACTGGTCAGTGAGGCCGGGCTCTCTCTTGTGCCAGCGGTGACCCCTGAACCGCCCTGACCCGCGAGACCGATCAGCCAAGGAGTAAGACTACCCTTTCTTTACATTTTACGTATAGAGCAGAATATCCCTCTACGTAGCGAAGAAAAACCTTCATCTGGCGCCCAAACGAGCGGCCAATTTGGCAACTGGGTTAATTTTGTTGTTGCGAGCGAACGTCGACTCGCCGGCAAGTTTTGACAATATCGGGCATGTCGGAGTTCCAGGATTTGTTCATGTTGTCTGATGTCGCGGTGCAAAATCAGGAGCCTATTGCTAACGCGGAAACGATGTTTGGACTGTCTGACAGCGTGAATTTTGGTAGTTCCATGCGGAATAGCCAGGATGCCGCAGCGACCGCGTGGGCAGGGATTAGGCCTGATACGGCGTGCACGACTCCGCGCAACCCGTCACCCCGCGACACGAACGAGACGCGACGGCCACAAGATGTTTCGGCACTTGCCGCAGATGTGGCCGAGTCTACGGGCAATAGCGTGCCCTCGAGCGAGGTACTTTTGCAGAACGCGCTACTTGTGATGCAGAGCTTAACAGGTGCCTTGCAACACAACGCGCAGGCAGCTCCGCTGAGTGCGAGACCACGTGTCAAGCTGGACATGCCTAGCTACAGTGGCTACCACGATAGCAAGAGCGCGAAGGAGTACCTCGATCGATTGCTCCATTATCAGCAAGCGACAGGACTAACTGACGCCGAAATTCTCGCGCGGGTGGTCCCTGTTTCGCTGACAGAGCAAGCGGCTCGGTGGTTCCGACTGGCCGGACATCGCGCCCGCACGGTAGAATTCCGCGTGAGCTTCCGTGACGAATTTCTGCCGGCGAATTATGAGTGGCGTTTGAGGAGAGAGTTGGAGCTACGCACCCAACATCCGGACGAATCCCTGTTGGAGTATGTTCGAGCGATGGACGAACTTTATCGCCTCGCTAACCATCTCGCCTCAAACGAGGAGAAAGTTGAGCGCGTTACACGACAAGCGCACCCGACTTTCGCGGCGCATTTTAGGAGATGCAACTACGCAGACCTAGAAGAGCTCGCCGCCGCGGCCAAGCGCATACAGGGGGACATCCTCGCAGCGCGAGCATATCGCCCGCCTCCGTCCGCAGCGATGTCAGTTGAGCCTCGTTGCGCGTGGAACGGTGGTGCGATCGCCGCACAAGCGCGTAGGGCCGATGCTTCAGCAACGTTCGCTGATGAACAGGTGCCACGTGGTTGGGAACTGTCAGACCGCGCACTTGACCCTTACGCCTACGCGCTTAGAACGGCCCACGACTCCCCCGTACGTGACGCTCCACGTCAGGAGCGCGAGGCCGGCACGAGACCAGGGGTGCGGCACGCCACGGAGCGGCGAAGCTATGACCCACCAGTTCGCGGCGAGTAACGCCCGGGCCGGCGTGGTTTCAGCGGCCGTTGTTACCAATGTGGTGCAACGGGGCACATAGCACGCGAGTGCCGTCGCACACCCGGTCAGGAACAGACGCGCGGTTCGGGAAACGGACGAGGCCGCCGGTGAACTACGTGGGACACCGCGCGGCGATCGAGAGTACCACCGATGCGTACGGATCACTAGCTCTCTCAGTCTGTCGCGCAGGAAGTGCCGCAGACTCGCCCGCACCTTTCATCGAGTTAACGATAGCTCGGAAGAAGTTTGTAGCTTCGTTGGATACTGGAGCAAGCGCTTCTTTATTTGGAGACGAAGTGTTGCATCATCTCAGTGAGAACAATATCCGCTTGAGAGCAAGCAACGCCGTTTTCCGCCTTCCTTCAGGCACAGCACAATCAAGCGGTGCAGCTTGGCTTGTGATCCGTTGGCAGAACGCGTGAGGCGACAGCGCTTCGTGCATCTGCCCGGCCTGCCAATGCCTCTTATCTTGGGTCGCGACTTTCTGGCCAAGACAGGTATTGTCATAGACATTGGCAGCGGAGGCTACCGTGAACGCGCGGGAGGCGAGCTAAAGCTTTTCTCAAAAGCGCCCGCACTGGCGAAGGAATGTCATTCTCCGGTTGCGGAGCGAATTGCAGGGAAGGCAAGCGCGCAGAGCGAGCGCGAAAGGGCGCCACAACAATGCGCCGCGGTTCACGGAAAACCGCTGCACCTGCTTTTGACCGAAGCGGAGAACCTGCTGCAGGTGGAAAAGGCTCAGTTGTCGTCGCTGTTGTACGAATACGACGCGATTTTTACTGACCGCCCTGGGTGCACTAAGCTGGTTAAGCACAGAATTGACACGGGTGATGCGCGACCATGGAAATGCAATCCCTGACCGATCAGCTTAACTAAGCGAAAAGCGCTTGACACCGCCTTGGACGAACTGATCGACACAGGCGTGGTGGAAAGGTCAAGCAGCCCATGGGGCTTTCCGGTAGTTCTAGTTCCAAAGAAGGATAACTCTTATCGTCTTTGTGTAGACTACCGCCGGTTGAATGAGGTTACGAAGAAGGACGCATACCCTCTTCCCTCGATTTCGTCGTTAGTGTCCAACCTAGGCGGAGCGAAGTACTTTACGATGCTAGACGCTAGCCGTGGATACTTTCAGGTCGAAATGGATGAGCGGGACAAGGAAAAGTCTGCTTTCACCTGCCACAGGGGACTTTTCCAATTTAGGAGAATGTCTTTTGGCTTGCGTGGGCGCTCCCGCTACATATCAGAGGCTAATGGACCGAGTTTTGGGAGATTCAAAGTGGCAGCACTCTCTCGCCTACCTAGACGACATAGTGGTTTACTCGAAAACATTCGAGGAGCACGTGCACCACTTGAGAGACGTTCTAGAGAGGTTGAGAGCCGCGGGAATCACTCTGAAACCGAACAAAGCTCAAATAGCGGCGACCCGAATAACGTTGTTGGGGTTCACGCTAGACAACGGTCGCATTTTGCCGAATGAGGGCAAGCTCGAAGCGATACTCAGGTACCCTTCGCCGAACGATATCGGCGAGCTGAGACGCTTTCTTGGAATGGTAAACTTTTATCGCCAATTCATTCCGGACTGTGCAGCAGCGCAAGCGCCTTTGACAAAGCTCTTGAGGAGTGGCGAGCCTTGGGCTTGGGGCCAAGAGCAGGAGGCGGCATTACGAGGCCTCACAAAGGTGCTTGCCGACACAGCGGAATTGCAGCTGCCCGATCTGAACAGGGAGTTTGTGATTCAAACTGACGCAAGCGACCTGGGCCTTGGAGCGATTTTGCTTCAGGAGCATGGCGGTGCCCTTCGACCAATTGCGTTCGCGAGTCGTTCGTTAACGCCGGCGGAGAGGAACTACACCGTAACAGAGAAGAGTGTCTCGCGATAGTGTTCGCGCTCCGTAAGTTCGACTATTACGTGGACGGAGTTGCGTTTGTGATTGAGACAGACCACATGGCTCTCACATGGTTGAGGCGCTTGAATGAACCAAGTGGCCGGCTGGCGCGTTGGGCTTTGCTACTGCAGCGTTACGACTTTACCGTGCGCTACCGCAAGGGCAAAAACAATGCTGCAGCCGACGCACTATCGCGAGCGCCAATCCGACGCGATGTAGGTCATGAGAACGACCCGCAGCGGACTGAAGGCGAGACGACAGCCGCGGATCGAGTGGAACGACCGCAACAAACGTTAGTTCAAGGCATGAGCGTGAACCACGTAGAGGCTGTCGTAAGTGCAGAAATTGTTTTCAGCAGAAAGGAGCTGTTCGAAGCTCAGCAGAAGGATCCATTTTGTCGAAAGGTGTTCGACGGGCTCCAGGAGCCGGGTGGCGAGGCCACCGCGCACATGGGGACAGCTGGTATTGCTGTCGGTGCGGAGCGCTCGGCAACAGCTGGTAATGCTGTGAGCGCGCTGGATTCCTAACTGCTGGACACCGACGGCGTCCTGCTGAGGTATATCGCCACCGAGGACGAAACAAATGAGGCGTTCAAGGTGGTTATACCGCGCACGTTGAGGGCGGCACTTCTGCGCTACTTTCATGATACGTGCATCGCTGGGCATGCGAGCGGCCCTAAGACTTACACTAAGTTGTGTCGCTTCGCTACCTGGCCAGGCATGAAACGAGATGTAATACGCTACGCCCGTTCGTGCCACGTGTGCCAAAGCGTCAAGCCACGAGGTGGACGACCGCCCGGCCTCATGCAGCCGATCAACAGCCAGACTCCTTGGCAGATCGCGGCATGTGACGTCATGGGACCGTACCCCACAACTCCTAGCAGAAACCGGTTCCTGCTTGTGGTCACGGATCACTTCAGTAAGTGGGTAGAACTGTTCCCCCTTAGGAAGCTGACCGCTAAAGTGATCATGGACAAGTTGATGGAGGTTTTCACCAGGTTTGGTTTCCCCGAGCAGCTGATTACGGACAACGCGTCTTATTTCACTGCGAAGGTGTTCGTGGACTCGTGCGCCGCGCTCGGCATTAAGCACAAGAAAACGACCACCTTCCATGCTCAGTCGAACCCCACGGAACGAGTCAATCGCAACATCAAGCACATGCTTGTTGCGTTCTCTGAAAGGCACAAGGACTGGGATACCTACCTTTCAGAGATCGGGTTTGCATTGCGATCGACTGTGAACCGTTCGACTGGGTATGCGCCTTCTTCTCTAAACCTGGGGAGACAGCTGCCGAATCCGATAGAGAGGGTTCTCTCGGATCGCAGCGGAGTGCCCGTCGCGGCATCAGCACGCGCTGAGTATGCGATACAGCTACGTGGTAAGATGGCAGAAGCTTTACGTAAAGCACGCCGTAATCTTGGCACGGCTAGGGCACAGCAGAAGGCGCAGTACGACCGCTCACATCGGAATGTCCACTATGAAGTGGGCGATCTGGTGCTTCGACGCCAGCACGTTCTCAGCGATGCTAGTAAACAGTTCGCAGCGTCGCTGGCGCCGAAATGGGCGGGGCCGTACAGAGTGCGAGAGAAGGTTTCCTCGCTTGTTTGCCGGCTTGCAAATATGAAAGGCAAGCCGAGCGGCGGACCGGTGCACGTATGTGACTTGAAGCGCTACGTGTCACGGGAGGAGCATGGGAACGCTAATCAGCACCCCTCCAAGCCGCTGGCGGCTGAAGAAAGCGCTCAGGACCAAACCGAGCGCTCACAGCCGCAACCTCGTTACGACTTGCGTAACAGGCGGAGACCCTGCACACACGGCCGCGTTTGAAATGTTCTACGCGGAGGTAACCCCTTCTGTATCGACTTAACGAACAGTTGGAGCAGGGCAACCGTAAGAGGCGACGCCGGAGCGAGAGGAGATTGACCGCTCTCACCCACCAGCAGCGTCGCCGCAGCCGCAAAACCGCCGGCAAAGAGCAGCACCAGCGCAGCACGAAAGTTTCGTCAGCACGGAACGCCGCTGCGCCGCCACAACATCACGACGACGCCCGGTCCCTGCGCAACCCACCAGCGTGGACCAGCCGCCTGCAACCGAACCTCCAGGCCGCAGCCAGAACGTGTCCACCTGGAGAAGCGAAGGAAGAAGCGAGTTCCGCCGGATCGGAGGAGCCGCGGCCCAACGAGGCAGCCCGGGTCATGATGCAAAAGACGGCCCGGGATCAGGGCTTTGCCAACTGGCTTCTCCAGGTCGCCACCAACAACCGGAGTGGCGGGGCTTACGAAGGGGCGACCCGAACCACAGGTCTGCCGAAGCCAGCCGCTTCGGCAGACCCGGAGCCAGCCGCGACAATACCGGAGCCAGCCGCGACAACGGCGCCAGAGGCAAGACCGGAGCCAGGTGCGACCACGGCGGCAACAACGGCAAGATCAGCGTCAGCAACGGCGGCAGGGGCTACAGCGGAAGCGGCGACGACGGTGCCGGCGGTGGCTACGGAGGCTGCGGCGATGCAGGTGGGGCTCCTGGCAACGCCCACGGCAGAGCCGACGGAAATTCAGGGGGACATGGCGAGGGACACCTCCTGCTTGCTCCTCAAGGACGATGTAAGGTTTACTCCTCGTACCGTCTCTGTCGTTGGAGGGCCTTCTTAAGGGGAGGAGGATGTGGGGAAGCATGCGCACCCATTTCCTTCCCTTAACGTTGGCGCGAGCGCTCATCGGCGACGGAAGCGAAAGGGCCGCGCTGGTAGGTGACGGATACGTCCCGGCCGCCCTTTCCGTCCCGTTCTGCCTTTTGAATGCCGCGCGCCAGCCCGAGATCCCTCGCGGCGTCAGGTGACTGTCTCTCTGTGAGGGGGAACTACCGCCCCTCGTAGAACAGACGGACGGTATAAAAGGAGCACTGGTCAGTGAGGCCGGGCTCTCTCTGTGCCAGCGGTGACCCCTGAACCGACCTGGCCCGCGAGACCGATCAGCCAAGGAGTAAGACTACCCTTTCTTTACTTTTTACGTATAGAGCGGAATATCCCTCTACGTAGCGAAGTGTACGCGGTATTGCTCGTACAGCAATAAAGTGTCATTTACTTTGCTTGGCCAGTTGCCTTATTCGCCCGAACCCGCCGTAGCTGTGAGCACCACGCTACGGGAAGGGTACGTACACGTGCACGGAACGACTGCGTACGGCTGGAGCCGGAGTTAATCTTCAGAATGAGCCGTGCATAGTGCGTTGTAAACCCTTCAACCTGTACAATTTATGTCGCATGCAACAGTCAAAGATGCTAGGCTTCCACGCATATCGGATAGCGTGTGGATATCCATGCTGCCGTTTTACTACGAAGATCCATTCTGATCGTCAACTATAGCGGCGACAATCGCTCCTCACAGATTTCCGCTTGCCGGGATCTCAGTAGATGAATGCTACCGCATAGCAAGGTATTGCAGAGAAATTGAAAAGCAGATAAAAAAAGGCATGCCTTCCACTTCTGGGAAAAACTACGTAAGGATGGAGTACATGTGAGCTAATCGAGGCAAGAAAACACACGCATGTGTTAGCGATTCGTCGATCGTACTTGCTGCTTGTCAGATGCAATCTCTAAGAATAAGATTGTGACGGCAGTGTTGTTTTGATTTGAATGGCCAATGTCTATAACATACCACTTCCATTTTCATTGTGTATATGTTATTTTCACTCTGCATTTGTGGAAGTTAGTGTAAATCATGAATATATACATGTGTCACTTTCACTTGTTTCCACGGCAAATTAAATGCAGATAGCAGCCAACAGCACCGCGTTTAGAGCTAAAATATCTGTTACAAGCGTGACTGTTGACAAAAATTCAAGAATAATTTGTTGTTTACAAGTGATCATCTTTGAGAACTGTTACTAAACAAGAGGAATTAATGGGAGAGTTGGGGTATCAACTAAATTTTTCTTGTGATATCGATTTGTACTTCATAGGGCTGCTGATACTACAACAGGGATCTACTGCCAAAGACGTGTGCGCAAACGCATTGTGCCATCTGCACCTACAAGAGCAGCTGACCACAAGTACTGTGCTTACATCACCTGCTCCAGAGGCTACGTAAGGATCACCTCAGCTGATCTGTCATCCAATTGGAAGTGTCACGCTGTACAAGCAACTAACCATTGCCCGTGCTGTTGATTTGTGCTTCACAGGTGAAAGCATCCGTGTCTAGGTGTTTACATCTGTGTGTTATTTGCCACTGCCGACTGGGTGTTATTGTCATTTTTTTTACAATTCTACCAACATTTTACAAGCCATTGAGGAATTCCACGTGCAAAACAAACACCTAAATACAGACAGTTCATCAGATCATATTCTTGTAACATTACATTTATGATGATTTTAATGATGCTCTAGCATAACTGCAAACTTTGACTGCTCAGGTCTACAGGACAAAGGAGGACTGCACTGATTTAAGGCAGGGAAATAGGGGCCTAACTGAAGTGCAAACTCAAGCTCAAAGCCAGATGAATGAGTGAATAGGAGAACCCGTCAATAGCTGGTGAGATGGACTTGCAAATTGCTCAGGTCTCCCGTGTTCCTATGACCTACGTGACGTTGACATCGCCCATGTTGCATGAAAAGAAAATTATTTATAGTGCTTTTCATTAAATATGTAAGCTTCTTGATCCAGTATTCTATGTTTGCTTGTGTGAAAGAACAGGCTGAGGAGGTTTTTGCACAACCTTTGTCCATATGGCTGCGTTCAGTTTATGATTACCTAGTGAAATGCTGTTGAGTCCTCCTTAGAGCTTTCTTCTCCACAAGATATGCAGTGGCCGGAAATGCCTAGCTAGCTCTTCATAAGAGATCCATATTAATTATATAGGTGTTGGAATGCAAAGTGCATCTTTTTCTTCTCCAGAACACTGCAGAATGTCAATTTAGCTGTTACAAGGTGCTTCCAAATTCCAAATAACCTGCTCCAAAATGCTCCAAAATGAAATTTCTGCTGCTTCAAAAATTGCTCCAAATCAGATTGCTTGGTAGCACCGCCAAGATACTCTTAATGGGAAATAGTTGGGGTGGTAGGATGCAGTGTAATGCGTTCACATAGGCATGCTGTGAAAACTGTGGCAAAAGCGAAGCTGTGCTGCTATCGTTGATTGTGGAATAACTGGTAACGGTATCAAGTTCACTCTCACTGTCACTTACACGTGGCAGTGGGCTAAGGGCAAGAGCGTGTCTGCTTTTTTTTTCTCTGCATCTTGAGACAAGAGACAGACGGAGGCTTTCTTTAGTTCTTTGTTCCTTACTTTCTTTCTCTCTGTGTTGCCCTCTGAACCATCACTATCATGCAAGTAATGGGCTTTTATTTGTGTCTATATTGTCTCTATAGTAGTCACAGTAATGGAGCATTAGGCTGACCCAGCTGAGTCTAACAAGCAATTTCCTCGCTTAGTGCTTCGCACAACACAGATTTCCACAATGCGTGGGATCTGCAGGATTTTTTTGTTCTAAGTTAATCAGGGTATATTTCACCAAGGTATGTGTAGTAGTGAGTGTAAGTTATAAAAGCATGTTACATTTCAGATTAACTGTACTTAGCCAGTATAAGCTTATATAACCCACCTTAAAACAAAAAATTACAGCATACCCACGGAGTGAAGTGATGATGAGTGGGCGAAGCTCGGGATGTTCATCGTAGATCGTGCCGAGTTCCGGATTAATTTAGTTAACGCGGATGCTACGAATCCTCACGGTTCAACTATGCACAATGCACAAGTGAAATCTCCCACCGGCACTTCATTGCAAGTCAAGATCCAATGCCTATATATATATATATATATATATATATATATATATATATATATATATATATATATATATATATGGGTTGCCGGTGAACGCTTCTCCAACGCGAGCAGTCGGTATTTCTCAATCAAGAAACTCGCTAGGAGACGCTGCCTGCGCCAACGTTGTCTCTCGCGTTTGCCAGGGCCGTGTCGAGTTTGCCGGGGAGCGCGTGGCTCCCGGCGCTCGCCCTCGGCGCGTGCGTGCCTTCCGGCAGGCACGCGCCGGTGCCTACCTACTACTACTACTACTACTACTACTACTACTACTGAGTACACATGGTAGCGCAAAAAACCGAAACGAAAGACTTAGGAAGAAGTGGAGAAGAAACGACAGGTTGGGCGCTAAACTTCAACTGAATTTATTCAAACAGGCGAGCCAAGAATTACAACATGTGCGCATGCGTGCATGGGTGTCGTGAAAGTCGAAATTAAAATGCAGAATTTAACAGAAGTGTTTCATTCTGATACAGACGAATAGGTTCGGTGTGCCTGTTGTGTTCTCGGCGCCACGCAAGTTGGCTGGACTATGTACGCGCATTGGGCGCGTTGACAAAAAAAAAGTCTGGATGCGGGAAAAAGCATACCATATCCTACGTGGCTTGCGCGAAGGGCGTCGTGTGGGAAAACCTATGTGGGCCAAACAGGCAGATGTGTCAATGTCCGAGCACGGGAGCACGAATTATCTGTAATTAACAAAGGCGTGACGCATTTGCCTGCGCACTGCAAGATATGCGGATGTGAACCAAGATTGCGTGAGACAAAGATAATTGGCAGGAGTAGTGATACGTTGGCTAGGGAACTTTTGGAGGCATATCATATAAAAAAGAGAGGCACGAGTTGTATTAGTGACACATCGGTTTGTCTGTATCAGAATGAAACACTTACTGTTAAATTCTGCATTTGAATTTCGACTTTCACGACACCCATGCACGCATGCGCACATGTTGTAATTCTTGGCTCGCCTGTTTGAATAAATTCAGTTGAAGTTTAGCGCCCTACCTGTCGTTTCTTCTCCACTTCTTCCTAAGTCTTTCGTTTCGGTTTTTTGCGCTACCATGTGTGCTCAGAATGTCAACCAACTCGCCAAGCAACAAGTTCTGCATTACTACTACTACATACATCGGGGACGCACGACCCACGCCTTAAGGAGCTTCGCCCCTAAAAATCTGTTAAATCAGGGTATAGGTAATATCCATACATCGCCATTAAGTGTGGCTTCACAATAGTGTGCATATCCCCTGCAAGAGGTGTTTCACGGTATAGTGTAGCCAATGTAAGCTCATATAACCCACACCACTCTAAGACTCAAGAAATGTTCATTTGGGGTACAGGTAATTTGCATACTTTGACATTGAGTGTACCTTCACGGCAGTGTGCATTTCCTACGTAAGGGCTGTTTCACGGTGTAGTGACGCTATGCTGCTACGAAACCACCTTTACAGGTTGCTTACGTGTGGAAAAGAGTCTGTTCTTTTCAATTGCTTGGAAATTTTAGAAATTCTGGTAGGCTATGTGATGCATTCACAGCTCGGTTACACTTCGTGGCCATACACAAAAGATTACAGGCATCTCACCAACGTGAAAGCTGCACCTGCCGGTTTGACAAAGCATACTGCAGTTCAGAACTTTACGATTCCTCCCTTCATATTTTAAATGAGTATTGGAAAATCCTCGCATATCTTGTACACAGTCTCATCTCATTTAATTAATTAATTTTAGAAATTAATGTGATGACCTTGTAGCTGAGATAGTAGGTAACCTATCTTTTTGGCCTTGCAAAAGAGCATGCCTGTATATGTACACCTCATGAATCCAACAGACAGTGAGGCAAAGGAAGGCATAGGGGAAACTATTTGCAGTTTTTGCCTGTATTGTAGAAATTGAGACATAAATATAAAGGAATTAAAATGGACGAAATTCATCAGCAGCCAACCCATGTTGAGATGGTCATGTGCTACGTGATGCCTTTTGGCAAAAAAGTGTTCCACACTTGCCACCATGGCTATAAGCGTGGAACCCATGAATAAATGTACAGAAATACCCATTATAGGAGACGAAGGAATTCCCGCCATTGTAGCTCATTTGGTAGAACATTGCACACACTATGTACAAGTCAGAGGTTCGGTTGCTGCATGTACGTTTTTTCGTCCACCTCAGGCACTTCCTTTCATTTCATCATCATCGTCAGCCTATCTCATGTCCACTGCAGGATGAAAGCCTCTCCCAACACTCGCCATCCTTGCTTGTCCTGCGTGAGGTGATTCCATTTGATGCCTGCGAATTTCTTAATTTCACCGCCCATGGCTCCGCTTACCCTCTCTTGGTATCCGTTCCGTCGTTCTAACTGTCCATCGATTATCTAGCCTTCTCATCACGTGCCCTGCCCTTGTCCATTTTTTCTTCTTAGTATCGTTCGTGACATCAGCGACCCCCGTCCATTTTCTGACCCACTCGGCTGTGTTCCTATCTCTTAGAGTAACACCTATCATTTTTCGTTCCATTGCCTGCTGTGTGGTTCTTAAATTCCTCTCTAGCCTCTTTACAAACAATTTAACAAAACAACAAACATTGAAGCCTAGGAAAACATAGGGGAAGTTATTCCAATTAGTAATTATGATGTAATTTTTTTAAGGTAAGTAGAAAGGAATTAAAGTGGACGAAAACACAAACCTGCCTTCGGTGGGAACCGAACCCACGACCTTCGGATATCGCGTCCAATGCTCTACCCACTGAGCTACGAAGGCGGTCGTCCCTCCGTCCACATTATTGGGTATTTTATGTATATCGAATCATAGGAGCGTTAGGCAGTGCCACTCGTAGCCGTTGTGGCGAGAGTAGCACACTCTTACTGCCAGGAGGCGTCACGTAGAACGTGATCTTATGTCGAGGTGACTGCTGCCCAATAAACCCTCATATGCTACCTAAGGCACCAAGTCTGCCGCGACGAGACCCAAGCTATGAAATAACAGAAGGAAAGGGGTCAAGGGCCGTAGGCATCAAATTTAGCAGGCACCACATTATATTGTAAAAAATTACAATATCATAATTACTAATTGGAATAACTTCCCCTATGTTTTCCTAGGCTTCAATGATTGTTTCGTTAACTTGTTTGTAACAAATAAAGCGAGCCCTTGACCCCCTTTCCTTTCTTTATCTCTAACTTCTTTCTAATTCTCCAAGATCCTGCCCCTTAAGTCAGTACTGGCAAGATGCACTAGTTATATAGTTTCCGCTTGAGTGATGGTGGTAGGTTTCCGTTCATGAGTTGGGAATGTCTGCCCGTATGCGCGACATCCCATGTTTATTCTACGGTGGATTTCTCTTACATAGGCAGGTGCTCCTGTCACTAGCTGTTCTAGATATAGGTATTCTTCTATGACTTCTGATGCCTGGTTTTTGGTCGTGAAGACACATCTTTTCGCCGTGCCACTTAGCATTATCTTCGTTTTCTGCATGTTCATCCTTAATCCTACCTTAGCGCTTTCTTTCTTTAAGTGTTAAATCATCTTTTGCAGTTCGTCGCCATCATTGCTAAAGAGTGCTATGTCGTCTGCAAATCGTAAATTACTCAGATAATCACCATTAGTCCTTAGCCCTTTCTCATCCCAGTCTAGGCTTTTGAAGATTTCTTCCAAACATGCAGTAAAGAGAACTGGAGATTTTATCTCCTTGTCTGACACCTTTCTGTATTGGGATTTTTCTGCTTTTCCTAAAGAGGAATAGGGTGGCTGTAGAATCTTTGCAGATGTTGGCTGTTGTGTTTACGTAGCTATCACATATTCCTTGATGGTATAATGCTGCCAGAAGTGCTGGTATCTGTACCGAGTTGAAAGCCGTATAGAAGGGTTTGTTGTATTCAGCGGATTTCTCGATTACTTGATTGATCGCATGTAGGTGGTCTATGGTGGAGTGTCCTTTTCTGAACCCTGCTTGCTCTCTTGGTTGATTAAATTCAAGTGTGGCCCCTATTCTGTTCGAGATAACCTTTGTGGATATTTCGCAAAGTGCTGAGAGTAGACTGATCGGCCTGTAGTTTCTCAGGTCTAACATCTCCCTTCTCATGTAATAGGAAATGTTTGCATTTGGCCAGCTGACTGACACACTTGAAGTTTTGAGGCATAGTGTGTATAGTGTCGCAAGCTTTCTAGTTAGGAGGTCTCCTCCACCTCTGATCAAGTCAGCGGTTATGCCATCTTCTCCAGCAGCTTTTCCGCGGGACATGCCCTGAATTGCTTTCCTAACCTCGTCCGCAGTGACGCATGAAATTTTGGAGTCCTGCTTGACATTTAATACTCTCATGGTGGGGAGACTCGTATTTGAGCTGTATAGTTCGGAACAGAAATCCTCCGCCACCTTGGCTATATCACTGAAGTCAGCAAATGTTCTTTCCCGCACAAAGCTTCCTTTTAGTTGTTTTGATGCTGACTCCTTTTCTGACGGCTGCTTCTATTTCTTTTACGTTGTGGTTACGTATGTCCCTGACTTTACTATTATTGATGAGCTTAGACAGCTCGGCAAAATCTATCTTGTCTCTTAAGTTAGTTATTCTCAATTGTTGGCATTGTTTGATTAAATTTTGAGTAGATTCAGATAGCTTATTCACATCTTGTCTCAATGCTTTGCCCCCAACTTCAATTTCTGCTTTGGTGATCAGCTTAGTAATGTCTTCGTTCATCTTCTCTATATTCTCATCTTCTTCCTGTCCTTGAGCCTCATACTTGTTCTTAAGGGCAATTCTAAATTCTTCTGTTTTCGCCCTGACGCTTCGAGGTTGGCCTGTTTCCGCGTGATGAACATTGTCTTTGCTCGCTTTAGATTGAGGGTTATCTTCGCCCTTACTATCTGTGGTGACAAATTTCTACATTGTTAACTACTTCCGTGTCTTGTACTATGCCTGGATCACAGCACATTGTGAAATATATTTTGTTTTTCTTTTGTCTGTTGGGGCTTTTTCACGTCCACTTCCTTTTCTTGCGTTTCTTAAAGAAAGTATTCATTACACGGGGGTGATTTCTTTCTGCGAACTCCACTAGAACCTCTCCTCTGCTATTCCTACCTCCTTCTCTGTAGCTCCCGACTGCCTGTTCTCTTAGTTTCTTTCCTAATTTCGCATTGAAGACCCCCATAACAATCGTATATTGGGTGTGTACCTTGTTCATTGCTGTTTCTACAGCCTCGTCATTGTAGCTGGTCATTGGTGTGTAACCTTGTACTGGTTTTAGTTTGTATCGCCTATTTAACTTTATCACGACACCTGCTACACTTTCATTGATCCTATAGAATTCTTCAATGTTACCCGCCATGTCTTTGTGTATAAGGAATCCCACGCCGTACTCGTGCTTCTCTGGCAGTCCTCTGTAGCAGAAAACATGCCCTTCATTAAGCTATAAGTATCCTTCTCCTGGTTTCCTAACCTGGCTAAGGCCAATGATATCCCAATTAATACCCCTTAATTCTTCTAGTAGTTCAGCTAGTCTGGCTTCACTTGAAAGAGTTCACGTGTTAAGAGCCGCTACGTTTAATTTCCAATGACGGCCTGTCTGAGTCCAGAGGCTTTTGAGTCTTGTTCCCATACCCGTGTGGTCGCATCCGCGACTAGAAGCTCCGTTGATGCCGTCGTAGGTCCAAGGTTAGGTTGGTTCGGTCACCTGGGGGGTGTTGGTCCTGGTGTTGCACTAGGAAGGCCAGTTCCTGCCTGTTCTGGTGGTCAGGTGAGTTACGCAGATGAGCCATGATGGTGGTTGGAGCCCGTATGCATCATTTGTCCAAATGCTCCATCGGGGGAAGTGGTGCAGTGTGTGGTTAAGTCAGGCGAGGGTATAATTGTTAAAGGGAAGCAGGGGAAATGAAAGAAGATACCTCAGGAGCGTAGAGAAAAGACAAAAGATACAGAAAAAGAAATTGCACTCGAGGATTCGAACTCGGGACTCCTTCGTCTAACTACAAAAGCATGGCCAAGTCATCTGGGTTGCCGGGTTGCCGATGTGTTTAAGAACAGATTCCTGCTGCGCCCTCTCACGAATGGTGATGCGATGAATTTCAACATGTCCACGATGCAGCACATTTGCTGATTTTAAATACCAGGAAGGCATGGCTAATCGTCTCGACTGTGTCGCGTCTGTTTCTGCCATATTCTTCCCGCCATCATGCTTAGTTTTGACAGTGCGCATCTTGTCTTTATTTTTCCCTTTTTTTCTCTCTCTCTCTACCGCGGCAAGGTGGTTGTTTCAGGAAGATAGAAAAAGGGAGGGTACAAGCGTGCAAACATGTTACTTGAGCGTGCAAACATGTTACTTCTTTTACACTCTGAAACCAAGTTACAATGACCATTGCGATGTCATTTATATTTTGTCCCATCAAGAAATGGAACCTTGATGGGCACACCAATCAGTGGTAACTTCTCAGTAATCATTGCCCTGATATTCTTGCATGCCTCAGGCATTGTTTCAGCATTCAGAGACCAGTAGGTGGCTTCTGCAGTGAAAAGGTCTAAATAATGGTAGTACTTTACATTTATTGAGCTTTACATTTACTGCACAGCAGCACTGGTGCTTTTTGTGATTAAATACACAGTGTTTTTCAAGCAATTATGGTTGCCCAGTTACATTTTACACCTTCTTTTTCCTGCAGAAGTGCCATAATTACAAGGAGCTTCCCCACTTGACAGAGATCAACATTATTTAAGAGGGAAAACTCCAGAAAAGGATTGAAGAAAAAGACCCATCTCATCTGCAGCACGAGAGAGCATTGCTGCAGTGATCACATAGTATCGGAGATAAATAAAGTTCCTGCATTTTCACAATGATCCATTAGCCAGCTGGCTTTTCTGAAACTGTGAAATAAAGTATTTATGGCAGACAGTGATTCAAGGGTTAATTTAGAATTTTGATTTAGCGGAAGAATTTTTTTTTGGGGGGGGTGGTGTATAAATCCCTGCATTCGTGACATTCCACTAGATAATATGCACACATTATGGGACAACTTAAAATAGTGCTGCGAGGACTAAAGGCTGTCATATGTCACATGGGTGGTAATGTGTAGCTTTCCAAGGAAATTAAATTTAAGCAGGGTGAACAAATGTTTTACATCTAATGTGGAGCAGTTGTAGGTATAGCGCTTAGCAAATGAAATACGGTACTCGGACCACGTGGTGGCCAGTGCACTTTGTGCTACTGGGGCGCACTGGATGATCACAGAAAGACCTAGCTGAATCAACACTTCAAACAGTGTCCCACTTTCACCGAGCACTGCAACAATTAGTTCAGTGTCCCCAGCGCAAAACTATGACGTAGAAGCATTGGCAGCCATGTGCTCCGAGTATCGAGTTTCGTTCACTGAGCTCGATACAGTGCTCCCCTTCAGTTGATAGTTCGCGTTCATGTTGTCCGCTTCTGTTCTCTTGTGTCAACGTATTTATATCTTACCCAATGTTAAAACATTGGGATAAAAACTTTTTTTGCTTTTATTACAGATATAGAAAAAGAATGAATGCTGACTAGAGTGAGTTATTTCTGGTTCTGAATAAAAGGCTGTTGTACAACAACGACAGGAGTACACCATACTGCTTCCTGACAATTCGCAAACATTGACATCAAAACCATTCCCCTAGAAAAAGACATGAAATGCACCAATTTGAAAAATATCCATTCTGACTAGACCCAAAAATGTGGCTTCGAGTTGATAGCAGAGAAATTGCTATTTCAAGTTGGTTAAAAATGCGAACCATTTTGATTGCAGAAAAAAGAGTGATACTTTAACCTAATGAAACACTTAAGTTCATGAAATGCTGTGCTTTCAGATGCAGTATAAGGCAACATATTTATCCATGACATCAATAAACTGGCTGCCACGACGCAAGATTGAGGCATCAATTGAAACTGCGGGCACTAGCGGTGAACTACTGTACATGTGATTCTTTTTGTAAAACCATCTTGCAAATTGCACTGTGACAGAGAGTGGAAGCCAGCACTGCTCATTAGTACAAAATGAAGTGTTTTTCTGTCTTACCTTGCAAGTGATGGTGAGTGAAAAAGCATGTCGTCTCGTCAACAAGGTTAATACCTTGCAAGTGATCTCGATAGGCCACAAGCCAAGCGCCGTTGCTTGTTTTCAGATACAGGTAGAGTAGGAAGAAGCCATCTTCGATTTGCATAAGGAAATGGCTAACAATGAAAAGCGTGCTACAAGAAGTTTTGAATTCGTGTAGCTGAACGATTTTTGATAGCTCTTCACAGTTACCCGTGTGACCACCACTTAAAGATCTCCTCACCAGGCTACATGGAAATTTTTGTTATACACTGGAGGTTTTTAAGTGCCCCGTAGGGAGTGTTCTACCACAAGAATATTTGAAATTGGTCTATTATTAGCAGACACACAATTGTTTCAACCGTGCGGAACCAGA
Source organism: Hyalomma asiaticum (assembly GCA_013339685.2). Lineage (NCBI taxonomy): Eukaryota > Metazoa > Arthropoda > Arachnida > Ixodida > Ixodidae > Hyalomma > Hyalomma asiaticum. The sequence goes on from JABSTT010001692.1 coordinate 54,679, forward strand.
TTTCAGGAGGCGAGGGTCACCACCAGTACGATGCCCTCACCACATACAGATTGTGGGGTGAAGGAAGAAAAAGACAAAAAAATAAGGCGAAAAGCACGATGCTGTTTGTCCTCTCCAAGGACTGCTGCTTCCTGGTAGGGAAATTCATGGTTCAGGCTGCCAGCATGGTTTCTAGTAGTGCAGAGGTGTTCTGTGGTCATGCAGCGACACGTGGCAGTGTGGAGCATCATCCTCTCCTCTTGGCGCATGATGCATATGAGAAGAGAGGAAGTGACGCTCAGTTTGAAATTCAAGCACCTTTCGCGGTGCATGGCAATGCAGTTCTTGGCAGGCATGTTCGTGAGCACACAATGTACACAGTGCATTTGTCAGCTCAAAATGGCCAGACCTGGTGAGGGGCCCTTGAAGTCCTCCATGCTGTATGGTAAAACCGAGTTGCAAGGTTCCTGTTCGACGAATACATAATGGCAAGTGCAGTACAAGGTGTTGGTTGATTCTTTGAACCTTTACTAAACACGTCACAAAGTAGAAAATCTGGTGACCATGACAATGGGTGCCGCAAATCTCTGCTCCCACAAAGGGCATGCCACCTACGTGAATGCAGAGAAGGAACTTTTGGAAGCCATATGTAATAGCTGTGGATACAGAGCCAAGAGAAAAATATGAAAGTACCCAAACACACAGTTGTACACAGCAGCATCTACAGAACTTCAACGTGCATAATGTGCAGGTGTGCACTCAATCTGATCAGCTTGATGACCATTTATTTTTTAGAAAGGCAGGACACAAAACGCCTGTTTTCACATATACACCATGTTTGGGGTGCACTTGTGGCTTTGGTCCAGGCTCGCTGGTGATCTTGATGGGGCACTAGGGGTGGAAAGAACTTGGCCGTGGGCACTGCTGGCCTTGGTTTCAGCTATGTTTGTTGTGGAGGTTGGTGTGGCCTAGTTTTGCACGAGCCTGTGCCAGTAAGATGATCCCCACGACAAAGAGTGCACGTTGGCAGGCAAAGGGCCCATTGCATGCTATGCTTCTCACCACATTGCCAATAACAATCCAGTTTTTCGGAGAGGGCACACATCGTACATGTGAGCTGGTTAATGGAAATTAGTACAGGCATGACGGCTGCCCTTGCACTTGGTGCATCACTGTACCACAGACATGTATTTTATGGTTGGGGAGCATAGCACCAGAGGTGAACGTTATCTGGATAGAAGCTGCTTTCCCCATGGATTGGGATGCTATGATTTTGGCTTCTGGGTTGCAGCACATTAGGTCGCTTATAAATCCCTCTGGCGCCTCATTCCAGAATGGCCTGGAGATCCTGACTGCGCCGCTGGTAGGGCCGAGATATACGCAGGTACAGGGTGCTGTTGATGTGCGGTTCGGCCATTATTGTGCAGCTCCGGTGCGGCATTCAGTGCTTGTCGAATACTTGGAGCTGGGTGCTTAACGGGGACAAGCCCGCCTCACGGGCGGAACACAACGCGGGACGCATGATGCAGCACGCATGATGCATCACGCATTTGCTGCATCTCATCGAACGCGTCTTGAACGGTCGCAGAAGTAGCGTCGGGCGATCGACGTACGTACGTACGTACTGGCGTTGCTAGCATTTGGATACACCGGAACAAGGTCGCTGAGAGGTGAAGCACAAGGTCGATAGTCCCGCCGGTCAGTCCACTGGCTCATTGTACTGGCGAGTGGGGAGCGCAGCACGTCGGCAAGGCCCGCTGCGAAGAGGTGAGGCTTGGTGCAGCGTCGTGGCCGCCAAAGGCGGTGTCACGTACTGGACAGATCACCGGGTTCATTATTGTGAAACGAAACACGGAAAGAAAAGACACAAACACGGAAAAGACGAAACACGGAAAGAAAAGACACAAACACAAGCGCCGAACTCAACTCCCAGTTGAGAGCTAGGCACAGGTGTTTGGCCTTTCGGCGTTTCGTCTTACTTTTGTGGCGCCGTTTCACAATAATGAACCCGTGCCGACTAGCCCAGTTACCAGCGCAGATCATCGGAAACATGCAAAATATGGTAGCGGTTACGTTTGTAGGTTTCTTGTCACATCCTACTAGATCCGTTGAGCGGTTTGGCGAGTCCTTGGAAGGATTTAGCGGGGCACAGGAACCAGAAATTGATGGAAGCGATATGATGAACGTCCATTCACTCTGGTACAACCAGCGAGAGATCCGTCGATCGTCGAAGGATACCGTCGAGCCATCCAACAACCGAACCACGCTGAAGATCACGCGCCTGGCACCATCCGAACCTCCGAACCACGACGATTCGAACTCGCCGTACCTAGGGAGCCTACATGACAGGCAGTCATGCTGGCGATGCTGGCTCCCTAGCCGAGCAAGCGTGAAAAAAGTTCAAAAGGACAGAAAGTTGAGCGAGTTGGTAACAGTCCATAATCAAAAGAAGAGGCGTGCAGGACACGGACACAAGAAGAGCAGTGAACAACACGAACGCCGACTAACAACTGATGCACAGCACAGAGGCGAAAAAGAAAGAAGACACACAGCTTATCTGCGCATGCTCGGAATGGTAGCGCCACCTGTCAATCGGTTAAACGTGCCGGTCTTCGCGATAGACAACTCCTAAGGCTTTCTATCTCCTCTCTGTTTAAGCTAATCGACGGCAGACTCACGCATGCAGTTCCACTAATACTGATATGCCAGGCCTCAACCAATAAACGCGTATCTTCTTTCTTATGCCTGTACAGGATCTCGGTTTTGTCTAACTCGGGCATGCAGCTACATACCTGGCAGTGCAAGGATAGATTGGACGGCGTCCCACCTGATAGCGACCTTCTGTGTTCAATTAATCTTTGATTAATACATCGCGCAGTTTGCCCTACATAAAAACGTCCGCAGCTAAAAGGAATCTTATAAACTACACCCATGCGACAGTCGGTGAAATTGTTCTTGGCTAGGTGCTTAACCGGACAGATGTCCGTTCGCTTCTTACCGTCCATCTGCTCATTTTTTCTATGCACTGCAGCACAAACCCTTCCTAACTTTTTGGGAGCCGTAAACACAACATTAACCCCATATTTACTTCCCACTTTCTTAAGCCTGTGCGAAACAGCGTGGATATACGGAATACTCACGACCTTTTTCTTGTTAATGTTACTCTCTGCTACAGTTTTTGTTCCGGTCGAAATCGACTTCGACGAAATCGACGCTGAGCTACTGTGGCTATGGCTAGTCTAGGGTAACCTGCATCTAAGAGGCGCTCGACCTGCGCATTAAAGCTAATGGTCAAACGGTGCACGCACGACTTCGATAGGGCTGACTTTAAACAGGACAAGGCTATTCCGTTTTTTACTACTTTCGAATGCTTGGAGTCAAAGTTTAACAACGGCTTAGATGCTCTAAGGGAATACTGCCAACACACGTGATTCTGCTCAAATGACAAGGAGATATCTAAAAATTGCATTACGTTTCTCTCCGGTAGTTCTTTCGTAAACCTTAGACCATCTCCATTAAGTTTAAATTGATTGCTTACGTAGGTGACGACGGATTCAAAGTCATCCTTACTACAAAGTACCAAGTAATCGTCCGCATACCGAAATACCCTAATGATGCGGTCCCCTAAGGCCTCTTTTAAACGGCAGTCAAACTTGCCCAAGTATATATCACTTAGAATAGGGGCTACCTTTGAACCTATACAAACCCCCGATTTCTGCACAAATACGCCTTCCCTGTATCCAACTAATGTTGAGGTTAAGTACATGGAGAGAATTTCTAGAAAGGTACCTGTGGAAACTCCGCATCTATCTATGAAACCGGACTCCTGCCGTTGTTCTTGAATACATTCTTTCACGCAATTTAGTAAACCTTCATGCGGCAACGAGTAATACAAATCTTCTACATCCATGCTAAACGCTGTGCAGTGGCCAGGATTTTCCTCTGTTAACAACTGAACTAGAGCCTGAGAATTACGTACACGGAAGGGGTCAGAAAAACTTAAGGATGTTAAGCACTTCTGCAAATAGCTAGCTACACAAACTTGCCAAGTCCCTGACTCTGATACAATCGAGCGAAACGGAATTTCTGGCTTATGGGTTTTCGCCGAGAAAAATAATTCTAAAGTGATCAGTTTTGCCTTTTTAACACTGGAAGCTACCTTATCTAGATTATGTTTCAACAGGAGATCGACAGCTCGTTGTTTTACTACAGAAGGTTTCAGTTTAACAGGTCTAAAATTCTTTTCAACAGCTGCTGAGGCTTTATCAGAAAAAGTGCTATTCGGCATTATTACAAAACAACCTTCCTTATCAGATAAAACAGGTCGAAGCTTATGTTCCACACAGTAATTTACAACCGGTCGGATAGGGTCAGAGGCCTTAACGAGATCGTTCGAATGCTTGATGCTGGCGAAGCAATCTGAAATACATCTAGACCGTTCAACTTCCGGAATAACCTTAGTTATCGATCGAGGTAAGCTTAAAACGTCAACTTCTTTTAGGTTAGGATGAAAACAGTACTTAGGGCCTAATGCTAGAATTTTCTTGTGGTTCTCGTCCAAAACGGCGTCTCCGAGAATCATTACCTTTTCCGACGGCGATTTAGTAGAAAAAGAATTCCTCTTACTTTGCAGTAGATCCGGTAGCTTCGTCCTCCACAAAAAATCCGCGTGCTGCTCAGAAACTCTCAACCAATTGGCGCAAGTGCGGTTCCTTTGACGGTCTCCTCGGGTGGCGCAGCTGGCTTCTAAACATTGGCGATAAAATCTGACTTGCCGCCATGCTTCGGCTGAAATAATCGCGCAAATCCTGTTCGCGTGTCCCGTAGAAGGAAGAAGAAAACCGCACAACATCTTAATTTCCATCGGAATGATATTATTGCGTTTGAACCACGACATAATTCTAGCGCGAAACATACATATAGCAGTTAAAGAGGCTAAAGAAGCAGGATTGCGCAGATAAGTAGGAGAACACGGAAAAGGGCTCAGGGTACTAGAAATGAAGTTCAAAAGGACAGAAAGTTGAGCGAGTTGGTAACAGTCCATAATCAAAAGACGAGGCGTGCAGGACACGGACACAAGAAGAGCAGTGAACAACACGAACGCCGACTAACAACTGATGCACAGCACAGAGGCGAAAAAGAAAGAAGACACACAGCTTATCTGCGCATGCTCGGAATGGTAGCGCCACCTGTCAATCGGTTAAACGTGCCGGTCTTCGCGATAGACAACTCCTAAGGCTTTCTATCTCCTCTCTGTTTAAGCTAATCGACGGCTGACTCACGCATGCAGTTCCACTAATACTGATATGCCAGGCCTCAACCAATAAACGCGTATCTTCTTTCTTATGCCTGTACAGAATCTCGGTTTTGTCTAACTCGGGCATGCAGCTACATACCTGGCAGTGCAAGGATAGATTGGACGGCGTCCCACCTGATAGCGACCTTCTGTGTTCAATTAATCTTTGATTAATACATCGCGCAGTTTGCCCTACATAAAAACGTCCGCAGCTAAAAGGAATCTTATAAACTACACCCATGCGACAGTCGGTGAAATTGTTCTTGGCTAGGTGCTTAACCGGACAGATATCCGTTCGCTTCCTACCGTCCATCTGCTCATTTTTTCTATGCACTGCAGCACAAACCCTTCCTAACTTATTGGGAGCCGTAAACACAACATTAACCCCATATTTACTTCCCACTTTCTTAAGCCTGTGCGAAACAGCGTGGATATACGGAATACTCACGACCTTTTTCTTGTTAATGTTACTCTCTGCTACAGCTTTTGTTCTGGTCGAAATCGACTTCTTAAGACGCTGAGCTACTGTGGCTATGGCTAGTCTAGGGTAACCTGCATCTAAGAGGCGCTCGACCTGCGCATTAAAGCTAATGGTCAAACGGTGCACGCACGACTTCGATAGGGCTGACTTTAAACAGGACAAGGCTATTCCGTTTTTTACTACTTTCGAATGCTTGGAGTCAAAGTTTAACAACGGCTTAGATGCTCTAGGGGAATACTGCCAACTGGCTTCTAAACATTGGCGATCGAGCGCCGGGCCTCCTCCCGGTGTCCTACATCGACGCGGTTCCTGCTCGGCTGGGCCTCGCCCCGGCTTTGGTGTCCGCCGACCTGTACGCTCCTGTGCTTGGGCTCCGCCCCGAGCAGACGGTCCTGGGCTTGGGCCACGCCTCGAGCTGACGTCCCTGTGCTTGGGCTCCGCCCCGAGCAGACGCTCCGGCACTTGGGCCACGTCCCGGTGCTGCTGCTGTGACCCTAGCTGCGCAATGACCCGGTTCTGTGTACTGGTACTTGGGCCGCGCCCCTGAGGTGCTGCGGCTGTTCTCGGAGCTGGGCCACGTCCCGGCGCTGTGTCCCGTACCCGGCACACACCGACGCATTGCCGTGCCTATGCCACGTCTCAGCGCATGCTTCGAGACTCGTGCCGTGCCCTCGAGTCTCGGGAACGGACCGAATAGCACCATAGCTGCTGCTTATCTACAGAAAACTGTGAGTGACTGCCGGCGCGGAAAACTCTGTAGACCTTGTTTGTATGTGAATATTTGTTCCGTGTCCTTTGTCTGTCGCATAAACGTGTCCCTCTGTTCGTCTGGGTTCTCCCTTCGTGCGTCTTGCTGACCTGCGCGCACATAACAGTCCCCACAATTTTGGCGAGCCTGCCAGAATCAGCTTTACCATCTTGCCGACAGCCAGACGTGCAGGACGAACCCATGGATGCCCTGAGGATACTGGTGGAGCTAGGCAAAGAGATGGGGCTAATTGGAGAGCCACTACGGGCTTGGGTGAAAGAAAAACAGGATGAAGTGACGAAATGGCGAGAGGAAGAGCGGCAAAAAGAGCGCGTAAAAGCGCAAGAGGAGCATGAGCGCGAGATGATTCGTCTAGAGACGGAACGAGCTTTGCTCGAAGGAGCCTTAAAGCAGATAGAGTTAGCTGCTGAAGATGCCCCATCATGTTTCAGGCAACTCTGAAGATACCAAGCAAGCTGCGAACTATACTCTAAGCTCGTGTGTGATGGTTGCAGATACTGAATGGGTTGAAGACAGCACTAATGTGTACTTGGACGTTGTCATGTCTTCAGGACTTGGCGAGCCAAGTTTGGAAAAACGCGCAGGACCTTTAACTTATGGTAGTTCTTTTCATGAGCCTGCCTCCACAAATGATGAAATGGAGGCCTTAAGCAATGTCTCTGAGTATGGAAATGACTACACGTATGACGCTACCGACGTCAGTACTTTGAGATTGTCCAAGTTTGATGAGGAGCCAGAGGATGGCAATGCAATAGTTGCATGTGCCATGAATTTTGAGCTGGGAGTCTCTAGAGACAGCACCAGTCGGAGCTTTCCGTAGTAGTGACGAAAGTCTACCACTGACAAAGAATGTCCAAGGTGGAAATCTTCCAACTCAGGTCACTACTATAGATGCTGTGCATTGTAAATATTCCATGCCAGACGAAACAGCAGTAGGCCCCATGCTATGTGGCGAGGGTCAGACTTCAATGTCGAAGGAATGAGCTGAAAGAGAGGACGGTTCCAGCCAGGTCCGTAAAACGCATTGCGGAAGGACGAAGTCTGTTCATTATTTTTGGTGGCTGAAACGAAAGTACACTGGCAAACTCAGTGTTTCGAGAAGGATCTTGCTCTGCTATTTTCAGCATTTAATGTGGCAGACGTTCCATGGTCTAACGTAGTGCCCGTACCACGGCGAGCACGTCAGGGTGAGCTGCGCCTGAGAAAGCACGTGCGCTTTATCAAAAAGCGAAAGAAAAGTAAATGGTTGAGTGAAAACACTCACCAAACACAGTGCAGAAAAAAGAAGGATAAGTGCACCGGACTTTGCCAAAGTGCGAGTTCGTGGAATTCCTTCTATGTGCACTCGTTAAAACAGTAATGGTATCGTGCATCTTCACAAGCAAATGTGTTCATGTGCATTTCGTGGCACGAATTACATAGAACGGTATTTAGCTATACTGCAGCGCCTACAACTTCTTGACTTACTTTACAAAAAGGTGACATGAGTGTAGTGAGTGAGTGAGTGCCTGGACATCGTACGTGTTGCGCAAAAGTTTCGTGACTAGCTCTAGGGTTTGCCTTTCATCGTTCATTCTGCAATCTGACCACCAGCCTCCCAAATACATCAGCTCTGCACGTCAAGTGAAAACGCGAATACTCCGCTGGTGCCAACTCTTGATCGATTGTGACTTCCGTGTAGAACATTCACGCCTCGGATAGGGCTGGTGCTGACTATCTTACTCGAACATCTAATGGCAGTGACTACATGGGTTTTGCTAATTTGTTCACGTCCTGACTGATGGTGGCTGCGTATATCGACTGATGAACTTTTTTTTAAAAGCAGCTATGTATAGTGCCGTTCAGTATATCCGCCCTGCCTCACCGCTTCGCTCGTCTTCAACTGGGGGGAAGTGTGGTAGGAGGACGGTCGTACATAGGCGTTGACGTGTTGTGCTCTGTGTGCGGGGCCGAAATTTGAAGTGCGCGGGTTTTCAGTAATGATGATGATCGGTGTGCGGTGCCGACGAAGTGCGGCCGCGCACGTGGTTCGTGCGCGATTACGAGAATGAGCTCGAGCGACGGGGCCACCTGAGGGAACACAGGATGACTGGGACTCGACGGGAGCAGATCGAGCGCCGGGCCTCCTCCCGGTGTCCTACATCGACGCGGTTCCTGCTCGGCTGGGCCTCGCCCCGGCTTTGGTGTCCGCCGACCTGTACGCTCCTGTGCTTGGGCTCCGCCCCGAGCAGACGGTCCTGGGCTTGGGCCACGCCTCGAGCTGACGTCCCTGTGCTTGGGCTCCGCCCCGAGCAGACGCTCCGGCACTTGGGCCACGTCCCGGTGCTGCTGCTGTGACCCTAGCTGGGCAATGACCCGGTTCTGTGTACGGGTACTTGGGCCGCGCCCCTGAGGTGCTGCGGCTGTTCTCGGAGCTGGGCCACGTCCCGGCGCTGTGTCCCGTACCCGGCACACACTTCGACGCATTGCCGTGCCTGAGCCACGTCTCAGCGCATGCTTCGAGACTGTGCCCTCGAGTCTCGGGAACGGACCGAGTAGCACCATAGCTGCTGCTTATCTACAGAAAAGTGTGAGTGACGACCGGCGCGCGGAAAACTCTAGACCTTGTTTGTATGTGAATATTTGTCCCGTGTCCTCTGTCGCATAAACGTGTCCCTCTGTTCGTCTTGGTTCTCCCTTCGTGCGTCTGGCTGACCTGCGTGCACATTACAGTCCCACACTCTCCTTCCTTGCATGGTTATTTTTGTGTATTATTCTGTGTTCGCGTGTTGTTCTTTGTTATTGTTCTCGGTTTGTGTTGTTGTGTTGGCGTGTGTTTATCGTTATCCTTTATATGTAATTAAATCTTGATTCGGCCTTGTATTATTTGTTTTCATTCAACGTGTTTATTAAACTACCATGCTCGGAAAGTTGCGCCTACTGTTCTCCTCTTTCGCCGCGTGCGACGGTTCGTGCTCCCCTGCCTCGATACGGGCCGCGGGCCGACGCGCGCGGCAACGAGGCGATGCGTGGCTGAGATAGCGAGCGCGCGGACGCGACGACCTCATTCTCTGCTCGTTGAGTGCTCGAACCCACTGCAGGGGGTTGCTAGCGGCGATGCCGCTGCTAGCAGTAGTGTTAGTAGAAGCAGCCCTACAGGCTGCAACAGGTTAGATGTAAACAAATGGGTGCCAGGGCAAACACCATGACACAAATCACACTTACAGAAGAAGCTAGGAAGAAGATGTTCCTTAAGGTGTTACTTTGCTGAAAAAAATTTGTGTTTACACCTTTGTGAACTTAAAAATTGCAACAACATAAAAACTGCCATGTATCGGATCCTGCTAGTGCAAGCTGATTTAAGCATTTATTTGTTACTTTATTGACAAAACGCTGCAAGCTCATTTGGGCCCAAGCAGGAGAAGTACAAAGCACAGAAAAGGTCAGTGCAGCATGGTTTAATGTGGGGTGCTTCACAGCTGCTGTTAGGTTTTATTCAACAAATGATAAGCATATGCACGTACACAAAAGACCAGTTGTGCTCGTATCATGGCTCATCATAACTGGTCAAACAAATACAGGGCATAAAATGTTGTGAAAAGCCTGTGGGTTATATTTGATTTTGTCAATTAGATGAAAAAGAGAAACTGAGAAACATTCATCGCACATTGGTGTTTCACCAGACATTGAGCAAACTTGTATTTCTGTGTATGAAAGTTGATATATTCAGCCATTAATTACACTACCTCCATGACCACATTGTCCACATGCATTCTCCCATCACTATGATTCAGCTATAAAACAGATGGCATACAGATATTTGCTACTTGACGTACACTAACTCAAGAAACAAGCGTGTAAAAATTGTAGTGGCCAAGTAATGTTCTTATCACTGGCCTGATTTAAAATTTAATCCCACAAAGGACAAAGAAGCAAGAAAATTATTCTAGTGCCCCAAAAATGATAATTTTTTATTTCATACCTGCATCACCCCAGTGGGCATTACAGCAGGGGGGTTACAATACAAATTATGTACAAATTGATCACACACACAAAGCGCGGTAAAATACATCATTGTCCAAAATGTTTGCAATGCCAGGCGCTAGACCATTCCATTGTCTTATGGTTCGTGCAAAAAAAGAATACCTGGAAACGTCACTTCTGAAAGGATACTCGCGGACTTTCAGTGCATGGTCGCGTCTCGACGACACATAGGTAGGCAACTTGATATATCTTTCTCGATCAATGCCGGTTTTAGAATGGTATACAGAGTGAAAACATTTGAGTCTTAGGTTTTCCCGACGGCCTTGTTGTGGCTGCCACGGTAATTTGTGTTTACTGTGCATCATGCTTAATGTTCTACTATAGTTGCCCAGTACAAACCTTGCCGCCTTGTTTTGCACCTTTTCAAGCTGGTCAGTCAGAACAACTGTGTGCGGATCCCAACAAATACATCCGTAATCAAGTATACTGCGGACATAACTAAAATACAGCTCCTCCTTTAATTTGCCCGGCAACTGACTGAAATTACGGCGAACAAACTTAGCGAACTTATTGCCTTATTCTTAACCTGCCTATAGTACGCAATGTCTACGGCCGTCGAACAATACCCTTTGTTGCTGCTAAAATTTGGAACGGTATCCCTACCCTAATTAAATGTCTACCAAATATGATGCAGTCACTCAGGAAACTCTTTCTATCGGGCAGTTACCAGTTGCCATATTAATGTCGTTGAAATGTATGTACATGTCACATTATTTCTGTTGTTTTTTTTCCCTACATGACCGTATTTGATTGTGTAATTTGTGACGGAATTCTTTGTGTAAATTTTGTACTCGCGAATTAAACTACTACATGCCTTGTCTGTACGGATCCTCAACTAGCCTTATCGGCTACGGATACGGATGTTTTCGCAGAAATGTATTGTAAACAATTTCATTGAAAATAAAGCATTCTTCTTCTTCTTCTTCTTCTTAAATGTGCGTGTTCCATCGTAAATCAGATGTTATATAAATACCTAAATATTTATATTCTTCAGCTTTCTGTATGGCCATATTGTTTAGTGCATATGTGCAAGACTGAAATGCGCGTTTCCTTGAAAAGGTGACGTGAACACATTTCTTAACATTTAATGACATTTCCCATTTATCGCACCATTTTCCTATTACGTCTAAATCAGCCTGCAATGAGGTAATGTCACTGTCTTTTTTTCTAACTCTATAAATAACACAGTCGTCTACAAACATCCTAAATGAAGATCTGACATCACAAGCAATATCATTAATAAACAGCAAAAACTAAAGGGGACCCAGAACCGAACCCTGGGGAACACCTGAAGTTACCGGAGCATATGTGGAAGAGAAACCGTTGAGCACCACAGACTGCTACCTGCCACGAAGATATTCGGCATCCCATGCTATGACGCTATTGTCCAATTTGTAGGCTCGAAGTTTTGAAATTAGAAGGTCATGCGCAACTACGTCCAATGCCTTTCTAAAGTCTGAGAATACGCAGTCTATTATCTGCGTTTTATCAAGTGCTGAGGCCAGATCGTGAAAGGATTCAACTAGTTGGGTTGAGCATGAAAAGTCCCGTCGAAAACCGTGTTGATAGAGCTTAGAAGGTTATTGTCACAGGCGCCTCGCGTACTGTAACACGCGCGCGCCCTGTGTTGTAAACGGCGAGGAGCGCCCTCCCCCGCGCGCGTATCGGTTCACGGCCCGAGTCCAAGTGTGCTCTGGCGCCTCGAAATAAAGGGCTTTTGGTTACCAGCAAGCCGTGTGGAGAGTCGCTTCCTTGCCGCGCTCCTCGCTTCCCGCGACATGGTGTCAGAAGTGGGGTCCCTCTGCCGTCTCGCCTAGCCGTGGTTCTCGTCGTCCTCAACGGCCCCCAACAGCCGCGATGACCGATCCGGCTACGGCAGCAGCGAGCGCGACGGGCTTCTCTTTAAAGCCTCCGCACCCATTCACATTTGATCGAGCCTCCGAATGGCCTGCGTGGATCCTCGAGTTCGACGACTACCGATACGCGTCGGGGCTCGTCCGACAAGATCCGGAAACTCAGGTGCGAACTCTGCTCTATGTGATGGGACGGCAAGCGAGACAGATTTTCAGCACGTTTTCGCTCTCCACGGAGGAAGCCAGGAACTTCGACCTTGTTAAGGCCAAGTTCGACTCTCATTTTGTCCAAGTAAGGAACGTCGTCTACGAGTCAGCCTGCTTCAACCGGCGTGAGCAAGATCCCTCCGAGACTGTCGACCAGTACGTCAGCGCTTTGTACAACATGGCCGACCGGTGCGATTACGGTGATTTGCGAGATCGCCTCATTCGTGACCGCTTCGTACTGGGTCTCCGTGACAAGAAACTCTCCCAAGCGCTGCAGATGGACGCCAACCTAACACTCACCACGGCGCTCGCTAAGGCACGCCAAAAAGAGTCCGTGCACCAGCAGCAGCAGGAGCTTCTTCAGGATTGCGAGGGACCGTTCTCTCCCAATCCGGAATTCACTGAGCTCGACGTCGTCTCTTGTAACCACCGCGGCAAAAGCAAGTACCTTCCAAGACCGCGTAACAGCGTGCAGAACTTGTGCGACCAATCGTGCGTCTACTGCGGTGGAACTCTTCACTCTCGTTCTTTGTGTCCAGCAAAGACTGAAAAGTGCTCAAAGTGTAATACGCGAGGACATTACGCTCGTGTATGCAGAAAAGTGCCGCCAAGAGACATATCGACGCTCGAACAACTAACCTCAGCGATGTTTCTCGCGACTGTGAACCACCCAACCGGCGCTCAGCGCGACACACGGCTTGTCGAAGTCGACGTGAACGGCTTCACACTTGTTGCAAAGATCGACACCGGTGCTCAGGTATCGGTTGTACCGGCTACCTTTGCGGGAATTCCAAAACAACTCCAGCAGACAAGGGAAACCCTCTCGGGACCGAGCGGGAACGCTGTTAGGTTGATGGAAAATTTGATGCGACAATCACCTGGAAGTCAAACAAGTCCGACCAAGTCGTCTACGTGGTGGAGCAGCTGAAACATCCACTTCTAGGATTGCCTGCTATCGAGGGCTTGGGACTCGTCAAGTTTTTGTGTGCTACAGAACGTGTTGAAGAACGATATCCCCTACTTTTCAGCGGATTGGGACTGCTTCCACGACTGCAAGAACTGTCCAACAACGGCTATTCGTCTGCTTTTGTTCGCAGAATTGAAAAACGAATGCTCAGCAATCCTCAGCCAGCCGAGAAACGAACTCTTCAAAAACGGGCCAGCATTCCCTACGTACCAGGTATCAGCGAAGCACTCTCAAGAATATTTTCAAAATATGATTTACGCGTAGCGCATGTGCCATCAAACAAGCTCCGCGGTGAAGTCGTCAACGTGAAGGACCGCTTAGAAGCAGAAAAGTTCCCGGGTGTAATCTATAAGATCCCGTGCCACGACTGCAATTTCTGCTACATTGGCGAAACAGGAAACTTCATTAGACGACTAAAAGAGCACAAACGCGATGTTGAAAATCACCGCCATGTGTACAACGCACTAGCGGAGCATGTGCACAAGAGTGATCACTCTATCGCTTGGGAGAATGCTGCTGTCATAGCCAAAGAGAAGAATTTGACAACGAGACTGCTGGTGGAATCTCTGCTGATACAGACGACACCTGATACCGTTAACAGGACAGATGGAAACATGCCTCAAATCTATGCCCGTTCATTACGTCACATACTTCATATTTAACTGGACAACGGCGCTACGTCTGCTGCATTGTGAACAAGGAACCTGTATAGGCTCCGAAACGTCAAAACAACTTTTTTGACTTGGTCAGTGACCGTAAACTTCATTACCACCTTATTCTGTTACTGCTGCAAGGCGCGTTCCTGTGCCCCTACGCAAAGCCGTCGAGCAGGAGGTAATCATACGCCCTGTAGAAGGCCCTACGGACTGGTGTGCTCCCATCGTTCCGGTTTTGAAACCCTCAGGAGGTGTCCGAATCTGCGTGGACTTCACCCGCCTCAACTCTTCGGTCCTCAGGGAAAGATTTCCCCTCCAGTCAGTGGAACAGACGCTCGCTTTGTTAGGTGGTGCAACCTTTTTTTCAAGACTAGATGCAAATTCGGGCTTCCACCAAATTCCTCTTTCCCCGGAATGCCAAGAGCTGACGACATTTATAACACCAACGGGACGTTTTTGCTTCACTAGACTTCCATTCGGCATAACGTCAGCGCCGGAATATTTCCAAAAACGCATGTCCGAAATTTTGCACGGACTAACAGGAGTCGTCAACCTCATGGATGACATACTCGTCTTTGGCCGCGATCAAGCTGAGCACGACAGAAACCTTGACACGACGCTCAAGCAGCTTGCCTCGTCGGGAATCACCCTCAACCGTTCGAAATCCGCCTTTAGCGTGAAGGAGGTGACTTTCCTGGGCTGCGTCATCAGCGATCAAGGCACACGTCCTGACCCTAAAAAGGTCGAGGCTGTCAAGTGTCTCCCACCACCTACGGACGTCGCCGGAGTCCGCCGAATCCTAGGAATGGTAAATCACCTGGCAAGGTTCCTGCCCAACTTGGCCGAAAGGACAGCTGCTCCATAATCAAAAGAAGAGGCGTGCAGGACACGGACACAAGAAGAGAAGTGAACACCACGAACGCCGACTAGCAACTGATGCACAGCACAGAGGCGAAAAAGAAAGAAGACACACAGCATATCTGCGCATGCTCGGAATGGTAGCGCCACCTGTCAATCGGTTACACGTGCCCGCCTACGCGATAGACAACTCCCAAGGCGTTCTATCTCCTCCCTGTTTAAGCTAATCGACGGTTGACTCACGCATGCACTTCCACTAATACTGATATACCAGGCCTCAACCAATAAAAGCGTATCTTCGTTCTTATGCCTGTACAGGATCTCGGTATTATCTAACTCGGGCATGCAGCTACAGACCTGGCAGTGCAAGGATAGATTGGACGGCGTCCCACCTGATAGCGACCTCCTGTGTTCAATTAATCTTTGATTAATACAACGCGCAGTTTGCCCTACATAAAACCGTCCGCAGCTAAAAGGAATCTTATAAACTACACCCATGCGGCAGTCGGTGAAATTGTTCTTGGCTAGGTGCTTAACCGGACAGATATCGGTTCTCTTCTTACCTTCCTTCTGCTCAATTCTTCTATGCACTGCAGCACAAACCCTTCCTAACTTATTGGGAGCCGTAAACACAACATTAACCCCATATTTACTTCCCACTTTCTTAAGCCGGTGCGAAACTGCGTGGATGTATGGAATACTCACGACCTTCTTCTTGTTAATGTTACTCTCTGCTACCGCTTTTGTTCCGGTCGAAATCGACTTCTTAAGACGCTCAGCTACTGTGGCTATGGCTAGTCTAGGGTAACCTGCATCTAAGAGGCGCTCAACCTGCGCATTAAAGCTAATGGTCAAACGGTGCACGCACGACTTCGATAGGGCTGACTTTAAACAGGACAAGGCTATTCCGTTTTTTACTACTTTCGAATGCTTGGAGTCAAAATTTAGCAACGGCTTAGATGCTCTAGGGGAATACTGCCAACACACGTGATTCCGCTGAAATGACAACGAGATATCTAAAAATTGTATTACGTTTTTCTCCGGTAGTTCTTTCGTAAACGTTAAACCATCTCCATTAAGTTTAAATTGATCGCTTACATAGGTGACGACGGATTCAAAATCATCCTTACTACAAAGTACCAAGTAATCGTCCGCATACCGAAATACCCTAATGATGCGGTCCCCTAAGGCCTCTTTTAAACGGCAGTCAAACTTGCTCAAGTATAGATCACTTAGAATAGGGGCTACCTTTGAACCTATACAAATCCCTGATTTCTGCACATACACGCCTTCCCTGTATCCAACTAATGTTGACGTTAAGTACATGGAAAGAATTTCTAGAAAGGTACCTGTGGAAACTCCGCATCTATCTATGAAACCGGACTCTTGCCCTTGTTCTTGAATACATTCTTTCACGCAATTTAGTAAACCTTCATGCGGCAACGAGTAATACAAATCTTCCACATCCATGCTAAACGCTGTGCAGTCGCCAGGATTTTCCTCTGTTAACAACTGAACTAGAGCCTGAGAATTACGTACATGGAAGGGGTCAGAAAAACTTAAGGAAGTTAAGCATTTCTGTTGTAGCGAAAAGTAACCAACCCTATAGTGGGGTAGGCTCTCCGGTGTGATCTAGTGGGTCTGGATCTAACGCGCAGTGCTCGTGCTCGCCGCTCGCTCTCGGGGCGCGTGCTTTCAGCCGTTGAACAAGCTACCGGTCGGGCCTGACGCCAGCCTTCAATAAACGCCCTTTTACAATTGGTGGAGAGTGTCTGGGTACCCTCACAACAACTTCGGCCTCTTTCTATGCCCCTGGAACTTCGCTCCCGCGCAGTGCCGTCTACCATGCCTCAGGACGCCGCCCAGCAAACGCCTCCCCCCGCACCGACCGCATGCCCCGGTGTCCCTCGTGTCCGAGACCCACCTGTCTTCACTGGCGCAGATGGGACCGACGTGGAGGACTGGCTCACGATTTATGAGCGCGTGAGCGTGCCCAATAGGTGGGACGAGGCAGGAAAGCTGAGCAACTTGATTTTCTACCTCGCGGGTGTGGCGAGTCTGTGGTATAACAACCACGCCTCAGATTTCCTGACGTGGTCCGACTTCAGGACCGCCATTGTCGACGTGTTCGGTCGCCCCGCCGTACGTAAGCTGCAAGCAGAGCAGCGCTTACGCGAACGATCTCAGCAGGCCGGTGAGTCCTTCACGAGTTATATAGAAGATATCCTCGACTTGTGCAAGAAGGCCAACGCGACCATGTTGGAGTCTGAAAAGATAAAGAACATCATGAAAGGAATCGACGATGACGCCTTCACCATGCTGCTCGCCAAAAACCCTCGCACAGTGGCCGAGGTTATAACGCTATGCCAAAGTTACGAGGAGCTGCGTCGCCAGCGGTTGATGACCCGTCGCCCTTCATCACGCGACGTCGATCTCGCTGGCTTGTCGGCCACTTCTGACCATTCCGCGTTGCTCGCGGAAGTCAAGGCATTCGTGCGCGAGGAAGTTGCACGCCAGTTCTCTCTGCTGGCCTTTGCTCAACCGCAGCATATTCAACAGCCGTCGACCACACTACTGCCTCCCCTCCGCCGAGAGATTGAGCAGGAAATCGCAGGGGTCATGCCTGAATACCACCAATACCCTCCAGCCCCTGCACCACTGAGTCATGCTCCAGTTGTAGCCACGCCGCCCCAACCGATTCCTGATACTGTCCCACTTAGCTACGCCCAAGTTGTCGCTAGACCTCAGTCTTTCGAAATGGGTGTGCAGCCCCCGTACGCCGAAGTCGTTCCTAGGGCCCGGCTGCAGTCCAGCACGCAGTCGTATCAGCAGCCGCCCCGTCCATCTCGTCCTGCGACATGGGTGGCACCTGCCCCAGCGAACCGATGGCGCACCTCCGACAACCGTCCCATCTGCTTTGCGTGTGGTTACGCCGGACACGTCGCCCGTTATTGCGATCGCGTGCAGCCGCCTCGAGTCGCATCACCCGTCGCCAGCCGGTCCAGCCGCCCGTATTACGACCCACCTCCGCCTATGTCACCGCCGCTACGACCAGCCTCGTCTACCCGCCGTTCACCGTCTCCACGACGCCGCTCACTGTCACCTATGCGGCCACGTGCCGTTGTAGGCGACCAGGAAAACTAGCCGTCGCAGTCCACGAGGCAAGGGCTGCGACTCTATCGAACTGTGCAAGCCCTCAGCGAAGCCCGTCGAACATTATCGACGTGTTTGTCGACGGTGTTCGTGCATCTGCCCTTGTGGACACTGGAGCCGCCGTTTCAGTTATGGACGCAAAACTAAGCCGTGCACTGCGAAAAGTTACGACGCCACTTTCTGGACTGTCCCTACGTACCGCTAGCGCTCAAAGTATTCATCCGACGGCGGTATGTACAGCCCGCGTCTTCATACAGGACATCATGTACGCCATCGAATTCATCATAATTCCCGCATGCTCTCACGACGTCATCTTAGGATGGGATTTTCTTTCGCGCCACGACGCCGTCATTCATTGCGCACCCGCCGAAATAGAACTCTCGCCGTTCTCAGATTTGACGCCAGCAAGCGAACCAGCCGCTTCGAACAAGCTACTCGTCCGAGAAGACACCAGAGTGCCTCCGAACTCGTCAACGGTTGTGTCTGGCTACTGCGCCGCTCTCGCCGACACCGTTGCACTCCTTTCGCCGTCTGACCGCGTTGGCACTAGGAAAGGCTTGCTGGTGCCCTTTGCGACCGTAGAATTTTCTCAGGGCAACACTGCTATCTTCGTAACGAACCCATCCCCGTACATAGTCCCGTTGATGCGAGGTGAATGTCTTGGCAGGCTGGAACCGATCGAAGACGCACAAGTTATCGACGCACCCGATGACTGTCCCAGTTCCAGTGCGCTCAGTGCTGTTTCCACGTCTCATTCGCCACCCGCCGATGTATTTGGTTCCTCCATTGCTGACAACCTTACGCCGGTCCAACGTTCCCAGCTTCTGCGCCTGCTAGACGAATTTCGTTCTTCTTTCGATGTCGCGCAAAATTCTCTCGGCCGCACGTCCACTGTTACCCACCACATCGACACTGGCACCCAACCGCCTCTTCGGCAACGTCCATACCGCGTCTCTCCCTCAGAACGTCGAGTAATTAACGAACAAGTCGATGACATGCTTCGACGCGATGTTATTCGACCTTCAAACAGCCCCTGGGCGTCGCCTGTTGTTCTCGTCGCGAAGAAGGACGGTTCTGTACGGTTCTGTGTGGACTACCGGCGACTCAACAAGGTCACTCGTAAGGACGTTTATCCGCTACCGCGAATCGATGACGCGATTGACAGCCTGCAAGGAGCAGAATTCTTTTCATCCCTCGATTTGCGGTCGGGGTACTGGCAGGTACCCATGGCTGATGACGCTCGACCGAAGACGGCTTTTGTCACGCCCGACTGGCTTGTACGAATTCAACGTCATGCCGTTTGGACTGTGTAATGCGCCCGCTACCTTTGAGCGCATGATGGATACCGTTCTGCGCAACTTGAAATGGCACACGTGCTTGTGCTACCTATGACGTTGTCGTTTTTGCTCCGGACTTCTCCACGCATCTTCAACGCCTGCGGGATGTTTTGACGCGTTTGCGGGAAGCCGACTTACAACTAAATCTCAAGAAGTGCCGATTTGCAGCACGGCAACTAACAATACTCGGCTACGTCGTGTCCAAGGACGGAATTCTCCCCGATCCAGCCAAGCTTCAGGCCGTGGCCGAGTTCCCCAAACCGACGTCCGTCAAGGAATTGCGCAGCTTCGTGGGACTGTGCTCCTACTTTCGACGCTTCATTCGGAACTTCGCCACTATCATATCGCCGCTAACGAAGCTCCTCGGAAGTAACGGGCCCCTCGACTCGTGGTCGTCACAGTGCGACAAGGCGTTCGCAAAGCTCCGTCGTTTGTTGACGTCTCCTCCCATACTACGCCACTATGATCCTGCGGCCCCTACAGAGGTACACACGGACGCTAGCGGTGTTGGCCTCGGCGCTGTCCTTGCGCAACGCAAACCAGGGTTCCCTGAGTATGTCGTTGCATACGCAAGTCGTACGCTTACTAAAGCCGAGACCAATTACACTGTAACGGAAAAAGAATGTTTGGCGATCATATGGGCTCTTGCAAAGTTCCGACCTTACCTGTATGGTCGCCCATTTGATGTCGTCACGGACCACCACGCCCTTTGTTGGCTGTCGTCGTTAAAGGATCCCTCCGGCCGTCTTGCACGTTGGGCACTTCGCCTGCAGGACTACGATATCCGCGTGCTGTACCGCAGTGGACGACAACATTCGGACGCCGATGCCCTCTCGCGCTCTCCCTTGGCTGACGACAATGCTCGCTGCTCAGTATCCGAGGTTGCTGTTTCATCTATCGACCTTGACACCATCGCCGCCGAGCAGCGCAAGGACCCGTGGATTGCCTCGATAATAGGCTTGCTGTCTGATCCATCGACACCAACCACTCGCGCAAAGCGCCGTAAAGCTCAAGATTTCGCCATTCGCGACGACCTCCTCCACCGCCGCAATTACAGCCCCGACGGCCGCCAGTGGCTATTAGTAGTACCTCGCAGCCTGCGTTCCGAAATATGCACGGCTTTCCACACCGATCCACAGTGCGCACACTCCGGCATATTCAAGACCTACCAACGCCTTCAACAGCGGTACTACTGGCGCGGAATGTATCGCTACATTCAGAAGTTCGTCCGCTCTTGCCCCGATTGCCAGCGCCGGAAATCTCCACCTCGCCTTTCGCCGCCGGGTTTGCAGCCTTTACCGTGTCCTAGCAGGCCCTTTGGGCGGGTCGGCATTGATTTGTACGGGCCCCTTCCCATGACAGCTGCTGGAAAGCGCTGGGTTATTGTGGCAGTTGACCACCTCACGCGATACGCTGAAACTGCTGCGCTCCCGGCAGCTACAGCGCGCGACGTTGCCTCCTTCTTGCTTCATCGGTTCATCTTACGTCACGGGCCACCCCAGGAGCTACTCAGCGATCGCGGTCGTGTCTTCCTTTCTGAAGTCGTTGAAGCTATTCTTAAAGAGTGCCACGTGGTTCACCGTACGACTACGGCGTACCACCCTCAAACCAATGGGCTTACGGAGCGCTTCAACCGCACGCTCGGAGACATGCTTTCAATGTACGTCGCCTCGGACCACACGAATTGGGACATCATTCTACCATTTGTGACCTACGCGTACAACACCGCTACGCAGAGCACCACGGGCTTTTCACCCTATTTTCTACTGTACGGTCGGCACCCGTCGCACACTATGGACACAATTCTACCGTACCGCCCACATACTTCTGAGTATGCGCCCATATCTGACACAGTGAGGTACGCCGAGGAGTGCCGCGACCTCGCACGGGCCTTTACGTCCAACGACCAAGAGCGTCAGAAGAGCATTCGCGGCGACCCTACCTCTGCACCGACCTTCCTCCCTGGAGCGCTGGTGTGGCTCTCCATTCCTACCGCTGCGCCTGGCCTCTCCTCAAAGTTACTGCCAAAGTATGAAGGCCCCTATCGAGTCGTTGAACGCGCATCACCTGTGAACTACGTGATTGAACGCGTCGACCCGTCTTCGGACATGCGCCGTCGTGGACGCGACATTGTCAACGTCGAGCGCCTCAAGCCGTACTATGATCCACTAATAGTAACGAACTGCTAGGTCGCCGGACGGCTCCCTTTGCATCCCGGGGGTAATTGTAGCGAAAAGTAACCAACCCTATAGTGGGGTAGGCTCTCCGGTGTGATCTAGTGGGTCTGGATCTAACGCGCAGTGCTCGTGCTCGCCGCTCGCTCTCGGGGCGCGTGCTTTCAGCCGTTGAACAAGCTACCGGTCGGGCCTGACGCCAGCCTTCAATAAACGCCCTTTTACACTGTAAATACCTAGCTACACAAACTTGCCACGTCCCTGGCTCCGATACAATCGAGCGAAACGGAATTTCTGGCTTATGGGTTTTCGCCGAGAAAAATAATTCTAAAGTGAGCAATTTTGCCTTTTTAACACTGGAAGCAACCTTATCTAGATTATGTTTCAAAAGGAGATCGACAGCTCGTTGTTTTGCTACAGAAGGTTTCAGTTTCACAGGTCTAAAATTCTTTTCAACAGCTGCTGAGGCTTTATCAGAAAAAGTGCTATTCGGCATTATTACAAAACAACCTTCCTTATCAGATAAAACGGGTCGAAGCTTATGTTCCACACAGTAATTTACAACCGGTCGGATAGGGTCAGAGGCCTTAACGAGATCGTTCGAATGCTTGATGCTGGCGAAGCAATCTGAAATACATCGAGACCGTTCAACTTCCGGAATAACCTTAGTTATAGATCGAGGTAAGCTTAAAACGTCAACTTCTTTTAGGTTAGGATGAAAACAGTACTTAGGGCCTAATGCTAGAATTTTCTTGTGGTTATCGTCCAAAACGGCGTCTCCGAGAATCATTACCTTTTCCGACGGCGATTTATTAGAAAAAGAATTCCTCTTACTTTGCAGTAGATCCGGTAGCTTCGTCCTCCACAAAAAATCCGCGTGCTGCTCAGAAACTCTCAACCAATTGGCGCAAGTGCGGTTCCTTTGACGGTCTCCCCGGGTGGCGCAGCTGGCTTCTAAGCACTGACGATAAAATCTGACTTGCCGCCATGCTTCGGCTGAAATAATCGCGCAAATCCTGTTCGCATGTCCCATAGAAGGAAGAAGAAAACCGCACATCATCTGAATTTCCATCGGAATGACTCCAAGCATTCGAAAGTAGTAAAAAACGGAATAGCCTTGTCCTGTTTAAAGTCAGCCCTATCGAAGTCGTGCGTGCACCGTTTGACCATTAGCTTTAATGCGCAGGTTGAGCGCCTCTTAGATGCAGGTTACCCTAGACTAGCCATAGCCACAGTAGCTGAGCGTCTTAAGAAGTCGATTTCGACCGGAACAAAAGCGGTAGCAGAGAGTAACATTAACAAGAAGAAGGTCGTGAGTATTCCATACATCCACGCAGTTTCGCACCGGCTTAAGAAAGTGGGAAGTAAATATGGGGTTAATGTTGTGTTTACGGCTCCCAATAAGTTAGGAAGGGTTTGTGCTGCAGTGCATAGAAGAATTGAGCAGAAGGAAGGTAAGAAGAGAACCGATATCTGTCCGGTTAAGCACCTAGCCAAGAACAATTTCACCGACTGCCGCATGGGTGTAGTTTATAAGATTCCTTTTAGCTGCGGACGGTTTTACGTAGGGCAAACTGCGCGTTGTATTAATCAAAGATTAATTGAACACAGGAGGTCGCTATCAGGTGGGACGCCGTCCAATCTATCCTTGCACTGCCAGGTCTGTAGCTGCATGCCCGAGTTAGATAATACCGAGATCCTGTACAGGCATAAGAACGAAGATACGCTTTTATTGGTTGAGGCCTGGTATATCAGTATTAGTGGAAGTGCATGCGTGAGTCAACCGTCGATTAGCTTAAACAGGGAGGAGATAGAACGCCTTGGGAGTTGTCTATCGCGTAGGCGGGCACGTGTAACCGATTGACAGGTGGCGCTACCATTCCGAGCATGCGCAGATAAGCTGTGTGTCTTCTTTCTTTTTCGCCTCTGTGCTGTGCATCAGTTGCTAGTCGGCGTTCGTGGTGTTCACTTCTCTTCTTGTGTCCGTGTCCTGCACGCCTCTTCTTTTGATTATGCAATGTTACCAACTCGCTCAACTTTCTGTCCTTTTGACAGCTGCTCTGCGTGTTCTTATCAAGAAAACAACGGAGTGGACATGGGGACCGGCTCAAGAAACAGCTTTCCAAAGCATCAAGGACCTCATCTGTTCAGACCAGTGCCTGGCAAAATACCATGTGGAGTACCCTACAACACTTTCAGCCGGTGCATCAGCCTACGGCTTAGGTGCAGTGCTGCTGCAGGTACAACCGGATGGGAACAACCACCCAGTGGCATTTGCATCGAGATCCCTAACGCCAGCGGAAACGCGGTATGCGCAGATAGAAAAGGAAGCGTTGGCTCTAACCTGGGGAGCCGAACGGTTCGAAGAATACCTGCGTGGTCTCACGGCTACTTTTCAAACAGATCATCAACCTTTGCTGACCCTCCTCGGAAAGGAATCTCTGGATCTGTTGCCACCACGAATTCAACGCTTCCGCATGCGCCTCATGCGCTTCAGCTACCTCATGCAGTACGTCCCTGGAAAATGTATTGCTACGGCTGACACTCTCTCGAGAGCACCTGCTGGAAGCAGTTATCCAGCAGGGGCTCTCAACTGTGGTGAAGTGAACGTGTACGTACAGGGAGCGCTCATGGGCCTGCACAGCTCCGCCTTCGATCCAGTGAAACAAGCCCAAAAGGAAGACGAGATTTGACAACGTCTTCTTTGCTTTTGCCTCAATGGATGGCCGGAAAAACGTAGCGTCCCCGCCCCCCTCTCGGAGTTTTGGCAGCACCGAGCAAGCCTGTCAGAAAAAGAAGGCTACCGCTGTACGGAACGCGTCTGGTGATTCCTCATTGTCTGAGAAGTGAAATCCTTTCGCGAATACATGAGGGGCACCAGGGCATCGAACGCTGCAGAGCACGGGCCAAGCAGTCTGTGTGGTGGCCTGGAATCTCATCGGAAATTCAGCGAACGGTTTCTAACTGTGAAACGTGCGCAAGGAACCGCCCGCAAAGAGCCGAACCACTTCTGCCCACCACTACACCAGAGCTCCCATGGCAGATGGCGGGTGTCGACTTGTTCCAACTAAGGGGAAACAACTACCTAATCTGTGTGGATTATCGTTCACGGTACACCGAGATTGCACTTCTGGCTTCCACCTCAGCAGGCTCGGTCATCACCCACCTCAAGAGCATATTCGCTCGTCACGGCATCCCAGTGACGGTGGTCTCAGACAACGGCCCGCAGTTTCCGAGCTCCGCATTCGCAGAATTCGCAAAATCGTACGGCTTCAACCACACCACAAGCAGCCCTCTACATCCTCAGGCGAATGGGGAAGCGGAACGCGCGGTCCAAACAATGAACCATGTGCTAGAAAAAGCGGAAGATCCGTACCTCGCCTTACTGGCCTACAGAGACACGCCGGGGCTAACAGGCCTCAGCCCAGCCAAGCTGCTCATGGGACGCCAGCTTCGCTCTCGGGTGCCTGCGTTTCCCAGCCTCCTCCAGCCAGAAAACGTAGACCACAGAAAGGCGACGGAAACTGACCGCAGAGCAAAGGAACGCCAGAGGCGATATTTCAACCGTCGTCACTGGGCCAGAGAGCTGCCAGCTCTCAGTCCGAAAGCCCGCGTCTGGATACGCGACCTGAAATGTGAGGGGGAGATAACGCACGAGGCAGACACACCCCGCTCCTACTGGGTCCAAACACAGCGTGGACACGTGCGTCGGAACAGAAGCAAACTCGTCCCGCTGCCGCCCCCAAAGAAGAATGCGCAGCTGCTTCCCTCCTCATTAAATTTCGGCGAGAGTGACGACGAGGACTTCGAGCCGTGGACAGTCGAGGGGCCGCTTGGGGACCTACACGAGGGAGCTCAGACACAGCGAGGCAGCACGCTGCAAACCGACAGCCATAAACCACTGCCCAAGCAAAGCGTCGATGCTTCCATCAAGACGACGAGGGTCCCTGCCACCACCACCCGATCAGGCCGCACGGTCTTTCTGCCGGACCGTTTCGGCATTGTCAGTTAAGAGAGGGAGATGTCACAGGCGCTTCGCGTACTGTAACACGCGCGCGCCCTGTATTGTAAACGGCGAGGAGCGCCCTCCCCCGCGCGCGTATCGGTTTATACAGCCCGAGTCCAAGTGTGCTCTGGCGCCTCGAAATAAAGGGCTTTTGGTTACCAGCAAGCCCTGTGGAGAGTCGCTTCCTTGCCGCGCTCCTCGCTTCCCGCGACAGTTATGTTTAACGAAGTGTGACATAACTGACGTATAAATTACGTGCTCCATTAGTTTGCATGTTATACTTGTCAAGGACACCGGCCTGTAGTTTTCAACGCTATTCCTCGATCCATCTTTGTGAACGGGTACTACACGTGCCAGTTTCCAATCATGCGGCAATGAAGCTTCAGATAAACATTTTTGAAGTAAACGAGAGTAGTAAAGACATAGTACTCCGCAACAGTTTTTAAGAATTGCCGCTGGAACATCATCCGGACCGCATGCGGTAGATGGATTCAGTTTCTGTAGTAATTTGCGCAACCCTTCTACATCAAATACAACTTCAGGCATAGGAGTAATGTCAGTTTTAAAAGTCACAGTGACGGTGCGGGAGAGTTTGGGTCTAAACACTGACGAGAAAAAATTACTGAACATCTTTACTTTATCTTTGTCATCGTCAACTATGGTTTCAGATATCTTTAAAGCAGGAACAGAATTGCTATATTTACCGTTAGACCTAACGAATTGATCAATATTGCCAGTGCAGCATGTTATCAAAACTTATTACCGCAGTTAATGGTACAGGCTAGCAAAGGAATTATTTACATACTTGATGATGGGCCATGGCTTAATTATAGTTCTGACAACGATTGGCTATTTTTTATGCCTATACTGAAAACTTCAGGCTTCAGATACGAGAGGTCTTTTGACCTCTCATAACAGTGCTCACCTGCACTGTTTAATTTTCCCTTTCTGTACTTCACCTAGATTGCCTAAAACAAGGTTATGATGTAGATGATGTGGCTTTCATTCATTTCATTCACCATCACTCAGTTTCGTGAGGTTTTAAAACGCCATTTGCACACGCATCTGACACGTCTCTCGTCGGTGTAGGAAAATGGCAGCTGTTGATACACTCAACATTTTGTTTTACTATTAGGTATTTTAAATCTGTCAATCTTACAATACGAAATGCCTGTGCAAATAGCTCGCACGCACATGCAAAATAACTACCTTGAATTTGAGGTCCATAATTGCAGCGAAACGCTTAGTAAGCGATCCTCGTGACAAGCAAACATATCGATTCATACTGGACTTGGGAAGGCTCATCAGCAGCGTCTTCGGATGTAGCATCAGCAGATGTAGCAGCACCTTTGCCGGTACATTTCTTCAACATGTTAATACAGCACGCGTGCTGGCGCCACTGCTTTTCAAGTAACCCCAAACGCGAAGAATTGCCGTCGCAGATGTGGCCTGGTTTCCTTCATACATTTGCAGGACGAAAGGCTTCCCCGTTTCGATGCTGGAGAGCACACCAAAACGCGACGAGTCGTCCTCGATGCGGTACTGGTTGTTGGGCACAAAGCCGCTCACCATGCAGACAGCTTCGTTCGCTGCAGCCCGGTGTCCGCAGCGGCGAGCCGTGTGAACGTAATGTTCAGTAGTACTGTAGTAGTTAGATGCATTTCCTGGCTGACATTACACAGACTCGGCAGCGTCACACATTCGAACCTTCGACAACTTTGGCCAGCGCGTTGCCACGGCGTGCGCATTTGTCACGCCGCATATGCCCCGTGCAGAAACCTACGCCTGCCTACGTTGCCTCCGCAGCAGACGCATCAAAAGCGAGACTCCCCAGTCGACTCAATCGACCGCTTGCCTATCACGTGATCAGGGCCTATTTCCCATGATATTTTCCTTTAAATTTTTTATCACTAGGTTTAAAGATTGTCACGTGACGCTCACTCTTAGTTTTCCTTTCCTCCATGGCTGCAATTGCTAACTGAATAAACCAGTTAGGTTCTTATGTGCGATCCGTCCTTCGGGGGGTTTGATATCCTACATCAGTTGACCCGGAAACCGAACGCATCGCACCACCAAGACAGACCGAGAAACCCTTGCCGCTCTTCGTCGATAAGTGCAACAAGTTCACGACCAACTGCAGCGGCCATAACTGCTCACTGACAGTAAGAGCAGCGGCTTCGGGACCGGCAGCGCCAACTCAACGTGTCCGTGCAGCAGTATCCTGGCAATGCCCCCGCGAATCTGGCCGTGTCTGCCGGCTCTGCCGAGGACATAAGAACAACCCCTGCCGACAGAATTCCGCACGTTGTCACACACATCGTCTCGCACATCCCTGTCCAGCTGCCGCCTTTTTGGACGAACTCGCCCGAGGTATGATTCGCCCAAGTTGAGACCCAGTTCTCGCTGGAGCGCCACGGAGGACCGGACCCACTACGATTACGCCTTCACCCACCTGGACGCCCGCTATGCCAGGGAAGTGCGGGATCTCCTTACCAACCCGCCAATGACTAATCTTCATCAATACCGCAAGAATGAACTCATCCACCGCCTGTCACACTCGGAAAACAAGAAGGTATGCCGACTTGAGTCCGCAGAACTTTCCGAGCACAAATCACCGCAGTTCCTCCTCTACATGCGTGCTCTTGCCGGCGACATGGAAGTGCAGGATTCTTTCTTGCGAGCACTTTCGTTTCAGCGGCCTCCACCGCACGTCTAGGCAATTCTGGAGGCTCAGGTTGCGATACTTTTCGACCTATTTACCGATGTCGTTGATCGCGTCGTCGGTCTGTTTGCCATATTTGTCGCCCGCCATCCAGGTTGTCGTAGCATCGCTGAACACCAGAGCTCGCACACCGAATCAACATCACCCATCACCTTGACTCGATTCAACAGCACGTGGAGCAACGCCCTTAGTCGCGTCGCCGCAATCGCTCCCACATCTACGAACGCCGACTCATCGCATCGTAGCGAAACGGGTGCTGATAGTACTGTCGTCGCTTCGGTGACAAGGCCCGGAAATGCCAACCACCCTGGTCAACCTGACGTCATGGAAACTTCAACTAGAGCCTGTAAGCACGACCGCGAACTACCAATTTGGACGCCGTCCCATGTTTGTCACAGACCAATCAACTAAGCAAAGGTTCCTGATTGACTGTGGGTCCGCGACCTCTCCTGCTTTCGAAGAGCCTTCCTGCACGACAAACGCGCTTGCACGTACTTTGAGCGAAGTGCAGCGAACCACTCGAGCATTAAGAGTCCGCCTTAACATCCACCTCGAAAACTTGCGCTGCGAATTTCCATGGTACGTCGTGATCGCCAGCGTTGGAGAGCCAGTCCGACTTCTTGTCGTGCTACCAGACAGCCCACATAAAAGACTTATTGACGCCACACAG
Organism: Hyalomma asiaticum; assembly: GCA_013339685.2. Lineage (NCBI taxonomy): Eukaryota > Metazoa > Arthropoda > Arachnida > Ixodida > Ixodidae > Hyalomma > Hyalomma asiaticum. Next base: position 83,830 of record JABSTT010001692.1, read on the forward strand.
GTCACTCCTTACTGGGCCTACGGACGACCATCGAACAGCCCAGTATCAAGCTACTTGCCGTTGAAGGTCAGTCACCGTACGATACCCTCCTAACAGAATTTCCCGCCTTTGCTAGTCCTAGCGGACGTCCTCTGGAGGTGCGCCCCACAACTGTGCACTATATCCGTACTACTGCCGGCTCTACGCTTTTCTGTCGCGCCCGTCGCCTCGCTCCGGACCGCTTGCGATTTGCCGAAGCCGAGTTATGTTTGGCCCTCAATGCAGTGTGACTGCCACGTGCATCCACTGCCAACACGCCGAGATCAATCTGCACGTCACTTCGCTGTTCGGGGCGTTTCCCCTGTCGTTGGTACGGTTTCAACCCGTCCACATCCACATTATTGGCGCCCTTCCACCAGACGAGCCCTACCGGTACCGCCTCACCGCCATTGATTTTTACACCCGATGGGCCTAGGTATGGCACCTCGAAAGGATTACGGTAGAACACTTCGCCTCGACCTTCTTCTAAGCCTCGATTTCCCGCTTCGACATTCATCGTTGCGTCCCAACTAATCATGGACGGCACTTGGAATCTTAAGTCTTCAGGCTTCTCGGGCTCTCCACCAGATTCGAGCGTTTGCGAACCACCAGTTCCTACCCTTGCTCCAACGAGATGATAGAGCGCTTCTGTCGACAGCTCAATACAGCCAGTATGTGCCACCCTAACTCAGCCTGGCACGGGGCTCTCCCAGATCTCGCTCTCGGTCAGCGCACCACATTCAAATCAGAGATTCAGGCCACGCCTGCTGAACTTGTCTACGGGGAACCGCATAGCCTACACTGTAAACGCAAATAAGCCGAAAAGGGCATATTAAGCGACGCGGCCTCCCTTGAAACTCCCGGCCTGGAGACCGTGCTCCCTTTGAGTGGAACAGACATGGCGTGAAAATGTTCGCCATCCTCCATTGAACTCCCACGTTAAAAGTGGGAGTGGAAGGGGTAAAACGTTTTGATTTTACCTCCTTTGCACGAGGGAGTTTGCAGCAAAAAGGCTCCCTTTAGTGTTAAGGGAGCTTTGTTCTGCCCCCTTCCGGTAGACATATACATATATAAAGACACGACGAGAAACAGAACTCCCTTCACACGTAAGGGAGCATGTGTTCGCGTGTGTGGTGTCGGCGTTTATTTCTTACCGGCAAATGTGCGCGTGAAAATGAGAAAACGAAATTCGCAAGATTTCCTTTTATTCCCCCCCTTTTTTTCTTTCATTTTTTGTTTTTTACTCTCAAATCGTCCACACTTCCAGGGTGCTTGGGAAGTTCAACTGGCTCGTGAATGGCTGAGTGCAGCTCGTTGACAGCGATCTATCCGCTGTCGTACTGCAAGATCGCCACCGATAACAATTTTTGGACGCGGTGCCTTACGTCTTGCCTCAGAATGGCCAGAAGTATTTGCTTGCTTGTCCCCGGCCGAGAGCTAAGCGCGTCAGAGAAGCGTCGTTGCTGTTTGCTGTGCCAGCTGGCTGTGGTGACGCCCGCCCTGCAATTCGTCGTTCTCACACGCTCGTCTTCGTTTAGTATGTCGTGTATGTAAGTGCGTGCGAGAAAACTAGTGTAACCAGTCGAGTTTGTGTGTATCCTGCCGACGCCCTTTTCTCCTCTTCTTTTTTTCTGCACTTCCACCGAACAGCAGATGAACTGCGCCAGCGCAAATATGCAGCACTGCAGTGACTGATTGCCTCGGAGCCGTCGTGTCTTCGGGATATGTGCACTACAATGAAATTTGGTTGTTCTATGTGGTTGTATTATGCAACAGATGTGTTATTCCCAAGTATGACCTCCTCTTATGGCATTCTCCGCAGTGCCACTGAGGTAACGAAACCACCTCGATCGCCATCGTCCGTCCGCCATCGTCGAGATTTCCGGGGCCCTCCACTACGGCACGCGCCCTAATCATATCGTATCTTTAGCAGGTAACGTGCGTCCTCGCTCGCTCAACTGGCCAGGCGGAGTACGCTTTTGAAAAGTTTGAAAGTGCCCCTATACTAGTACTCCAAACTAGAAGAGAAGCTCAGGGGATGATGGATGCTCGAATCGATGAACAAATCGCGAAGTACGATTTAGAACAGGGAATATCGCGGGAGCCAGAGGGCTCCCGCGACATTCCCTGTTCTAAATCGTACTTTGCGATTTGTTCACCTATACTAGTACGTATTATTACCAGCTGGTTGCCTGACCTGCATCTTGTTTTGTTGCGTAGATCACTTTAGCTCCGGCGCTAAGTTTCTGTGCGCTGTTGGCCCGTTCTAAAGCGCTGTTTGTGACAAACGCCATGCAAGCACATATCATTTGTCGAGATGTAAAAGGAGCGAGCGCCGCATATAGTTCTCACTGTCAAACATCGCGATCCCTTCGGCTGCAAGCTTATTTGCATAAAAAGAATTTTCGGCCATAACCGAGGCATTCGATCATTTTTTCCCGACGTGTCCATATATGCTCATACCGTTAAAAGACAATCTTAGAGTTATTTCCATCATATAGCCGTGTATTTTAACCGTCAGCAAATGAATGTTAAGTAGCGTGAGCACCCCGCTGTGCTACGAGCACTTACGCTTAGTTGTATGGAAAATTTTACTCAGTAAGCCCAGAATTCGAAATCATGTTATGTGATGCAACTTCGGTTCGTGCATTCAACGTGGCGATTTAAGGCAGTGAAATAGTTTCATAATCTATGCAAACATTGAAAGTCGGCACGATGGTGATTAAGTTCAGCCAGTACTGAAAAATAAAACTAATGAAATAAAATCACGCAGACCTGCCCATTTACTTGTCGACATGGTTAATTGGCCTTTGGCATGTGGGAAGCGTCCTATTAATATTTCTGAAGTGAAGTGGAGGGGGCTGACCTATATTTCTGTAATATGAGAAGCTTAAAGCAATTCAACAAGCGTTCTTGTTTCTAAACCTCAGCAGGAACCTGAATGAACACTTTGAAGAATAAAGTACTTTGAAAATACAAAATCCGATGGCGTTTTTCTTTTGTTTGTTCATTTAGCACAAGAAGCAGTCTCTTAGCGTCAGTGGTTTCTCCCTTCCGTGAAGTAGAGGGGTCCACCTATCACTGCATTACTTAGGGCTTCTGTGTTAGATGCTGTTAGTGCAGCTAGAACAATTTCTTTTGAAAAAATGTGCTTAAGAGACATATAAATTCTTACAAAGCATGTAGTACTGCATTTCTGTTTGAAACCTTTGTTAAGAAAATCAGTTTTATAGCTCTAGTAGCTCATTCATAGCAGCAGCAAGGAGACGTGCTTCAGATGACCCCTCCTGGACTTTACCACCTGTTTCATAGCAGAAGATTTGAATAATCGCAGTACGCACTCTATTGTTTAGTTCCAGGTTTCTAATCTTCACACTAACTTATGTGCTTTAAACTCATAGGGTTGGATTCACATTTTTGTGAAACAGATATCTAGGCATCAACAGAAAATGTAGGAAATATAGCGAGAACAACTGCTAATAAATAAATGTTTATTATAAGAGGGACACAAGCATAGCACAGCCAATCTAAAGGATGTGCTAAGCCAGGTACAATGTCAAAAGAAGAAAGTCTGCCTATACATTTCAAGCATTTATAAAATATAAATACAATATAACCTTAATGAAGCATTGCCACTTGCAGAATTTTGCTAGCAACACATCCCAGTAATGCTGCACCCTTGAATGGCAGTTGGTGCTGTAAAGAGAATGGTGGGAACAACTATGTGTGTATGCAGTCTTGTTACACCTTTCGAAATGTGCTCCATCATCATTCACACCCGTCTGACCAGTGCATACCTAGCTACAGAAGTTCCGAGCCACAATTTAGTGCATACCGACACCAATTTAAGCCAGCTTCGCCTTATTGCCTGAGGTAGACGCATGGATCCCTGATCTTCATATACATCCACCAAAAACGGCTATGTAAAATAAAAAAGACATAGAAATTAAGCCACCGTATGAAAAGGACTGCATGTTAATGTGGAGCATGTATACAAGAAGACAGGCTGAAACACTGTCCTGCCTGTCTGTGCTGTGGCCACACATATAGTAGTGAGCTATTGGCACTGAAGTGATGAGACCAGATTGAGGTCCCTAATAATGCCAATATGAGAATATAACCACTGCCCCTTAAATTAACACCATGTGTTTAGTCAAGAACACACTCAGCTGGACACCACAGCAGGAATTGCAATCAAACAATAACAATAATATTATTACGGAGGGTTGTGAAGGAATGGGTTTATTTACAGCAGATGGATGATGGCGATATTTCTTTCTTTCTTTTCTCCTTGTTATTTGGCTCTTGCCCACTACGGGGGATTGGCCATGAAGCCGGCGGTTAATATAAAAAAGGAAAAAAAAGTGAGCTAAAACAAAGGAAGAGTAAGGAATCGGTAATGTAAGGAAGAATGAAATGTTAGAGTGATAGACTATTTATAATACAAATGAACCATAATAAATAATTTGAGGTTTAATAAACTAGTGGCGGCAATTTAGAGGTACGAAGTTTTGGTTGGAAAGATGATTAGCAACGAATTCTTCTTGTGTCACGAAGGAAATTGCACATGGCTAAGCAGACGTTCCTGTTGCTGTAACCTAGTGAGGACGCTCCAAAGGAAAGAATATTCTGAGAATTCAGGGGAATTTTTAAATTTCTGAATGAATGAATGAATGAAATGGCGATCTCGCTGCTCGGACTCTCAGCACTTCGTCCTCCTCTTCTCTCATTCCTCTAACCTGCTTCTTCTACCATCGTTACATTCCCCCACCAGCAGACGAAGCCCGTGGGGCGAGTCAGGAGCAATCAGGGGGTGGAAACGTTTCAGGCGAGCAACATGAGTCACCTGCGTCCTGCTTGATCGTCGGCCATTTCCTAGAAGACGAGCGATTACATAACAAAGTTCGCTTAAACGTTCCAGAACAACGTATGGTCCGGAATAGGAAGGAAGGAACTTTTGACACATTCCGCGCTTGCGTTGAGGCGTCCAAAGAAGCACCAAGTCGCCTTTGGCAAACGATACTTGTCCGTGACGCTCGTCATATCTGCCTTTCGACCGGTGTTGCGAGCCTAAAGTGCGAAGACGTGCTATTCGACGCGCTTCTTCAGCGAGGCACACATTCATTAACACAGAATCGTCTTCGTGCAGAATAAATGGCAAGAAAGTGTCCAGAGGGCTTGGCGGCAACCTTGCATAGAGGAGGTAAAATGGGCTATAGTTCGTGGTCTCGTGTTTATATGCGTAAGTTATGCGTTATTATATGCGTGAGTTATGAAAGGCAACACATAACTTACGCATTATATGCGTAAGTTATGAAAGGCAACACATCATCCCAGTCCTTATGATTGGAAGAGACGTACATGGCAAGCATGTTTGTCAGTGTCCTGTTTGTCCTTTCAACGAGGCCGTTGGTCTGCGGGTGATACGGCGTAGAGCGACGGAATTCAGAAGTGCAAAGACGAAGCAGCTCCTCAACGGCGTCCGCAGTAAACTGGCGACCACGGTCACTGATGATAACACGCGGCGGGCCATGGCGAAGGACTACGGAACGCAGAAGGAAGATCGCTACGCAGGCAGCTGTAGAAGTCGGTATGGCTGCCGTCTCAGCGTACCGTGTTAGATGGTCCACGCAAACGATGATCCAACGGTTCCGGTTGTTCGATAAGGGGACTGGTCCCATAAGGTCTATGCCGACTTGCTCGAATGGCGTAGTGGGCGGTGTCAATGGCCGAAGGGGACCCGGTGCAGCAGTGGTCGGTCGCTTGTGACGTTGGCATGTTTCACAACTAGCCACATAGTGCTTGGTTGTCTGGTGCATGTTGGGCCAGTAAAAGCGCTCTTGTGTGCGGTGTAACGTTCGCACGAAACCGAAATGACCAGATGTCGCAGAGTCATGCATGGCGCGTAAGACGTCGGAGCGAAGACTCTCGGGGACAACTAGAAGAAAACGCGCTCCAGTCCCGGAGTAATTTCTCTTGTAGAATAACTCATCACGGATGGTAAAGCGACCACTGCCTTGAGAAGAACGAGCGGTGGCAAACAGCGGATCCAGGTTGAGATCGTTTCGTTGCTCTCTCTTAAGGTCTGTCGCGTCGGGGAACGTACGAGTAATGACAGCGAGACAGTTATCAAAATTCTCAGCGTCGCAATCAGTAGTCGCAAGAGGAATGCGAGAAAGGCAGTCTGCGTCTGCATGACGACGGCCGCTCTTGTATGACACCACAAAATCATATTCCTGGAGGCGCAGCGCCCAGCGCGCGAGTCGACCTGACGGATCACGCAAACCAACCAGCCAACACAAGGAATGATGATCGGTGATTATCTTAAATGGTCGACCATAAGGATAACAGCGAAATTTCTGCACGGCGAAAACAGCAGCCAAGCATTCCTGCTCCGTGACGGTATAATTTCGCTCAGATTTGCTCAGAGAACGGCTGGCATATGCGACAACATGTTCGGCGTTGTTGTGGCGTTGTACAAGTACCGCTCCTAGTCCTATGCCGCTAGCATCAGTGTGTACCTACTTCAGTCGGGGGAGGTGGGTCGAAGTGACGCAAGAGGGGTGCTGATGTCAGTAGAAACTTCAGTTGCGAGAACGACTCTTCGCACTCCGGTGTCCATGTGAAGGCCGCACCATGCCTCAGCATACATGTCAATGGGTGAATGATATCGGCAAATCGTGGTACAAAACGGCGAAAATAAGAACATAAACCAATGAATGAGTGAAGTTCTCGTGCTGTCTGCGGTGGTTTAAAGGAGCTGACTGCTTCAATCTTACGAGGATCGGGTCTGACGCCTTCCTTGTCAACTAGGTGTCCCAAAACCAATGTTTGATGTTCGCCAAACCGACACTTCTTTGCGTTCAGAACTAGGCCAGCTTTTTCGATACAATCCAAGACAAGGCTCAGGCGGGTGTTATGTTCTTCAAACGTGCGGCCAAAGATTACAACATCGTCCAGGTAGCACATGCATATTTCCCATTTTAGACCACGTAATATCGTGTCCATAAATCTTTCGAACGTGGCAGGAGCGTTACAGAGACCAAAATGCATAACATTAAATTCGAATAAGCCATCTGGTGTCACGAAGGCTGTCTTTTCTTTATCTTTAGCTTCCATAGGTATTTGCCAATACCCCGATCTTAGATCCAGTGTCGAGAAATAAGAAGCGGCGTGTAAGCAATCAATGACGTCGTCGATTCGCGGTAGTGGATAGACGTCCTTTTTGGTCACGGCGTTTAAGCGTCTGTAATCTACGCAGAACCTCCAGGAACCATCTTTTTTTCGGACGAGGATTACTGGAGCTGCCCAAGGGCTAGATGACTCTTGAACAACACCTTTGCTCATCATTTCCTTGACTTGTTCTGCGATAACCTTCCGCTCGGAGGATGACACACGGTAGGGCTTTTGGCGAATGGGGTGTGCTGAACCGGTATCTATTCTGTGGCGGGTACGTGATGATGGCAAAGGAAGGGGCGCATCTCCATATGTGAAGTCGAATGCAGCGACATGCCGGGAAAGAACTTCTACTAGTGCTTGACGTTCGGATGTAGAGAGAGCCTTGCTAATCATATCGAGAATCAGTTCTTCAGAAAGGCGATAATTGCGAGGTGAGCAAGCAGGTACGGCCTCTGCGGTAAGTGCCGCCACTGAGCTGCATGAAGCTTCGTCAAAAATAGCAATTTTCATGCCTCTAGGAAGGACAACTGGCCTGGCCGAACAATTCAGCGCCCACAATGTTGCGACTCCTTTCGTCATGCACACGACGGAGCAAGGCACAAGTATACACTTTTTAGCACAGTTTACGTTGATAGGCCTAACTACGACGTCACCACAAGCATCGTCAACAGTAGATGAACAAACACGAACATGCGTTAGGCACCACGAGGGGGCCAGCACTTCATCAAGCACACAGAGCGTATCCCTATCTTCGGCACACGAGCTTTGTTCAGAGAGCGCGGGCACCTTGTTCACACATATTTCGCTACTACCACAGTCCACAGAAGCGCCGCAATGTTGAAGAAAATCTATGCCGAGAATTACATCGTGCGAACATCTAGAAAGTACTAAAAACTCCGACACAAACACCTTCCCAGCCAATGTAACACTGACGGCGCAAACACCAATCAATCAATCAATCAATCAATCAATCAATCAATCAAAGAACTTTATTTTCACCAAACAAACAAACATTTACGGTGGAAAAAGGTGGCCGGGAAAAAAAGCTGTCCAATGACAGCTTGACCAAGCCCCAGCCACCCATCGGCGGTGAAACGAGAGGGTACAGCACCTGATCTCAGGGAAGACAAACAAGAAACAAGAAAAAAAAATGCAAATAAAAAATGCTAAACACTTCAATTTTGGGTTACAATGTACAATGCGCAAATCTATACAAATATGCATGCACATATAATAGACATATATATATATATGTAGAGTATATGAATAATGAATGAGAATGGAAGACAACTTGGAAAACACGTGTGTGCTCCATTATTATAAAAAGCAAGTTTGAATGGTTACGTGAACAGCCCTCTAATTTCTTTTTTTGTGAGGAATAAAACATCTCTTCCTTGCATTTCGAAATAGTTTAATGTTGCTGGGACGATGTGTCGGATGCGTTGCGTTCCATAGTGTGTGCGTGAGAATGGAACGTGCCAAGGTGGTTGATATCGGACGTGATAAGAGACATCGTTTTGTTTAAGGTTCGCGAGTTGAAGAAATGTGACCAAGAGGGTGAAATCCAAACTAGAAGAGAAGCTCAGGGGAAGATGGATGCTTGAATCGATGAACAAATCGCAAGGTACGATTTAAAACAGGGAATGTCGCGGGAGCCAACGTTTCGACAAGCGGACTTGTCTTCGTCAGGGCGGCAACTGCCTTCTCCAGCGTTCGTTTATGTACGCCTTTGTACACCCTCCCCCGTCCTCAGAAAGAGAGGAGGAGAAGAGCAGCACGTGCGAACATACACACACACAAAAGAAAAAAAAAGGGGGGGGGGTTGGGTGCAAGGGTATTTGGGTGACAGGTGTTAGCGTGACTACTATAAATGGCAAGAGCGAAAGTTTCTAGAGAATCCGCTCTTTGTACATATCTTGCATAGTCACTTCCCGTGCTTTTAACTTTAAGATCATTTCCCAGATGCTTGCAATAGCTTGCAAGTCCCAGATGTAAGACTTGCAAGCATATTCAAAATGATCTTAAAGTTAAAAGCACGGGAAGTGACTATGTCCATCATGTAAAATCAAGTTTCACTTGCACTAGTTCGAACGTTATTTACATGTTGGAATGTTCACTCTGTCACAAGCAGTACGTCGGCGAAACTGGTCAACCAATTAATGTTAGACTAAACGGGCACCGCGCGGACACCGCGAATAACCTGCCGAAGGCAGTGGCGCAGCATTTTAATATGACAGGTCATAATTTCGATGAACTGAAACTCTACATACTCCAAGGAAACTTCCGCTCGCCGAGGGACAGAAAATACAGGGAATCGTATCTCATATACAGGTTCAATACTCTCCAACCTACAGGCATAAACCTTTCAAAGGGAACTCTTGAGTCCATTAGATACGGTAGAGTGTTAACAAAGACGACAAAAGGTTGAGGTATGCACAAGCTAACAATGTTTCTCCCAGAAAGTCTACTTTCAGGTGCTGAGCCCCCATCCAGTTCCAGGAGAACAAGGACGTTAAACAGTGGAGTTACCTTTTTTTAGCCCCATGCTTTCCATGAAATGCATTGTTGGTGCGGGGCAGGTGGTACGGGGTGGAGGAGGGGGACACATGACATAGGAGTAACTTCTGTTCCGAGCCTGTGTTTCCTTTTTTCCACCCTGCTTTCTAGCCCTGTGCACACAATGCATGTGCAAGATATGTACAAAGAGCGGATTCTCTAGAAACTTTCGCTCTTGCCATTTATAGTAGTCACGCTAACACCTGTCACCCAAATACCCTTGCACCCAACCCCCCCCCCCTTTTTTTTTCTTTTGTGTGTGTGTATGTTCGCACGTGCTGCTCTTCTCCTCCTCTCTTTCTGAGGACGGGGGAGGGTGTACAAAGGCGTACATAAACGAATGCTGGAGAAGGCAGTTGCCGCCCTGACGAAGACAAGTCCGCTTGTCGAAACGTTGGCTCCCGCGACATTCCCTGTTTTAAATCGTACCAAGAGGGTGAAGCCACTCGCCGCCCACTCCACGAAAGGTAACGATACGGTCCCACGAAAACATAACCTTGCGGCCAAGGCGGTTCTTGAAAGAAAGGCTCATAACATAAACATTCGCACCAGTATCCACTAAAGCCATGGTAGGTATACCGTCGACTAACACGTTCACTTTGTTTTTAAGCATGGCAAGAGGCAGAGGCATTTCTTGCAAAGACCATCCGGCGACCTCACCTCCATCGGCCGCGGAAGCTAGTTTCCCGGCGGAGGAGGAGATGAACGGCGCCGAGGGGACGGAGAACGTCGAGGACGGCTATTTGGTGGCGTCAGGCTGCGGTCAGACCCTGGCGAATCGCTGCGTCTGACCTCGCGCGGGAAACGGTTCTCCGGCAGCGAACTGGTCGTCCATGGGCCATGGGATGTACGGGTTTCGGGTGGCGAGAACCGCGGTGGAGTCCTTCGTGGTTGGCGGCGTTGGTGACAGAAACGGGCTATATGTCCCGTAGAACCGCAGCTGTAGCACACGAGGGGGTCACGGTTCAATGTATATTCCTCGAAACCAGTGCTAGATCGCTGTGGACGGTAAGCGAATTTATTTCCCCTGAAATAACCGGCCTGTGGTGGTCGTTGAGGGCGGTTGTATCGATCGAAATTCGTGCCTTGATAGTAGGGTAGGCTTCGCGCGCCGACGTCATAAGTAACAGTACTTGGGGAATAACCTGGCTCTTCCCATCGTGGTTGGGTGTCATTGATGGGGCCTCGTTCATAGACATGAGGTTTCTGTCGAGGGGCGATTTCGTAATCCGCCGGATACGCGGAGAAAGATGAAACGGTTGTCTCAGCAACTGGGGGCGGCCGTGGAAGGCAAGTATCTCGGTGAGTCGCTTGCGTGTGCAGGATAAGCTCTTCGCGGACTATCTGACGAATTGTCGAAGCAAGATCGAGGGACTGGTCATTATCGATGCTTGCAATGGTCGTGACGTTGGCTAGCCTGCCAAACTTCGGTGCAATACGCCTCGTCTTAAGCTGCTCGAATGTGCGGCAGTGCTGAATAACGTCGCTGACGGAGGCCAGATTGTCCTTTGCGATCAGGAAACTATAAACATCCTCGGCGATCCCCTTTAAGATGTGCCCGACTTTGTCGTCTTCGGACATTCCAGAGTCCGCCACCCGGCAGAGTTTTAACACTTCCTCAATGTAGGTCGTGCATGTTTCGCCTGGCACCTGCGCACGTTGTGACAGCGTCTGTTCTGCCCGTTTCTTTTTCATCATGCTGTCCCCGAAGCGCTCCTTGATTTGAGAAACAAATCTTTCCCATGTAGTCAAAGTCTCCTCGTTGTTGTCGAAGCACACCAGCGCGGTACCCGTAAGAAAGAACACGACGTTGGCAAGTTGAGAAGCGCTATTCCACTTGTTGTAGGCGCTCACCCGTTTATAATGGATGAGCCACTCGTCGACGTCTTCGCCCGGTTTTCCGGCGAAGGGACGTGCATCTCGTAGTTGCTGACTGGTAGGACCTGGGATGGGCTCTTCCGCGTCGCGGGGCATCTCCAACTCTGGTGGACTCGGTGGAAGGCCAGCAAGGCGACGGCTTCGACGAAGAGCTTCCGGCCCGACCTCCGTCTTCGGGTGTCGATTACCCAGCACCTTCCACCACAGCTGTTACGGAGAGTTGTGAAGGAATGGGTTTATTTACAGCAGATGGATGATGGTGATCTCGCTGCTCGGACTCTCAGCACTTCGTCCTCCTCTTCTCTCATTCCTCTAACCTGCTTCTTCTACCATCGTTACAATGTATTGCAATAATCTATTGCAAATTCTCGCACTTTCCGGAGACGTAGAAACTAACTCCGGCCCCAACACCCGCTCCCATTCGCCGCAAGCTTCCAGTGATATCATTGCAGCTCTGGAGGAGATAAAGTCAGGTCAGGCGTCCCTTCTAAACGAAATGAAGTCTATTCGAAGCAAACTTTCCCAAAACGATAAGACATTTGATGACATAAAAAAGCGCCTGGCCAAAATTGAAGACGATGTCTCCTGTGTGACTTCCGTAAAAAAGCAAATCAATGACATGGCTTCGGTCGTAGACAAAGATACGAAAGCCATAGCCGACTTATCATCTAGGCTAAATGAATCGGAAGATAGGGCTCGCCGCTCAAATATAGTATTCTTTGGTGTTGCTGACTCTGAGCGCGAAACATGGCAACAATCAGAAGATAAAGTTATTGAGGTTTGCACTGCCAAGCTGAACATCAGAATAAGCTCCACAGATATTGAACGGGCTCACAGAATTGGCAGCTACCATGCTTCTAGAAACAGACCAGTTATCATTAAACTGTCTCATTTCAAGATGGAGCAGCAGATTCTTTCAAATACTAAGCAACTAAAAGGCTCAAACTTAAGCGTTTCAGAGGACTACTCACCTAACACCCGGCTAGCACGCAAACAGTTAATCGCGTTTGGAAAATCCCAGGAAAAGCCGTTTCAACTACGCTACGATAAACTCATCCTTGACAACAAGATTTACAAGTACGATAATGAAACACATAGCGTCGTATCAACTACATAGCTACCTGCTATCGCATCTGCGAAACCCAACTTACGCTCTTTATCCTTTCTGTACACTAACATAAGAAGCGTGTTGTCGAAGCGCGACGACCTTCATAATCTGCTCGCGAGCACCGACTGCAAACTTAATGTTCTCACTGAAACATGGCTCAATTCAACCGTCGAAGACACGGAGCTCAGTTCGATCTTTTCAGATTTCAACATATTCAGACGTGACCGTGAGGGTAAACGAGGTGGTGGCGTTCTGATAGCTTTCCATCAAAGCCTGTCCTGCAAGATCATAAATATCACTTGTATACGAAAATTGGTATGCCACAACATGACTACATGACGAACATAAATGACAGGTCATAACATGAAAATCATGACAGGCATGTCATGAGCGGCATGATTTACATGCCACGGTCTTGGTGCTGTCCTGGCCGTTTCGCTAATGGGAAGTATGCGAAAATTAGTATGGCACAACATGACTGCCTGGCGAACGTAACTGAGAGGTCATAACATGAAAAGTATTTTTCTTCCGTAGACCTCAGATCTGCATACCGGCAACTTTCCATGCACTCGGCGGACAAGGAAAAAACAGTGTTTACAACTCCAGACGGTCTATATGAGTTTAATGTTATGCCGTTTGGTTTATGCAATGCTCCTGCCACCTTTGAGCGATTTATGGACACTCCATAATCAAAAGAAGAGGCGTGCAGGACACGGACACAAGGAGAGCAGTGAACACTGCTCTCCTCTCCTTGTTCACTGCTCTCCTTGTGTCCGTGTCCTGCACGCCTCTTCTTTTGATTATGGACTGTTACCAACTCGCTCAACTTTCTGTCCTTTATGGACACTGTTCTCCGCGGCCTAAAATAGGAAATATGCCTTTGTTATCTTGATGATGTTGTAATTTTTGGCCGCACGTTCGACGAACATAATCGCCGTCTTGATGTTGCGCTAACGTGCCTTGAGAAAGCGGCACTTACCCTGAATTCAAAAAATGCCACTTTGGTGATCGTGAAACGATAGTTCTTGGCGATCTCGTAGACAAGCACGGTGTTCGACCTGACCCACAGAAAGTCACCGCGGTAAGCAGCTTCACTCGACCGCGTTCACTGCGAGAACTTCGAAGCTTCTTGGGCCTGTGCTCTTATTTCCGGCGTTTTCTTCCAAAATTCGCTGATGTGGCTCAGCCTCTCACTCATTTGCTCAACAAAGACGTGCCGTTCCAGTGGACGAAACAGTGCGAGTCGTCCTTTTCTCAGCTGAAGTTTGTGCTGACTTCCGGACCTATTCTTCGCCATTTCGGCGCATGCGCCCCAACTGAGGTGCACAGTGACGCTAGTGGAACCGGTATCGGCGCAGTTTTAGTCCAGCGTCACGGAGCCGCCGAACATGTCATTGCCTACGCTAGCCGTTTCTTGATTAAAGCAGAGCGGAATTAGACCGTTACCGAGTAAGAATATCTTGCGGTCGTCTGTGCCGTGCACAAGTTCCGACCGTACATCTACGGCCGCAGATTCTCTATCGTCACAGACCATCACTCACTGTGTTGGCTAACTGGTCTACGTGATCCTTCCAGACGTCTTGCACGCTGGGCCTTACGCTTGCAAGAGTATGACTTTGATGTATGCTTTAAGAGTGGCCGCCGTCATGCTGATTGCCTGTCGCGACTTCCACTTCCCATGGCGGAATGTGACGCCGACAATTTCGACGACTGTCTAGCAGCTATAGACACCGTTCCCAGATCTTGCTGCCTTTCGTGCTGAACAGCGCAAAGACCATAGTCTGGCTTCTTCTTTCTCATCTGCCGTCGAGAAGCCCCGCTAGAGCCCTTTCGTTGTACAGGATGGAATTCTTTACAAGCGGAATTTTTCTGGGACCGGGGACCGCCTTCTTTTGGTTGTTTCTAAGGCTTTGCGAACCAACGTCCTACAAACTTTGCACGACGACCCAACATCCGGTCATATGGGATTTGCCAGGACATACCACCGCGCACTGGAATGTTTTTACTGGCTACGCATGCGCCAAACTACGGCCAAATACGTTGCCAGTTGTGACCATTGTCAACGGTACAAACTTCCAACTAGTGCACCGCCAGGCCTTCTCCATCCCATACCACCTCCGTGTTCTCCCTTTGAAGTCGTCGGCATGGACTTGATAGGCCCTTTTCCTAGATCCATCCAGGGGAACCGCTGGATTATAATCTGTGTGGACCATCTGACCCGTTACGCTGAAACCGCACCAATCTCTGCCGCCACAGCCGAGCACGTTTCGGACTTCTTATTACGGTACATAATCCTTCGGCATGGACCCCCTCGTGCGATTATCAGCGACCGCGGCCGCCAGTTCGTAGCCGACGTCGTTGAGGAGCTGCTTCGCCGGTCAGCCTCCAAGTTTCGTCACGCCACGTCATACCATCCACAGACGAACGGACTGACTGAGCGCGTCAACAGAACTCTGATTAACATGCTTGCTATGTATTTTAGGCGCGTCGCCATACTTGGTAGGAGCACTAATAAAACGGCTAGAGAACTTTTAGAAGCTCACTTCATAAAAATGAAAGGAGATAAGTGCGTAAGTGATACCTCCATATCGTTGTTTGATGCTGAGATGCATCTCTTTCGCATGCATTTGAAATGATTGGCATACCTGCTTTGTAGTATGATGGCCCTGTGTTGCGCACGTGCTTTAGTATAAATAGACACCCCTTTCTTCTGTCCTGAATAAATCAGTTGGTAGTGGCGCTTTGTGTGTGTCTGTGTGTCCCTCTCTTTTGTTTGTTCAATTTGCGCCCTGTAAGCATTTGCACTTTATAATGAACCAACTAGCCCAAGAAGCAGTTTTATTAATGTATGTTGACTCGAAGCACAAAAACTGGGACGCAATTTTACCTTTTATGACTTACGCGTACAATACTGCGCTGCACGAGACCACTGGTTTCAGCCCGTTCTACCTCCTCTACGTCCGCCGACCACGAAGTACCCTTGACACCATTCTTCCGTTTTCCGAGGAGGAAAAAACCACCTCTTGCTGAGACACTCTGTCGCGCAGAGGAGGCGCGGCGCATCGCGCGCCTCCGCACTTTCGCATCACAGGACCGCTCAAAGGCTCGTTACGACAAGCGACATCGACATGTATCGTACAGAAAAGGCGATCTGGTGTGGCTGTGGACTCCGTACCGCAAGCGTGGGTTGTACCAAAAGTTCCTGGCCCGCTACACAGGTCCTTTTGTCGTCTTGTCGCCTTTTAGTGACGTTACGTACGTCGTTTCCCGACTCGCATCTACCGGCCGTCGTTCCAGAAGAACTGACGTCGTTCATGTGGCCAGGTTGAAGCCATACTACGCGCCACACTGAGTGACTTGCCCGGTGGGCATCGTCTGCAACGGGGGAATTCATACCTTACCTCGGGTGAAGAATGAAAGAGGACAACGAAGTGAGGCTCACTCCTGGGCTGAGTGCTAAGCCTTCCGCGACCATCCGTCACCCCGCTCTGTAAAATAAACATCTTTCACCGTACAATATGCATGTCATGACTGGCATGATTTACATGCCACGGTCTTAGTGCTCTCCTGGCCGTTTCGCTAAAGGGATGTATGCGAAAATTGGTATGGCAAAACATGACTGCCTGACGAACATAAGTGACCGATCATAACATGAAAAGAATGACATGCATGTGATGAGCGGCATGATTTGCATCCCACGGTCTTGGTGCTCTCCTGGCCGTTTCATTAATGGGGTGTATACAAAAATTGGTATGCCACAGTATGACTGATGGCGAACGCAAATGACAGGTCATAACATGAAAATTGTGACATGCATGTCATGAGCGACATGATTTACATTCCACGCGTTTCGTTAATGGGACGTATACGGAAATTCGCATGCCACAACATGACTGCATGACAATCATAAATGACAGGTCATAACACGAAAATGATGACATGCATGTCATGAGTGACATGCTTTACATGCAACGGTCTTGGTGCTCTCCTGGTCGTTTCGTTAGTGGGATGTATACGAAAATTGGTATGCCACAACATGACTGCATGATGTACATGACTGACAGGTCATAACATGAAAATCATGATATGCTTGTCATCAGCGACATTATTTACATACCATGTGTTTCTTTAACGGGATGTATACGAAAATTGGCATGCCACAACATGACTTCATCACAAACGTAAATGACAGGTTATAACGTGAAAATCATGACATGCATGTCATGGACTGCATGACTTACATGCCACGCGTTTCGTTGATGGGATGTACACCAAAAATGCTGTGGCACAACACGACAGCATGACGAAAGTAAATTACAGGTCATAACATTAGAATCATGAAACGCGTGTCATGAGCAGCATGGTTTACATGCCACAGCTTTGGTGCCCTTGCGGCCGTTTCGTTAATGGAATATATACGAAAATTGCTATGGCACAACACGACTGCATGACTATCATAAATGACAAGTCATAACATGAAAATCATGAGATGCATGTCATGATTTTCATGTTATATGTCATGACCGGCATGATTTACATGTCATGGTCCTGGCGCTATACTGCCGTTTCGTTAAGGGGATGTATACGAAAATTGCTATGGCACAGCACGACTGCATGACGAACGTAAATGTCAGGTCATAACGTTACAATCATGACATGCGTGTATGAGCGGCACGGTTTGCATGCCACAGTCATGGTGCTCTTGCAGCCGTTTCGTTAACTTCATATGTAGCAAACTCGGTATAACGAGACAACAATGCAAATCCATTTTAAGTTCCCGATTCGTGCTTCGCATTTCCTTGATTCCCACTGCACGTGGGATCTGCCAATTTTTAAATGTGAAGTATTTCTTGGCGAAGTTGGGCAACTTTTACCGTATCTATCTATCTATCTATCTATCTATCTATCTATCTATCTATCTATCTATCTATCTATCTATCTATCTATCTATCTATCTATCTATCTATCTACATCTCGGTGCTCTCCTGGCCGCCCCG
This sequence comes from Hyalomma asiaticum, assembly GCA_013339685.2. Classification (NCBI taxonomy): domain Eukaryota; kingdom Metazoa; phylum Arthropoda; class Arachnida; order Ixodida; family Ixodidae; genus Hyalomma; species Hyalomma asiaticum. The sequence goes on from JABSTT010001692.1 coordinate 101,566, forward strand.
CTCGCCTGATATATCCGAATGTTTGCGTGCTAGGGTACAAATGTATAGCGAACATATATGCCTGATCATCACTAACATGATACACTCGTCACATGCGTCACGATTAACGATCCAGCAATCATGTCCGACTAATGCCCGCAGTGCTCAGCCTCAGTTACGCGAGTAACTGGTGTCTGAATTTTATACAGCCTATGCCAGCCAAGAGCCAACTAAAACAGACATCTAACTTATCATCAAACACGCATAAAATACGCTCCGCTTGGCCCTTCACTCCGCTTGTCGCAGCTTGCGATTGAACTATAAACATTACGACGACACAGGCAACCTATCAAGCAGTAGGGAGCATCGAACCGGGGCCCCCGAGGTGCGAAGGAAGCACGTGAGCATAACGCTACGGCGGCTCTTCCCATGGCGCTCTTTGGCCATATTTGGCCCTTGCACCACCAAAACGCCGAATGCCATCATCATCCCACACGGACGGTGTTTTATAATGAGACCTATCCGCTCGGAAGTTATGATGGTACTTGTGCAACGTGAATTCCTCTTATAATGCGTGTCTCAAGCGCTATCGTATCAATTTCATAAATGCATATGTTTTATTATCATTGGGCATGCTTTCGCCCAACGTTGTTCGACCCACCCCGCATGAACAAATGGCGCTTATGATACGCACATAAGCACACCATTGCGTGAACTTTACTTGCATGAAAGAAATGCCTGTGCTGTGCGCTGAGATGAGTGCCAAAGTTACGTCGTACCTTGACCTACCTTTCGGCAGGCATGGTGTTGTCGACGTTCCTGGTTAGCCCGCGTTCAGCACGTGTCCACTCATGCAGAAAAACGTAAATCCATTGAGTAAGACGGCTTCCTGCCTAAATAATTCATCGTAAGCAATTTCATCGCATACTGTTTGTCTAGCCACCACCGTGGCTCGACAAACAGTATGCTACGGCACTCGGCTGCTGATCCGAGGGTAGCGGGAGCGAATCCCGGCCGCGGTGGCTGCTTTCAATGGAGGTGAAATGCTGAGGCAGGTGTATTGTGTGATGTCAGTGCACGTTAAATAAACCTGAGGTGGTCGAAATTTCAGATCGTGGTTTTGGGACGTTAAACCCCAGTAATCAGGCGCATGCTACATCGCATGACACCGATTCACACAATGCGTGGGATATGCAGAATTTCCTTTTATCTACGAGTGCTGCTCGCTGATAATATATTGTTTTTCCGTATTCACAATTTTTTTTTTTTTTGCATGATGCAGTGAGATGAAGGAATGTGCTCTTCCTTAGCCTGCACTATTGGTACAACAGGTCATCCAAAGATGAAAAATATCTGCAATTACCTCCTGTAGATTGGCTGTGCAGAGCCAGCAGAATGGTGACGCAAACAGCAACACGCTCGGCTGTCGGGGCAAGCCAGAATACGAGCCACGAGACAATCACCAAGAACGCGCTGGGACTGTAGGCCTCGATAAGCTGTGGTATCAGCAGACGGGACAGCACCAAAGCAAGGCGGTAGTCAGATCTGCGATCATCTGTTATGCATAGTTTTGTTGTAATTGCCGAACATCTATTCGTGAAATTTTTAAAATAAAGGAATACTTCAGTAAGCACTCTACATTTGGCGTGCTGGTGAGGAAACCTCTGAACACCTCCACCCCAGTGGATTAGTGGCAAAATGAGAATTCTTTATTCAGACATATCCCCGCTTAGCCCGAAACCGTTACAGCAGGGAGCAAAATACGATTTAGAACAGGCAATGTCGCAGGAGCTAACGTTTCGACAAATGGACTTCTCTACGTCAGGGCGGCGACTGCCTTCTCCGGCGTTCGTTTATGTGCGCCATTGCACACTCTCTACCGTGCTCAGAAAGATACAAGAGCAGCACTTGCGAACAATAACGAAAAAAAAAAAGGGGGGGGGGGGGGAATAGGGGAAGTTTGGTGACAGGTGTTAGCACGACTAATATAAATGGTTAGAGCGAAAACTTCCAGAGAATCCGCTCCTTGTACATATCTTGGAAAAACATTGTGTGCGCAGCCCAGAAAGCAGGATCAAAATTACACCATCTCCCGCTGAAGGGGACCATGACTTAACAGGACTTTTTGACGGTCTAGTTGTTGCACACTGAATAAAATTGTTTAGCGTAAGCAAAAACGGAGCAAACAAGAGAGACCCACAAGAGACAAGAGCTACTTCCAACTGTTTGTTCCACAACTTCGCCATGAAACATATATGTAGTACATGTGGAACATGCGTAGGTGCGTTCAATAAAAAATACAGAAAAAGGTGAAGATGACAGATTGCCTACCTTATTGCGCATCGGGGAATCTAAATACATTCGTGTGCAGAGTGACACAAGGCTCGCTAACGCACCCCGCCCCCCTCTTCTTAATGAAGAAAGCTAGTAATAAGCGGGCTTGCTCATTGCTGCTTCTGCCGAAAACTTTGCCTCAAAAAATAACGCCTCCGACCCATGCGAGTTCACATGATCTGCTAAGTGCGCTCGTTCCTTCTTTTCTATGTTCAAAGCATGCTCTCTAAAGCGGTCACTTGCACACCTGGCAGTTTGACCGATATAACTTTTTACACATGACAGTGATATGTCAAACGATGCCGCAGGTGCACTTCCTTTTTGGGCAACCTCGCCTTGTTTTATTGCGATAGCAATTATATGGACAGTCTCGGCTGGTTTTTGCCGTAACCGTCGCCGTCATGGACCGTATATATATATATATATATATATATATATATATATATATATATATATATATATATATATATATATATATATATATATTCCGTGTGAAGTTCGATGAGTCCGGTCCAATGTAGGGCTGAAAAGAGGGATACCCGTTCAAAATTCTCGTTTTATTAACGTTTCGGCCGGTAAGCCTGCCTTCGTCAGAAGGCCGGCCCACCAGCCGAAACTTTAATAAAACAGAGCTCAGGATCGTTTTGATGGAAGCACATAGGATCGCTTTGCTGGAAGATAACTGCGTCAGCGCCCCGTCTGTTGCTCTCTTAGACAAAGAAATTGCATATCTTTCCGCTGACAAGCCTTAGATAACCGTTTTTATAATGTAGTACATCAATTCCGACCACTCCAACTAGGACGTCATTCTTCCCTTCGTCACATACGCCGGGAACCCTCCACACCACTCGACACCATTTTGCCTTATCGACCGGACCCTTCCGAATTCAGCCATGTTTCCGAAATCACCCAGTATGCGGAGATTGCCGTCAGCTGGCTCGCTTGTTCACTTCGGACGACCAAGCCCTTCAGAAGTGTCGCCATGACCGCGATCTCTCGGTGCAGACTTTCGCAGCTGGATCCCACGTGTGACTCCGACTACCGTTCCACTCACCTGGTCTTAGTCCCAAGTTTGCGCCAAAGTACCACGGACCTTATCGCGTCATTGAGCGCCCATCCCCCGTCACGTACGTCATTGAGCCTGTGAATCCTTCTCCGGACAAGCGCCGCCTGGGTAGCCAGGTGGTCCACGCGAGCCGCCTCAAGCCGTATCATGACCCCCTTATTCTAGCTTCCCCTTGAGTCGCCAGGATGGCTCCCCTTTGCCGCCGGGGTATTGTAGTCGGGAGGAACGAACCCACAAAATGTAGTGGGCTGCTGCTTAGCCAAGAGGTGCGAGCGCAGAGCGCGAGCTGTTGGTGCCGAGACTTACCACTGCTACCGGACGCTCCTTCTGGACGCGCTACCAACCGCTGCTGCTCGACGCCAATAAAACCCCCTTCACTATATTAATTTTCTTGAACAACCGTGTTTTCCTTGCAGGCCCAGAAAACTCAGAAGGAACACATGCTGCCTCAGATCTCTCGTTCGTATTGACACGGGCTGTTGTTTTCGTGAACGCCGTTATCACCTTCCTGCGACTCGCGCGCTCGCTTTGATTCTTTGCGGCGAGCGCAGTTATCGCTTTCTATTATGCCAACGCAGCCGCGTTTATCTTGCATGTCACTTCGAGAAGCGTGTCGACAATTCCTGAAACTTTGCATGCTGACGCGCACACTTGAGTAACTTCTGGAATTCCAGAGATAATGCCAGAACGCGCTAAGCAATGTGTATAAATGCCGACGAACTGCGCCGCTTGTGAGTCTTTCCGTCGACCCACGACTGTTCACGCCGCTTCTGCTGTGAATTGTGACTGGCTTTGTTTTGCAGGGCACAAGACGGAGCTATTGTTCCTTGGCCACGTTATCAGCAAGTCTGGAGTACGCCCGGATCCACGGAAAACTGCTGCGATCGCAGACTTTCCTCCGCCCACCGACAAGAAGGCAGTATGCCGATTTCTTGGCCTTTGCGCTTATTACAGGCGCTTCGTCAAGAACTTTTCGCGGATCGCCGAGCCGCTGCCGTACCTCACGAAGGCCGACGTCGACTTCAAATGGGAAACGCCGCAAGTCGAGGCATTTCAAGAATTAAAGCGACGCCTGCAAACGCCACCAATACTCGCGCACTTTAAGAAGCCGACACCGAGATTCACACGGACGCAAGCAGCACAGGTCTCGGCGCCGTGCTCGTGCAGGGGACTGACGGACTTGAAAGGGTTATTAGTTACGCTAGCCGGTCGAAGGCGGAAGCGAATTATTCCACCACGGAAAAGGAATGCCTTGCCATCATCTGCGCTACATCAAAGTTCCGCCCCTACCGGTATGGCAGGCCTTTCAAAGTCGTGAGTGACCATCACGCCTTGTGTTGGCTAGCTAACTTGAAAGATCCTTCAGGACGCCTCGCGCGATGGAGTCTTCGACTGCAAGAATTTGACATCACCGTCGTCTACAAGAGAGGACTAAAGCACTCCGACGCCGACTGCTTGTCTCGCGCCCCCGTCGATCCGCCGCCCCAGGTTGACCAGGACGACGACTCTTTCTTGGGACCCATAAGTACCGACGACTTCGCGGAACGTCAACGAGCTGACCCAGAGCTCAAGAGCCTCATGGACTACCTGGAAGGCAAGACCGCCGCCGTGCCCAAGGTATTCCGCCGAGGACTGGCTTCGTTTTTCTTGCGGAACAACGCTCTCCTGAATAACTTCTCGCCGCTCCGCGCCGACCACCTCCTCGTGGTGCCTTCAACGTTACGTCCAGAGGTTCTGGGAACTTTACACGACGACCCGACAGCCGGACACCTCGGTTTTTCTCACACACTATCAAGAATACAAGAGAAGTAATATTGGCCTCGCCTCACTGCCAACGTCGCCCATTATGTAAAGATATGCAGAGACTGTCAGCGACGCAAGACGCCGACAACCAGGCCAGCCGGATTTCTGCAACCCATCGAACCACCTCGACGGCCGTTCAAGCAAATTGGCATGGACTTACTGGCGCCCTTCCCGACGTCGACTTCCGGCAATAAATGGATCGTCGTAGCGACTGACTACCTCACCCGCTATGCCGAAACAAAGGCCTTGCCCAAGGGCACTACCGCCGAGGTCGCCAAGTTCTTCATCAAGAACATCATCCTTCTTCACGGAGCCCCGGAGGTTCTCATCACTAACAGAGGTTCGGCCTTTACGGCTGACTTAACTCAGGCGATCTTGAAGTACAGTCACACGAACCACAGCCGAACGACCGCCTACCGCACGGAAACGAATGGCCTCGCCAAGCGTCTAAATAAGACCAACGCCGACATGCTGGCCATGTACGTCGACGTCGAACACAAGACGTCGGATGCCATACTTCCGTATGTGACCTTCGCGTACAACACGGCCGTGCAAGAAACGACGCAGCTTGCTCCATACAGGGCTTGTCTACGGACGCAGCCCAACAACGACGCTTGACGCCATGCTACCGGTCGGCACCGACGAAGAAGGCCTCAATAAAACTTGCTGCTGGGCGAGTTGGTTCATACTTGGTAAATAAACTATGGAAGCGCAACACAAAACACGGACTCAGAAGACTCGGACGAGCGCAAACTTTCAACTAACTTTATTTTTCGTCGTGTCAATATGTAAGCCATACATCACGTGGTCACAATGCTAATCGCAGTTGTCACTGTACAAATCACAACACACCGCGCAGGAATCTCTTTTCACCTTGCAATAAGGAAACCGACGACTGGCTAACACACGCGTCACCTCTAGTAGATATATGAAAGGCTTCCAATAGTTTCCGTGCCGTGCTATCATGGCTACGGCCCAAAACTCGTATCGCATGGAAATTTGGTACGCACATGCAATGCCGGACATGCGCAGGTAAATGCGCGTTCTCTTTATTAATTATGGATAATTCATGTTCCCTTGCACGAACGTTAACGCACCTTCCGGTTTGCCCGACATAAGTCCTGCCACATGAAAGTGGAATCTCATAGATGACTCCTACCGCGCAGGCTCCGTAAGGCATTTCGTGCTTCTTGCCACAACCTCCAGGAGTCTTCTTAGCCTCAGATATTTTCGGGCAGAGCTTTGCCAGCTTGCGCGGGGCTGAAAAAACCATCGGCACATCGTGCCTGCCCCCAACCTTCTTCAAATTATGAGAAGTGCGGTGCATGTAGGGCATCACTACCGGGCGGCTCCTGGATTTCGGCCCGGGTGTCTTGCCGGAACGGGGTGCTTTTGTCTCCCGCAGGATGACCTCGGCGACTGCCGTTATGGCTTACATATTGACACGACGAAAAATAAAGTTAGTTGAAAGTTTGCGCTCGTCCGAGTCTTCTGAGTCCGTGTTTTGTGTTGCGCTTCCATAGTTTATTTACCAAGAAGGCCTCGACGTTGCCAGCTACTTGGAGCGCGCCGAAGAAGCTCGAAAGCTAGCCCGCCTGCGTATCAAGAGCCAGCAGACAGTCGACAGGCGCCATTACAACCTTCGACGACGCCACACCGACTAGCAACCCGGCGACCTTGTCTGGGTCTGGACGCCGATACGACGACGGGGATTGTGTGAGAAGCTTGCATCAACCGCCTCTAACGCACGACTACACGAGACTGGTGTCATAAACACTTTGTCCGAAATTATCGAAGCTCAACTAACGGCACAATACGCTAGACTCGCGACTACTAGTACAGGTCGTCACATCATAGCTTCTACCCACATAAATTTCACTTCTATAACCAAATCCAAGTACGACATTCCGTGTCACACGCACCAACAATTACCTATAGCTCCCCTTCCAAAGAACATGCACCCCACGTACCATACTCAACGACGAATCCAAAGGGCAAAAGCCCCTCAGAAAAGATTACAAGGAGCGAAAGACGTGCTCTATGTCGATGCAGCGGAATACCCATTTTTCCCGTCCTATGTCCTTTAAGCTGTAGATTCCAATGGCAAGGCAATCACAATGGCATCCATCTATGCCACTTCTTCAGAAGAGGCAGAGGAGGCTGCCATTTCATTAGCATTATCCATCCCCGATATCACTATGATTATTAGTGACTCCAAAACTGCCATACGTAACTTCAGTGCCGGTTGTATCTAGGAAACTGCCCTTTCAATTCTTAATAAGCATCCCCCCACGCAGGACATTGCTCTCATATGGACGCCCGCGCATGTGGGACTGAGTGGCAATGAGGCGGCTCATGCCTGTGCCCGAGGAATGACGGGCCGAGCGCAGGCTACTGGCGCCGCCTTAGGACACAGAGTCCCATTCAGTGCGCGGGATCGTCTTCTGACCTTCCATGACATAACAAATCACTACCGCCTTCAACGCACCGTATACCCCCCCTTACACCGTGGAGCTGACCGTCAATGCGAGATTTTGTGGCGCCAGTTGCAAACTCGCACGTTTCCTACGCCTGCTTTCCGTCATCTTATACACCCTGCTGTATATCCCTCCCCCTCATGCATTTTCTGCACTCAAAAAGCCAATCTCGACCACGTCATGTGGGGGTGCGCTCGACACCCCCCCCCCCAAATCACTTAATATTAATAAAAAGGAGCAGTGGGAGGCTGCTATGCACAGCTCGGCGCCCGAGGTCCAGGACCAGATCCTGGATTGGGCCAAGAGGATAGCGGATACCTACGCAGGGTAGGTTTCTCCGCTGCCTCCGCCACTGTCCCTTTCCCTCCTGGGATAAATAAAGTTTTTCTCCTCCTCTCCTCTTACGGCGCTACTTTGGACCCTGCAAGGTACTTCGACGTTCTGGTGAACTGGACTATGAGGTCGTGCCCGATGGATTGACGTCATCCCAGCGGGCCGTGCACGACCCGAAGTTGTACATGTGGTGCGACTGAAACCTTATTACTCGCGCTGATTTACAGTGACGTACTCTAACTTGCATGTTCTGCTTTTCTTTTCAGAGGGGGGTAGTGACACGTGCTGTTGTTTTCGTGAACGCCGTTGTCACCTTCCTGTGAATCGCGCGCTCGCTTTGATTGTTGGCGGCGAGCGCAGTTATCACTTTCTGTTATGCCAACGCAAGCCGCGTTTATATTGCATGTCACTTCGGGAAGCGTGTCGACAATTCCTGAAACTTTGCATGCTGACGCGCACACTTGAGTAGCTTCTGGAATTCCAGAGATAATGCGAGAACGCGCTAAGCCATATGTATTAAATCCGGCCCATTGCGCCGCTTGTCAGTCTTTTCGTCGAACGACGACTATTCACGCCGCTGCTGCTGTGAATTGTGACTGGCTTTCTTTTGCTGCGCACAAGTTCGCCCAATAAAAAGTTCGCCTGACATCACTTGAGTCCTGCGTGCTTCGCCTGGAGTGCTGTGTACGTCACTAGCCCGTGACAATATCAGCAGGTGAGATGAAGCTGCGGCTCTATCAGGTTGCATTGTAGGTGGTGGCCTTGTGGGAAAACGTTTTATTGCTCTTGACAAGTTTCCTGCTTCTTTTATCCCATGCATTTACTGTATGCAACTGAAATATTATGCGACAGCCACTCACATAAGCTAATTTCAATAAGTGAGGCTCTTATCTGGCAGCATCTGCAGTTGAGATGAGTGATCTTTGCAAAGGTTCCTTGTTAGTATATTGCTCTTTTAATTTATATTATGATAATTTGCTAATTAGATGCACAATATGCTAGTTCAATTTAGACTTGTGGTGCAGGCACTGCCTTATAAATATGTCTTTACCTCTTCTTACAGATGTCACAATGCCCAATATTCTGGGTGTACCTGCTTGTCCTTCAAGCTCGCCTTCTATACTTACAGGTGGGACACAGAACTGAGTTACTCAAGAGATGTTATAGTATCATTGCAAATTTATTCACTACTACTTCTTTTTGATGAATTATTTATATGCTTAAAGCAAATTAGGGGGGGGGGGTGGCTTGCTTATCAACGCATGGCTCATTCCAAAGCCATCTTTCTGTTAGTATTTAGCACATTCATTTATAGGGGGCGCTGAGTGTAGCGTGATAAAAAGCAGTATCAGCTCTGAATTTGTGATTCACAATCTCACTAAATCATTTTTATGATGCACTAGATGCTAGCACGAAAGCCAAGTGCCATAAATGTTTGAAAGTTTTCACTAGAATATGAGTAGGAATAAAACCAAAATGTTTTAAAAATGGTGAAAATTCTCTTAATGTTTTAGGATAGGCATAGACATCCATTATGGGGGCTTTTTTTTTTCTTTTTGGAAAAGTAAGAGTAAAAGGTATGTCTATATGTTTTTTTCGTACTTTAACAGGATGCACACACTGCAAGAGGTTAAAAAAACGGGTGCTTCAGCTTGAGCGTAGATTGAACATCGAAAAAAAAAGAGGCGGCTGCAGGCTGAGAAAGACAAGGAAGAACTTCATGAAGCCTCTTTATATTAACCGCCGGCCTCATGGCCAATCCCCCGTAGTGGGCAAGAGCCAAACTTCAAGGAAAAAAGAAAGAAAGAAAGGTGCATTCAGACGAAGGACGGAAATTGGATTTTTCGCTGACGCGGACGGGTACTCCACGGACTGGCCGGCTGCAGGTGTATCCACATGGCAGACGAAGCACTAGCAGACGACACAGCCGGAGAACCGGTCCAGTCTCCAGCACACCCTCTCCACTAGCTACCAAAAGAATGGTTTGAGAGTTTCTCCGCCACCGGCAAGCCGACAACAGTCGCGCGGAGAGGGGGAGAAGATTACTGGTTACGTCACTTTTTGTGTACACGCTAAAGCGGCAGCTCTCCCCCGCCAGAATCTGGATGTGAAAAAGGGGCTCGCATTATCCGTGTCCGCGGGTCGCGAGCGAGACGCGGACGAAGCGAATCGGTGATGCGCGGTCACGTGACGCGCCGTCCGGCCAGGCAGCAGCCATGACCACACCGACTGCGTCTGTCGCTATAGCACCAGCTCCGCTGCCCACATACGCCGACGTTGCTGCTATACCGCCCTCTGCACTCACGTCTGGGTCTGCCGAGCTTACCTGCGGTAACTTGGCTTCTGTCAGCGCAAGAGCACCAGCTCCGCCTTCCTACTCTCAATGGCGTCCACCCCGTCCGGTTTGCTTTTACTGCAGTACACGCGGCCACATCTCTCGTTACTGCCGTCGCCGCCAACAGGACGAAAGACGCGGCTATGCCGAGTACGAGCGAGATCGGATTCGTCGACCTGATCCTCACTACCAAGACCCGTACCCGTTCACGCAGCACCGCTCCCCGTCTCCCCCGGCGTACCTACGCCCACCTGCTGGATCCCATTCCGCAAGACGGCGTTCTCCTTCGCCTTACCGCCGCTCTGCATCCCCGCTTCGCCCGATGTCTCGCTTCGCCGACCAACACTCGGAAAACTAAGGATTGCAGTTTTTGGAGGGGAAACTGCATCCTATCGACCATTGGCAACACCTCCTGGACGACCCGCTAACATGCTCTCTGTAATTGTTGAAGGTATTCCTGTGGAAGCTCTTGTCGACACTGGTGCCGCTGTTTCTGTGATTCGTCGTGATTTGTGCGCGCGGCTCCGCAAAGTCAGGACCCCTTATCTTGGACCCGTGTTGCGTGGCGCTAATAGCGTACCCATTCTTCCCGACGGACAATGTACGGCTCGCGTGTTGATTGAAGGCATTCTTCACCATATTGAGATGATTGTGCTATCCACTTGTGCTTATAGACTCATTCTAGGCTGGGACTTTTTGCAGTCTGCATCCGCTGTGATCTGCAAAGAGAAAGTCGTCCACATCGCAGGTACAGCTGTTGCGCCTATTTCGGAGTCCCCTTCTAGCCCACTAAACTTGACTGCCGATGCTGATTACGTCCTCCGTCCTCATCACGAACACGTCATTGCTGTCACGTCCAGCCAGATCGCGGATGGGGATGCCCTGATTGCTCCTTTTCCGCGCTGCACCATGCGAGGCATTCTAGTCGCTCCTGGCCTCGTCCGCTTTTCCCGTGGGCGAGCTTTTGTCTCCGCCAGCAACACCACCCCGGATGCCGTGCTGATGCCTAAGGGGATGACCGTGGCGACCTTCACCGACCCTGCACTAAAATCCGTCGCAGCGCTTTGCCCTTCTTTATCCTCAGCCCCAGCAACAGGTTCGCGTTCTTCTTTTTCTCTGCAAGCAGTAATCGCTTCTGACTTAACAGCTACGCAATCTGACGCACTCATGGCCCTCTTGGATAGGCACAAATCCTGCTTCGACAACTATGCCAGTGCTTTGGGCCAGACTCCTGTGGCTGCACATCGCATTGAAACTGATGGTTCCCGCATAATATGCCGTCGGCCATACAGAGTTTCACAGTCGGAGCGGAAGGTTATTGAAGAACAAGTTGATGACATGCTAGCACGAAATATTATCCGGCCTTCATCTAGTCCCTGGGCGTCACCCGTTGTCCTTGTCAAGAAAAAAGATGGCTCCGTTCGTTTTTGTGTAGATTACCGAGCGCTGAATAAGATCACACGCAAGAACGTATATCCATGCCTCGCATTGATGACGCCTTGGACACACTACAGGGAGCGGAGTATTTTTCGAGTCTTGATTTAAGATCAGGATATTGGCAAATTCCCATGAATGAGTCTGACAAGGAAAAAACTGCTTTTGCCACGCCGGACCGACTTTACGAATTTAATGCAATGCCATTTGGTCTCTGCAATGCTCCAGCTACCTTTGAACGCATGATTGACACTGTTCTTCGCGGCCTAAAATGGAAGACCTGCCTCTGCTATCTCGACGACATCGTCGTCTTTTCGTCTAGCTTCAGCCAACACCTCAAACGATTAGACGAAGTCCTGCAGTGCCTTTCAAACGCCGGCCTCCAGCTTAATACAAAGAAATGCACATTCGCCAGCAAGAGCATCAAAGTGTTAGGCCACGTTGTTTCCAAAGCTGGCATCCAACCAGACCCTGAAAAGATAACTGCTGTACTTCAGTTCCCGCGACCATCGAATCAAAAGACATTACGCAGCTTCCTCGGCCTGGAGTCTTACATTCGACGTTTTATACGCAATTTTGCCGTAATAGCGGCTCCCTTACATAAGCTCCTGGTCACTGGCACCTCTTTTGAATGGTCCGAATCGTGCGAGTCGGCATTTACGTCTCTTAAGCGACACCTCACTTCACTCCCCGTGCTTCGCCACTTCGACGAGAGAGCGCCCACCGTTCTTCACACTGACGCAAGCGCACAAGGCATAGGGGCAGTACTTCTGCAACGCGATGCCTCTTCTAAGGAGCAGGTTGTGGCGTACGCCAGCCGCACCCTGTCGCCGGCTGAGCGGAACTACACCATCGCAGAGCAGGAATGCTTGGCTATTGTGTGGTCGGTCCAGAAATTTCGCCCTTACCTCTACGGTCGCCACTTCACCATCGTCACCGACCACCACGCTCTGTGCTGGCTGTCATCGATTAAGAACATGTCCGGACGCTTGGGCCGGTGGGTACTGCGCTTGCAAGAATATGACTTCGCCATCACTTACAAGTCTGGAAAATGCCATCATGATGCAGACGCCTTGTCTCGCTGCCCACTCTCGCCTTCTCGTGATAATACAGACAACCAGTGTACCGCGTCTCGTTCCAACGCCCAGCCTGCTTCACATGAGCTCTCCTTAACGTCACTAGATACCACTCCGTGTCCTTCCCTCTCCGATTTCAGTTCACTTCAGAAAGCCGACTCCTACAGTCGAACACTTATGGATCATCTTCGAGGCATCTCTCAACCGCCAAACAGCCGTTTGCGTCGCCAGCTGCAACGTTTTCGTCTACAAGATGGTGTACTCTACCGTCATATTTACCATCCCACGGGCAATAGGTGGGTCCCTGCACTACCTCGCCGCCTTCGCCTTCGAGTGTTACAGGCCTTTCACGACGACGTTGCTGCCGGTCAGTTAGGCTTTCTCAAGACCTACGATCGCATCAAGACCCGTTACTTCTGGCCTGGCTTGTCTACAACGGTTGCCAAATACGTCGCCTCCTGCGACTCGTTTAGCACCGCAAACGCTCCACATCCCCTCCTGCCGGTTTCCTCCAACCTCTTCCCTGCCCAACTAAACCTTTCGAATTCGTTGTGATTGATTTATATAGCCCACTGCCCTTAACACCTTCCGGTCACCGTTGGATCGTCACTGCGGTTGACCATTTAACAAGGTACGCGGAGACTGAACCTCTTCGATCTGGGGCCGCTTCTGAAGTTGCTGACTTCTTTCTACAGTCAATCGTCTTGCGCCACGGAGCACCCCGCTTCCTTTTGAGTGACCGTGGCAAAACCTTCATTTCCCATATACTCGACGAAGTCTTGCGGGCGACTGAGACCAAGCATAAAACTACTTCCACATACCACCCTCAAACCAACGGCCTCACTGAACGCTTCCACCGAACCTTATCTGACATGATTTCGATGTACATACGCCCTGACCACAGCAACTGGGATAATATTTTACCCTTCGTGACTTTCGCCTATAATACTGCGGTACAACGAACTACCGGCTACAGCCCTTTCTTCCTTGTCTATGGACGCACTGCCTCCTCCGTTTTTGATACAGAATTCTTCTCCGCTCCTGCCCCGTCGAATGCATCACTGCCAGAAGAGTTTGCCGCTCGGGTCGCCCTTTGCCGCGAAATTGCTCGTCGCAACACGGAAGCCACCCAGGAAGACCGGAAACGTTGCTGCGGCAGTAAACGCCGCGACCTCGCCCTCAATTCTGGCGATCAAGTACTCCTATGGACTCCGGTTCGAACAGCTGGACTGTGCGAGAAATTTCTTCACCGGTATATTGGCCCATACGTCGTTCTTCAGCAAATTTCCCCTGTTAATTATCTCGTCACGCCACTACACCCAGTCACCGACCACCGTCGTCGCAGCACAGAGATCGTTCACGTCTCCCGCATGAAACATTTCATTCCTCGGTCAGCCGATCTGTAAAATGCGGCCAGGTTGGCCGCTTCGAAGAGGGGGGGATATTAGTGTGAGCACTTTTAACGTACTTCATCGTTCTCATCTGTACATAACCATCATCATCCCTGTTCCTCTTATTCTTCGTGCATTGATGCTTGGAGTGCCTGCAGAATAAACGTGTCTGCTGGCGTTGTCTGGTCCGGTCTTCCTCGGTCTTCCAATATCTAAAAATTGCAACGACCCTTTAGAAGGAAGCTCGTGCATAAAATTCAACCCTTTCCCATGAAGCGTGAAAATGGACAGACTGCTATTCACAGAATCTGAGCAAGTCAGGGAATTTTGTCCGGATAAAAGTATTTAAAAAATCGTCTATGTATCTGAATGTCTTGACAATACCTTGATTACAGAGATCGTGCTACAGAGATCTGTGTTACAGAGATCAGATACGTAGATGATTTCTAAATACTTTTATCCCGACAAAATTCTCTGACTTGCTCAGATTTTGTGAGTAGCATTCTATCCATTTTCACGCTTCATGGGAAAGGGTTGAAGTTTACGCACGAGCTTCCTTCTGAAAGGTCGTTGCAATTTTTAGGTATTAATTTACGGTTCGGGACGGGCCATGTTTGCTGAAAGTATGCACCGCGGGCGCAGAAAGAACTTCTGCCGTTCGATTACGCGCATTCAAAAATCATAAAAAGGGCAATTGCAGGTTTTTGCCTTAGTTCCGCCCTCACTATATCATGTCCGCATACAATGCACGAAAGTTTCTGCAATCAAGTTAGGAGGCTGATTTCTGCTGGCTTCCCCTGCGAGGTAATCGCAGCAGAGGCGGACAATCTTCTTAAGAAGATAAAGAAAGAAGAAAGAGGATCTGGAGGCGCCGAGTCCCTGCCGAGAAGGAAGCCCATTGTTGTGCCGTACATGCACAAGGTCGCCCACAATTTAAAAAAAGTGGCAAATAGACATGGTGTCGATGTGGTGTTTTCGGCACCTAAGAAATAGGCCGGGTTATGCCCTAAGATTAGTGGGAAGAAAGCCCGAGGCAGCGGGTGCGCAAAAATCAACATGGCCAGTTTTTTGTGAAGTGTGCCACGAAGATGGTATATGAAATACCCCTCAGGTGTGGAAGGTCTTACGTGGGCCAAACAGGGCAGCGTGAATGAACGTGCGGGGAAGCATGCCTCGTCTCTGGAAAAAAGAGAAGGAGCGAAATTTCCGGCTCATTGCAACAAGTGCATCGGATGCGAGCCTTTACTAAAAAAGATTAAGATACTCGGGAGGAGCCACACCAGAGTTGGCCGTGAACTATGAGAAGCATTTTTTATTAAAGATAAAGGTGATAAATGTGTAAGCGACACTTCTGTTACCTTGTATAAGGCTGCAGACGAGTTTTTGCGCAGTTGTATGTGACGGTGAGGTGTTATGAATTGTATGCTTCCCCTCTCACCCCCTTTCAACGCTCTTTCCTATCCTTGTGACGTTCGGACACGCTCATATTCCGCCTTCCTTCTTATTGTTTCATATCCCCTTCCCTTGGGGTGTACCGGTTGAGGTGTCCTCTCCGGAGAGACAGTTATCGTGCACTCCCTCCCCCTTTCCACCTTTCCACAACAATAAAGAATCTCTTGACATGCGTATATAAGCTGTTTCAAGAGCAAATAAACCAATTGATAGTTTGCGCTCTTTCTGTCTGCCTTGGTCTTCCTGTGATTGTCCATTCTACGAGCAACAAACTTGGAAAAAGTCATTCATCAACTCGCCCAGGAAGAAGTTCTACGATTAAGGTGTAAGTGATGGTCGCACTTTAAAAAACTTACATTGCTATTTTGTTTAATCAATTTATGTGCCTTATCTATAAATATATAATCTTGTTTTACATGCCAAAACGGCAGTATGGTTATGAGGCATCATTTGGAGTAATTTTTACTGCTTGTGTTTGTTTTACATGCACCTAAGTGCAGCTGCTTTTTCGTTTTGTCTTTTTCCAAATACTGAGGGCATGTCAATATGTACTATATATGAGCATGGAAAGGATGAAGGTCTTTGCAATTGCAAATAAATGAACTGTGCACATTATCTAGCTCATCTTGTATAACCGCAATTTCATTATTTTTGACCCAGTTTTCAGTATCGACGCCAACGTGTGCAGTCAAACTCTTGCATGAACAAGTGATGTGTTATTATTTCATTTAGATAAAGCACTATAACGAGTTTTGATGTATACAAGATGACACTTTTTATATCGAGCATATTTTATTCAGTGCGAGTAATTATTTTACCTGTCTTTTCTAACAGCCTGTTCCTTTGCGGGCGAAGTTAAGGAATTCCTTTTCACTGTAGTAAAAAGAGCAGAGGGTGCAGGAATAACTGTGAGTGCTGTGGTAACAGACATGGGGCCAGGAAATACAGCCATTTGGCGGCTGTGTGGCATCCACGCTTCAAAGTATGGAAAACCAAGAACATCTTTTCCTCACCCATATGGCAATGGAAGGCTATTGTACTTTTTGGCTTATGCCCGCACCTCCTGAAAAATCTCAGGGGGCACCTGGTCAGAGGACAGGACGTAATCTTGGACGATGCCACAGTGAAAAAAGACAGCCTACCTAGCAGCAAGGTGAGCTTGTGTATCTCAAGGAAAACACTACGCTGGAATTTGTTCTCAAACATGGTCACTACAAATGTTATTACCAGCACTTACTAACACTGGACCCCGCCAGGGCCAGTACACTTGCCCATTTCGTAAATGTACAGAAAATAAACTGAACTTTGTTTTTAGCTGAGAAAACATTGACTCTTGCAGGTTCGCATGTTGCACAGCTAATGAACAGTTATAAATAGCGCATTGTCTTGTCAGAGGCATATCTTGTTAGCATAAGGGTCCCTTGGTGCAGGAAAAGTTAACACTGACCTAGTATCACTTATGCATGTTAATGTTCAATATTAACATATGATCATGTAATTCATTTTTGAGGATGCTTTTATGCAAACATACTTTGTTTATAAGCAATTTTAACATTTGATTTTTGATCGACACTCATTTTTACTTGGTTATAGGATATGTCTACACATCTGAATTCCCAAGGAGAGTGATTGATGCAGCAGGTGACCTGACCTGTCATGGCTGGTGTAGGGCAGGATGGTCATTCATCCATTCATTGAAAAGACGCCTTTGAATAACCTTAAAGTGTGCTGTTGAAATGGACACACGGATTTTGTTCTTTCATAAACCTCATCATGTTGGAAGCTCTTTAAAACAGTATATAACCACAGAGCGATGCTGAAACATTTCTAAAAAATATATATTTTTTAATTTTGTGCATGCTGTAAAGGATTAATATCATTATTAATGATCAGTGCAGCTAAATGCTGGCACAAAAGGCATAAATGCTGTCAGTAAACACATGCCTATCTAACACACTAAGTGTAATTCTTTAAATATTTGTCTTTTTAAAAGTTTCAATGGAACACATCCGGCAGGCCTGCCTGCTGGACGAAACGCGCAAGGTGAAACTGATGCCACACCTCAAGTACCGCGACCTAGACCCCAATCATTTCGAAAAAATGAATGTTGCTTCTGCGTATGCGTTAATGCATTACAGCACTGCTGCAGGTATGCGGTATCAAGTGAATAGAGGCCTCCTCCCAAAGGAAGCTCTTACCACGGCCTTCTTCCTTGACCAGGTGTTGAGGTGGTTCACCATAATGACATCTCGGACAAGGAAAACAGTACTGAGTGAGCTGTGTGCTCAGAAAGCTGCTGAGGCCAAAATTTTTCTGCAGGATTTCATTAATATGTTTGTTGGCCTCACCATAACAGATAAAGAAGGCAAGGGCAAGGTAGCTTGGAAGCCTGTTCGAACGGGTGCGATTATTTCAACTCTTTCTGCTTTGTCTTTGAGGCAATATTATATTGCAGAACAGGGTTTCAAGTTCCTGCTACTAAGCCGTTTAGCCAAGATGCTCTGGAAAACCTTTTGAGCAGCATCAGATTTAAGACGCTTGTGCCACGTGCGAGGGAGTTCAAGGGTACGTTCAGGATAATAGTGCTTGGTCAGTTTTCACAGCCCAGTCGGCACAGTTCCTACACCGTTGACGACTCTCAAGACCTGCAACATTTCTTTAACAGAAAAGAATTCTTGCGAGAATCTGGAGAAGATACTGCAGAGACATGCGACAATACTATTATAGAACTGTGTGAGGAGGAGCATGACAGCCTGATCGACCTTCCAGGGTATGTGGCTTATGCAGTAACCCATAAGCACAAGCTGTGTAATGACTGCCGTAACAGCCTGGTAGATTACACAAAAGAAGTGCCCAAGCTCATAGCATTGATATGCTATGTGCAGAATCGCCAAAATCCACTTAAGGTGCCATCACAGTCATTGGTTGCACTTGCAAAGGCTTGCGAACAAGTTTTCCGCATCAATGAAAACAACCTCATTGAATTAAAATGCACTCTTGATAGCCTAAGCTGGAAGACAGTGCTGCCTGTGTTCACTGCGGCAACGAGGAAACAATTGTGCACGTCCTCTGCGATTGCCCTGGGTACTGCTCCCAGCGACAGACTCTCGCCACAGAATTGTCACGCCTTGATGGTCGACCGCTGTCCGAGCAAACCATACTGGAATGCCGGACAGACAGTGTCTCGCAGCAGAAAGCTACGAAGGCTGTGCTCAAGTTTTTGCGCGCAACGGGCCTCATTAACCGCCTCTGACACACGCCGTGCTTGTGTGTGTGCGCGATTTGACCTCTCTCTTTCTCCCTTTATTCTTTTCTTCCATCCCTTTCTGTCTCCCTTCACCCCTTCCCCAGTGCAGGGTAGCAAACTGGATATTTTTTTTTCCGGTTAACCTCCCTGCCTTCCGCCCATCATCTCTCTCTCTCTCTCTCTCTCTTGATAGCCTAAGGAAGGCAGTTCAAGATAAAGATATGTTCAAGGGATTCCCTGTCTGCCACGATGTTGCAGAAAAGGCTGCAGCACACTTTTTCTTGTGTAGACTTCTCTTTTCGCTAAAGCAGCGCAACGCCCAACTTATGTCAAAGATGCGACAGTCTGGGAAGTGTGCATCAAAAAGCGTGGGAATGCGTGTCCTCATTCAGAATATCAGCTGAGTGTTTGACATACATTTGAATCGCATCAAAAGCTGCGAGATCTAATTTTTTGTTCTTCAATACTAGGCTCGTTGTGTAAACACCACCGCCATGCAGAACTTTGTTTAAAACCTAGAAAATAAATGCTTTTTTGCTAATGAAGGAACTGCGAATCAGGTCATGTTCTAAAAAAGTTTGGAACACACCTGGTGATGACAATGCACAGGTGGCTACACTTCACTATATTACGCATGTTGGTAATGCTCACCTTTATCAGCATTCCTTTTGAAACAGGGTGGTGACTAGTGGTGACTTGGCCTATTCAGTACAGATATGTATTATTATATCTAATGCAGTCCAGCATCTTGGTTTTAGTTTGTGCTAGCTTTTGTTTTTATCATGTACTGTTTGCAGGACTGTAACGACTGCATTGTATAGACAAGAGTTGCGATGCGGGCTTGTTGGTGGTTCATATTAAACGTAATTTGATGTAGCGCAAAAAACAAGACACGGACAACAAGAAGGCACATATGGACACCACACAGCGCTACTAGCAACAACAAGTTTATTTTCAAAATCAGACCGCTTATAAACCATAATCGCCAAGCACAAAGGTCAGCACGTGGGATCACTCAGATAAAAGCAACAACAGTGCCACACATCAAAAACGAAATCGGTGCGTGAATGAACGGTTGAAAGAGCACAAGTACAAGTCGAGTAAATTGCCACCTGAAGGGTTTCTTGCTCTCCACGTTCATGCATGTGGTTGCCGGCCTTTGTTCCAGAACACTATCATCGTTGGTCGACATAAGGATGAGATCACGCGTCTAATCGTGGAAGCGGAACGTATCGATGCACTTGGTGATTTGTGTATTAGTAAGCCTTCGATAGCTTTGTCACATAAGGAACTGGGTTCTCTGCGTAAGCGGTGATAGATGGTGTTATATGTTTGATTTCGTTTTTGATGTGTGGCACTGTTGTTGCTTTTATCTGAGTGATCCCACGTGCTGACCTTTGTGCTTGGCGATTATGGTTTATAAGCGGTCTGATTTTGAAAATAAACTTGTTGTTGCTAGTAGCGCTGTGTGGTGTCCATATGTGCCTTCTTGTTGTCCGTGTCTTGTTTTTTGCGCTACATCAAATTACGTTTAATATGCATTGTATAGAAGCTTCAGAAGTTTATTCAGTGCTGCTGTTGGTCATAAGCAGTTCTGTTAACATCTGTCCTTTGAAACAATGGGGTGAGCAGTGGTCACTTGCCCTATAGTCTACAAGTGTAGCAGCTTCGGCTAGTTGGTTTGCGTTCATGATGGCGAGTTTTACAGCGCGCTAACATAGGAAAAATGGGAAAGAGAAGAAAGAGCGCTGACTTCCAACTGATCTTTATTTTGCAGAGTGGCAAGATATATACATACATTATTCCTATGTTCGCGCGCTGTAAAACTCGCCATCATGAGCCCTATAGTCAGTTACTACTTAAGAATAAGTATAGGCCTCTTCCACGGAACGTCTCCTCACAGCATAGGAAATAGCTCCCAAAGAATGACAAACATTTCAGTGCGTAAAAAAAGCATTTCACCATGCTGCAATACTATTTAAATAAGGACAAAAAAGCAAAACCATTGCGTTTATAAAAGCGTGAAATTTGGAGCCAGTGGTACCATATGTCCGTTGTTTAAATCGCACCCTCCCGTGCAGATGTCTCAATGTTAAAAGATGCCCATCTCAGACAATGCTTTGAGCAGCATTATTCTCTAAATACATAATACATTTGATAGAACATTTAAAGTAGTGTCATCATTCGTATTTGACTTTATAACACGTAACAAATGTATCGGTTACATTTTTCAGCTGTTTCGTTATGAAACTTTCGCACCGGGAGCACGTCACAGCCTTCCGTGACTGCAGAAACAGTGAATCAAAGCAAACTATGCAAATGATAATCAGCGTTTAATGTTGTGCCACAAAGATGAGTTTCGATAATCATCAAAACAAGACTGCCATCACAGCACGGCGTCATATGTACTGGCCGAGCCAGTGCTATTGCAGAAGGCTTTTTGCGTGAAGTCGAATATGAACAGACGTGTGCATTAAGTGTTGGCTGTGCCTTGGTACCGGCGACGAAAGAACACGATGACAGACGGCGTTTGTGGCAACACTCGCCCAGGTACAGATGATGTTGTACTTGCATTTGAGCAACACGAGAAACGCATGCTGCACTTCTAATTGCCACTGCTTGAAGGTACATGAACAACACCATGAAAAACACCTGCCGCATTGGAGCACTGAAAAAGTGGCAGAATCCCAAATTTCAGTTGAGTTGAATGACGAGTGGTGGTAGAGACGCTGAGGTACGTGTGGGTAGCAGTGTGAAATAACTTGTTTTCCAGGAAAGAACCCCTTCAGGAAAGTTGTTCTGACCGTGTTAACGGCTCACAGTGCAGCGGTCCCATTGTAACGATGCCTCATCTCTCGTTGCAGCAAGCAACGCTATTCTGCATTTTTCATGGGTTCTTCATAAGCATGCACATCATGAAAAAGAACCACTGTAATTAGGCACAGTCTACTGATGGAGAGTGGTATATTTGAGTTTTTATTCTTAAGTTGTCACTGACTATAATCATTACAATATGACTTACAACACCTAATGCTGTCCAGTGCCCTGGTTTTTTTCTTTTGTACTAGATCTTGTTTTTGTGATGTACTGTCTTGTATGAGTGTAATGACTGTATTGTGTAGAAATTTCGGAAGTTTATTTAGTGCTGTTCTATTTGTTCTAGTGCGCATAATATGTTTGGTCTGTTACTGCTGATTTGTATTTTTTATTGTATAACTATTGATCAAGCTGAGGCCATGGCTTCTACTTTGCTATATTTGCATTGCACTCATGATAAATAAATGTTTTCATAAAGAGCATAGTCCTTCTTATTCATGGGCTGGATGACTAGAAAAAAGGGGCGTCTTCTGGTAACAGTTTGCTTGCCTCTTCTGGATGCATCGAGGTCATCGTGGCTTCTGCACTCTCTGATCTTCGGCTGTGCGGCTTGATTGATATTGACACGTGCGGTTGTTTTGGTTTACGTGGAGAGCCGTTATCACCTCCCAGTGTCACGCGCGCTCGTTTTGATTGTTTGCGGGGAGCACTGTTATCACTTTCTGTTAAGCGCTACGCAGTCCGCGTTTATCATGCATGTCACTTCTGGAACCGTGTCGACCATTCTCGAAACATTGCATGCTTGACGCGCACATTTCAGTAACTTCCGGAACTCCAGAGATAATGCGAGAACGCGTTATCACGCGTGTATAAAAGCCGGCGCAGTACGCCACTTGTCATTCTTTCCGTCGACCGACGACTGTTCACGCCGCTGTTGCTGCGAATTGTGATTGGCCTTCTTTTGCTGGGCACAAGCTCGCCCAATAAACAGTTCACCTGTCAGGAGCTTGAGTCCTGCATGCTTCGTCTCAAGTGCTGCGTGTGTCACAACCACGTGATATCTGGTAGAGGTGTTTCTCGGCCCATGTACCATACGTCCCCGTCCAGCCGTGAGCCAAGCCCAAGCCGTCAAGAGGACGGCTTGGGTCCTTCCAACCCGGTCCTTCGAGTTAGCCGCAGACAACACGGACTCCCGCCAGAGTATCTGCCGCTCCCCGACAAGAACAAAACGACAAGGGCTGCAACGAAACCGGCATCCACGATGACGGAAGCAAGGTCTCCGGCAACCGTGGTAGTCAAACCAACCCAGAGAGCCGCCTACATTCCGCGGATCACATACGAGGAACCGGAAAGCTGGCTCGGACGTCTACGACCGCGTCGCGGCCCTTAACAAGTGGGACCCCGACGATAAGCTGCGTCATGTGTAGTTATACTTGGAAGACGCCGCAAGGACTTGGTTCCAGAACCGTGAGTCAACGATTCGAACCTGGGACGACTTCCGCGCTGCTTTCCTGCCCACCTTTGCAAGAGTCATGCGGAAGGAAAGAGCCGCATCACTACTTGAGACTAGGGTACAGTTCCCCAACGAAAATGTAACAATCTTTACGGAGGAGATGACGCGACTTTTCCGCCAGGCCGACGCCGGCATGCCTGAGGACAAGGTTCGCCTGCTTATGCGAGGAGTGAAGCAGGAGCTTTTCGCGGGACTGATCAGAAACCCCCAAAAGACGGTTCAAGAGTTTCTCTCCGAGGCTACCACCATTGAGAAGGCCCTCGAGATGCGCACCCGGAAATACAATCGCCGCATGTGCCCAGACCTCGCCGAATTACAAGGACTCGGCCGCGACTACCTACGCGAGACCATAAGGGCTATTGTTCGCGAGGAACTCCGCCGTATGTTCTCGTCGTCTCATCCCCAACTCGCCTCCCTCGAAGGCATAGTTCGCGAGGAGGTACAACGCTCGCTGAGTGTTCCCGAACCACCGACACCCCAACCGGAGGCGATGACCTACGCCGCTGTTGCACGCCGACCTGCCGCCGCTCCTCGTCCACGCCCGCCAGGACCCCAGGCCTCCGCAATTTCGTCACCATCCACCGCCGCCACCTCTGACGCCATCCCGCTCGCCAGTAGTCCAGCGCGTGCCGAGGAAAACTGACGTTTGGCGCACCCCGAACCACCGCCCACTATGCTACCACGTGAACGCACCGCGTCCGCGCCCAGGTGAGCGACCTCGTCATCGCCGGATCACAGTGGCAATGACGACGGCCATCCCGTTCAGCTTCGCCTGGTCGCTACGTCTCCCCCAATCGCCGCCCGTACACCGGATCCGATCTCGAAGCCCCTATCCGGGAAACTAAAGGCAGCAACCGATCGAGGTGCGGTTGCTGCATGACGCGATGCCGAAGATCCTTCGCTGCCGCCGCCGCCGATGAAGACGACCACGACGAACGAACCCTCCCACGTAGTCGCAGCACGCCGTCTGACCAGAGTCTTCACGACAAAGCCTCGCTGCCGATGCGGCATAGCAGCCCCGGAGCAAGCCGACGCCGCCGTGATCCGATGCCTCGACCTAACCGGAACGCCAGACGACGAACCACCGACCTCGACGTGATTATCGACGGCCACAGCGTCATCGCTCTAGTCGATACCGGCGCCGGCTACTCTGTCATCAGCGGTCCCTTCGCCGCCAAGCTCAGGAAGGTTAAGACTGCCTGGGAAGGACCAGATATCCGAACAGCAGGGGGCTACCTTATAACACCGACTGGGACCTGCACGGCAAAAGTGACGATTGACAGCTAGACGTATTCGGTGAGTTTTGTGGTCCTGGAGCAATGCTCGCGAGACGTTATTTTAGGCATGGATTTCCTGGACCAGCGCGGCGCAGTCACTGACCTAAGATCCAGGTCAATCACGATGTCCACGGATAATGCAAAGCCGTCAGACTGCAACGTCGCCTACCATGCGTTGAATGTGACAGAAGAGCAGGCAAATGTCCCGCCACTGTCCAGCGTCATCATTTCCGTCGGCACCAAAGCCCCTGCGAACTTACAACGCGTCATTGAAGGCGACCAGCACTTGCTCCTAAACCATCAGATGTGCATCGCGAGAGGCATAGATAGTCAAGCTGCATAACGGCGAAGCTAAGGTAATGGTGACGAACTTCAGCAGAGAATACAGGCACCTGAATAGGGGTACGACGGTAGCGCACCTAAGTGATTTTGTGGAAGTAAGCAATGCCTTCGCCCTCACCGATTCTCGCGGACCCGCAACCACGACCGTAGTGTCAGCGCCCGCCTTCGATGTCAATCAAGGCATTTCCAGGCAGCAACAAAGGAGCTCAAGGCCTTACTACAGCAATACAAGGACTGCTTCTCGTCGTCATCGAGGCTTCGTCAGACCCCTCTCTCAGAACATCATACCATAACCGACGAATATGCCCCTCCTCTCCGTCAGAGCCCCTACCGAGTTTCGGCACGGGAACGCGAGGCCATCAAGCAACAAGTCAACGAGATGCTGCGTGACGACATCATTCAGCCGTCGACGAGTCCGTGGGCATCGCCCGTGATCGCCCGTGGTGTTAGTGAAGAAGGACGGAACCTTACGTTTTTGCGTCAATTATCGTCGCCTGAACAAGATCACGAAGAAAGACGTGTATCCTCTCCCACGGATAGACGATGCTTTGGATCGACTCTACAACGCAAAGTATTTTTCGTCGATGGACCTCAAACCCGGCTACTGGCAAATCGAAGTAGACGTGAGAGACCGAGAGAAGACTGCCTTCTTTTTTTTCTTCCTTTTTTTTTGTTCAGTTTAATACCTTAAAGACCCCCACGGGGGTATTACATAAGGGGTAACACCAGACGGCCTGTTCGAGTTTACGGTCATGCCCTTTGATCTTTGCTCGGCGCCAGCGATGTTCCAACGGGTTATGGACGCAGTACTCGCAGACTTGAAGTGGAAGACTTGCCTCGTCTACTTGGACGACGTAGTCGTATTTGCTTCCAGCTTCGACGTACCCCTCCGGCGCCTTGAAGCTGTTCTTCAGGTAATCAAAGCCTCCGGACTTCCTTGAAGCCAGAAAAGTGCCGCTTCGCCTACGAGGAGCTATTGTTCCTTGGCCACGTTATCAGCAAGTCGGGAATACGCCCTGATCCACAGAAAACAGCTGCGATCGCCGACTTTCCTCCGCCCACCGACAAGAAAGCAGTACGCCGATTTCTTGGCATCTGCGCTTATTACAGGCCCTTCGTCAAGAGCTTTGCGCGCATCACCGAGCCGCTGCCGTACCTCATGAAAGCCGACGTCGACTATAAATGGGCAACGCCGCAAGTCGAGGCACTTCAAGAGCTAAAGCGACGCCTGAAAATGCCGCCAATACTCGCACACTTCGACGAAAAAGCCGACACCGAAATTCACACGGACACAAGCAGCACAGGGCTCGGCGCCGTGCTCGTGCAGAGAACCGACGGACTTGAAAGGGTCATCAGTAACGCTAGCCGGTCACTTGCAAAGGCAGAAGCCAATTATTCCACTATAGAAAAGGAATGCCTTGCCATCATCTGGGCTACGTCAACGTTCCTCCCCTACCTGTACGGCAGGCCTTTCAAATCCGTGAGTGACCACCACGCCTTGTGTTGGCTAGCTAACTTGAAAGATCCATCAGGACGCCTCGCACGATGGATTCAGAGTGCAATAATTTGACATCACCGTCGTCTACAAAAGCGGACGAAAGCACTCCTACGCCGACTGCTTACCTCGCGCCCCCGTCGATCCGCCGCCCCAGGGTGACCAGGACGATGACTCTTTCTTGCGACAAATAAGTACCGAGGACTTCGCGGAACGTCAACGAGCTGACCCAGAGCTGAAGGGCCTGATGGACTACCTGGAAGGGAAGACCGGCGCTGTGCCGAAAGTATTCCGACGAGTTGTGACTTCGTTTTTCCTGCGCAACAACGTTCTGCTGAAGAACTTATCGCCGCTCCGCGCCGACCACCTCCTCGTGGTGCCTTCAGCGTTACGTCCAGAGGTTCTGGAAGCTTTACACGACGACCCGACAGCCGGACATCTCGGTTTTTCCCGCGCACTATCAAGAATACAAGAGAAGTACTATTGGCCTCACCTAACTGCCGACGTCGCTTATTACGTGAAAACATGCAGATTGTCAGCGACGCAAGACGCCGACAACTAGGCCAGCCGGACTTCTGCAACCCATCGAACCACCTCGACGGCCGTTCCAGCAAATCGGCATGCACTTATTGGGGCCGTTCCCGACGTCAACTTCCGGCAGTAGATGGATTGACTGACTACCTCACCCGCTATGCCGAAACAAGGGCCTTGCCCAAGGGCACTGCTGCCGAGGTCGCCAAGTTGTTCATCGAGAACATCGTCCTGCCTCACGGAGCCCCGGAGGTCTTCATCAGCGACAGAGGTACGGCCTTTACGGCTGGCCTAACTCTGGCGATCTTGAAGTACAGTCACACGAACCACCGCCGAACGACCCGCAGACGAATGGGCTCGCCGAATGTCTAAACAAGACCATCGCTGACATGCTGACCATGTACGTCGACGTCGAACACAAGACGTGGGACGCCATACTTCCTTACGTGACGTTCGCGTACAGCACAGCGGTGGAAGAAACGACGCAGCTTGCTCCATACAAGCTTGTCTACGGACGGAGCCCAACAACGACGCTTGATGCCATGCTACCGGTCGGCACCGACGAAGACCTCGACGTCGCCAGCTACCTGGATCGCGCCGAGGAAGCTCGACAGCTAGCCCGCGTGCGTATCAAGAGCCAGCAGACGGTCGACAGGCGCCACTACAACCTTCGACGACGCCACACCGAATAGCAACCCGGCGACCTTGCCTGGGTCTGGACGCCGATACTACGACGTGGACTGTGTGAGAAGCTCTTGCGGCGCTACTTTTGACCCTACAAGGTAGTCCGACGTCATGGTGAACTGTACTATGAGGTCGTGCCCGATGGCTTAACACCATCCCAGCGGCGGCGTGCACGCCCTGAAGTTGTACACGTGGTGCGACTTAAGCCTTATTACGCGCGCTGATTAACTGTGACGCACGGCTAACGTAAATCATTGCATGTACTCTCACTTTCATGTTCTGTCTTCAGCATCGGGACAATGCTTTTTCAGAGGGGTGTAGTGACACGTGCGGTTGTTTTGGTTTACGTGGAAAGCCGTTATCACCTCCCAGTGACACGCGCGCTCGGTTTGATTGCTTGCGGGGAGCACTGTTCACTTTCTGTCAAGCGGAACGCAGGCCGCGTTTATCTTGCATGTCACTTCTGGAACCGTGTCGACCATTCTTGAAACTTTGCATGCTTGACGCGCACATTTCAGTAACTTCTGGAACTCCAGAGATAATGCGAGAACGCGTTATGACGCGTGTATAAAAGCCGGCGCAATACGCCACTTGTCTTTCCGGCGACCGACGACTGGTCACGCCGCTGTTGCTGTGCATTGTCATTGGCTTTAATTTGCTTGCACAAGATCGCCCAATAAACAGTTCGTCTGACATCACTTGAGTCCTGCGTGCTTCGCCTTGAGTGGTATGTGCGTCACTACCACGTGATAATATTATGGCCACAAAATCTAGAAATAACTGCAACGGTACCCAGAAAGTTACGGAAAACATGTCCGACCCACACTGTCATATTTATTTATTTATCACAGTACCCTCAGCGCCCTAAGGCATTACAGAGGGGGGGTTACACAGTACATGTTCGGTAAAGGCACATTTGCAGGTATCAGGAACAGTATGAAAGAGAAAATAGAAAGAGAAATACAAGCATTCGACACATGCTCAGTATTCTTGATGACAATATAGACACAGTATCATAACATGGCGTAGAAGGCATCGTTAGAGTTCGTGGTTGCAACATCAGTGGTAAGGCGATTCCATTCCGAAATTGTGCGCGGAAAAAATGCATTTCTGAATGATTCGGTTCTGCACTTGTATTCTCTGATCTTGTTAATATGGTCGATTCGTGATGAGATGTAGTGCGGTTGAAATATGTACTTATCCTTATCTATACCTGTTCTTGCATGAAATATGTTATGCAATATTTTTAATCTTAACTTCTTCCTCCGTATTTGCAGCGTCTCCCACCCTAAACTCTCCTTTGCAATGTGTATGGTAAATTGCCAGCTATAATTATTCAGAACAAGCCGTACCGCTAAGTTCTGTACCTTTTCTAGTAACTTAATGTCCTTTTTTAACCACGGGTCCCACACTGTGCAGGCATATTCTAGTATAGACCGGACATTCATTACATACATTACATACATTACATTCATTACATATCACTTCAGACCAGTCTGAATGTCAGAAACATTTAGTTAATAAAATTGGCCACTCGTATTTAATATATTGCATTGTAAGAACTGAGATATTGGCAAAAAAATTGTGGTCTTGAGGTGTGGGTCACAGTAAATCTCGGCTTTAATATAACCAAACACCCCTAGATAACGATCAGTAATGACCTGTGGAACAACATACATAATTTCTGCAGGCCGCCACCACATTCAATTTTTTGTTTACGCATGGTCACACTGAAGTTAAATGCATGCCTAAGTTGTGTTGGCGCAAATGCGAAATATTTGAGGTAAGTTATCAACATGTGACTGCTGTTTTACGAGTATGGCTTCTGTCTTGATGGCTCAGGGAGGCACTTGTTAAATACTGCTTTGTTGACTGTGTCGTCAAAAACGTAAAGTGTGGAAAGAACTTCTTGGACTGAAAACATTGCTTTTATAGTATCGCGTCACGAAGAGCAAATTTTCGTGATTGGGCGCTTCGTCTCAGTACATGGCCCGTTTCATGGAGGGCCAAATCTGCGATTCGCCGAAATGGATATCGGTATTGGCAGTGGCCAGCTTCTGTTTTCACCTGCGTGTGTTTTCAAGGCCCAGAATAAAGTCAGTCTTGTCAGCCCTGCCAAAAAAATCGATGATGCTCGTTGCAAAATGATTGACTGATTTCTGGGGTTTTACGTCCTGAAACCAGCTATGATTATGAGAGAGATACACTCGACGCAAAATGACTAAATCGTCGTGGCCGGGCGTCCAAATGGGTACAGCATGGTTATGTTGGCGTAATCATTCAGGATATGTAGGGCTTCACACTTAGTAACAGCTGGCTAGCCGGTGACAAAAATGGACCGGAAATTAAAAAAAAAGAAAACATGGGAGCTTGTGAGTATGCATAACTATTCACGTAAATGTAGCGCAGACCGCTGGGCAACAGGAAATGTTGAAGACGTATATAGTTTCTGCTACGTGCAGATAATCTTACTTACTTATGTGGCTAATTGGGCGTGTTGGTACATCGTTAACTACAACCTGCAGCGCAAAAGAGGACAAGGACGAAGACAAAAACCACACGGGACAAGCGCTTGTCCCGTGTGGTTCTTGTCTTCGTCCTTGTCCTCTTTTGCGCTGCAGGTTGTAGTTAACTTACTTACTTGTTTTATATATGCTCGTCGCTTTCCAAAGTATTTATCTTTTGAAGTGCCGAGTCAAGAACGACGTGAAACGAGCGATTTGTTGAACATATTTGGTCCAGAATGTCGTTTTCATTTGATATTTAATATAAAAGCTTCTACTGATAGTGAGGGTCATCAAACAAGTTATAACACCACTTATGTCCAAAGTGATCAATTATTTCTTAAAGTCATCTTTCTTAGTTGTAAGCGAATGTCTTCCCGCCAGCGACGCGCAAGAAAGTGCACACCGCCGCGCCGTCTCCTACATTCCAGAGGAGCGGCTTTCCTGCTTAACGCGAATGGATGTGCAAGATGGCGGACCTATGCGCAACTCTGCTCCCGTAGGGAGCATGTACAGTAACTCTAGCATGCTCGGAATGGTAGCGCAACCTGTTAGACGGTTACACGTGCAAGTCGGGCGCCTCTTAGGATGCAGGTTACGCTAGACTAGCCATAGCCACAGTAGCTGAACGTCTGAAGAAATCGATTTCGACCGGAACGAAAGCTGTAGCAGAGAGTAACATTAACAAGAAAAGAGTCGTGAGTATTCCGTATATCCACGCAGTTTCGCACAGGCTTAAGAAAGTGGGAAGTAGATATGGTGTTAATGTTGTGTTTACGGCTCCCAATATGTTGGGTAGGGTTTGTGCTGCCGTGCATAGAAGAAATGAGCTGATGGAAGGAAAGAAGCGAACGGATATCTGTCAGGTTAAGTACATAGCCAAGAACAGTTTTACCGACTGTCGCATGGGTGTGGCTTATAAGATTCCTTTTAGCTGCGGACGTTTTTATGTAGGACAAACTGCGCGTTCTATTAATCAAAGATTAATTGAACATAGAAGGTCGCTATCAGGTGGAACGCCGTCTAATCTATCTTTGCACTACCAGGTTTGTAGCTGCACGCCCCAGTTAGACGAAACAGAGATACTCTACAGACATAAGAATGAAGACACGCGGTTATTGGTCGAGGCCTGGCATATCATTATTAGTGGAAATGCGTGCGTGAGTCAGCCCCCGATTAGCTTAAACAGGGAGGAGATAGAATGCCTTAGCAGTTGTCTATCGCGTAGACCGGCACGTCTAACCGTTTGACAGGTGGCGCTACCATTCCGAGCATGCGCAGACGAGCTGTGTGCCTTCTTTCTTTTTCGCCTCTGTGCTCTGCATCAGTTGTTAGTCGACGTTCGTGTTGTTCACTTCTCCCCTTGTTTCCGTGTCTTGCACGCCTCTTCTTTTGACTATGGACCCTGCCAACTCGCTCAACTTTCGGTCCTTTTGTGTATCCAGTATCCGGTTTATCCTTGAGAAACTCTACCAATTCATCGGATTTGCGAAGAATGAAAGGATCTGGTACGCTGAACTGCTTCAACTGTTTTAGCAAAAAGTACTGACACAGTGCTGCCACGAACTGTTCTTGCTGACAATTGACCGTCAGATGATGTTCCCTTTGTGAGTCTTAGCTGAAAAAAATACCTGCAAGGTGTTTACGGAACACTTGTTGATGCTGTTAGCCAAACGAGTGAGGTTAAGTTCCTTGCACAAGAGCTCAAATATCTTCTTCACGCGCCTTGGTGTTTCCTTGGTTTACTTGAAGTTCTTTTGAATTGCTTCTAAGGCCTTATCTTTATACTCGGAGTTAGACAGCACGACGATTCCACCTTCCTTTTCCGCTTGTAGCAATGGCCAATCATACTGGTAAAAATAGGAGACAACTTTTCCTATGGGTAACTTGCGTTCTTGCTGCATGCGCAAGAATCTTCCCTTGACGAGGCCATCAACACCCTGAAGAAGGCAGCTTTTGCCATATTCCTCGCCGGTTTCGCTAGCGGCTCTCCTCTTTAAGGCTCATGTGCTTGCACACCTAGCGCGACGCCGAATTTCGGTCCGTTTCTCAGCACTGATGCGACGTCTTCAAATAAGTTTACTCGGGGAACGGATATAAGACTACTGGTGCTGCGAGCTCGCGTCTTGTTCCTTTTTCCAGTAGACAGAAGTAAACTGCGGAGCATACCTTGCCACGACATTTCAGTCAATATAGCTGACAAGGGCCTGATGCGTTCCAATTTCTGAGCGGCAACCAACGGAGGATCTGCGGTGAAGCAGACGACACGTAGACAGTCATGGAAAGCACGTACTTGTCTCCAGAGTTCGGAACGCAGGATTCTGCAGGCACGCTTGACATGACCGCTAGAAGGGCGCACGTTACCGAAGAGGATCACAAGCTCAGTGGGAACGGCGCCGTTCCGGATGCAATAGGCGTGAAATCTTGAACGGCACTTAGCTGCGACGATGGGGGTGTTCAGCAGGTCTATGCTGTCATGTGGACTTGAACACATAAAAGAAGGGCCCAATGTAGAATAAATATGATTTAATCGGACTTTTTGGGGGCCTAGTTGGTGCATACTGACGAAAATTGTTTAGCGCAAATAAAAACGGAGCGCACGAGAGTGACACACAAGGGACAAGCGCTACTTACAACTGCTTATTCCACGACGTCGCCATGAAACATATATGTACAGGTGCTCCCAAAATAATTCGGAGCGCCGGAGCGGTGGCCGCTCGTTGGCGGAGCGCGCCGGTGAAAAAGTAGTGCCAGTGCCTGCGCGTGCGCGGTTTCCCTAGCAAGCGCGCCTCGTTCCCCAAAGCATCTAAATAGGTGTTGGTTTGCTCCAGAAGAATAGAGCTGGGTGCTTCTTAGCGTTTTGCGGATGCGGATGCGGTCTCAACGCTCTGTGCGCGCGTATGCACGCCGTGGAGCATACGTGCGCGTGCATGCGCGTTAATGGGCATCAGTGCTTTTGAAAGTCAATAGTTTAACTGGCTCATTAGTGGCGGAATGTGACCATCCCGCCGCTCATTTTCGACAACACCTGCGGTAGCAAAAATCAGAAAGCGGCATACTGCACCTCAACCGTTCAATAAAGCACGTAAAAGTGTATTAAGCACCAAGTAACTTCGAAATAACGAAAGGGAGGGGGTCAAGGGCTCGTTCTTTATTTGTTAGAAACAACTTAATGAGCTAACAGACAGTGAAGCCTAGGAAAACATAGGGGAAGTTACTTGTGGTATTGTAATTGTGGAGAAAGTAGAAAGGAATTAAAGTGGACGAAAAGACAAACCTGCCCTATGGGTCCCACCGAGGGCAGGTTTGTCTTTTCGTCCACTTTAATTCCTTTCTACTTTCTCCACAATTACAATACCACAAGTAACTTCCCCTATGTTTTCCTAGGCTTCACTGTCTGTTAGCTCATTAAGTTGTTTCTAACAAATAAAGAACGAGCCCTTGACCCCCTCCCTTTCGTTATTTCATAGCTTGGGCCTCGTTGCGGCAGACTTGGTGCCTTAGGTAGCATGCGAGGGCTTATTGGGCAGCAGCCATCTCATCTAAGTTCACGTTCTACGTGACGCCTCCTGGCAAGAAAGTGTGTTCTACACACGCCGCCTTGGCCTCGAGTGGCGCTGCCTAACACTCCCAGGATAATACCTACATAAATACACAATAAAGTGGACGGGGGGACGACCGCCCTTGTAGCTCAGTTGGTAGAGCATCGGACGCGACATCCGAAGGTCGTGGGTTCGGGTCCCACCGAGGGCAGGTTTGTCTTTTCGTCCACTTTAATTCCTTTCTACTTTCTCCACAATTACAATACCACAAGTAACTTCCCCTATGTTTTCCTAGGCTTCACTGTCTGTTAGCTCCTTAAGTTGTTTCTAACAAGTAACTTCGAGTAATTCAAAAGTCCAAAGGCTAATCTTAAGTAATTAGGGTAATTAGGAAGACCACAACACGGACACCACACGAAACATTTATTACAGCTAGCTAATATGTTTTACTAGGCAAGTAAACGTAATTATTAATTAAATGTTTTTGACACGCGCACGATAATATAAAGAATGAAGCATAAATTCCAGACTGCGTGTTAATACTGGTCACGCCAAATTAAAAAATATTACGAGTTCCACTAATTACAATCAATTCAAGGCTCCGCAACAGCGAGTCCGTAAATTCAACGATATGACGGTCAATCAATAGTCACAACTAATTAACCAGAATGAAGCAATTGGAAACAGAATGACAACGACGCGTAACGTTTTTGTCGTCAAAGTCGTTTTGAGAATCGATAAGAGGGCCTATATAGCTTTTTTTTTTCTTTTTTATTTTTGGCGATGGCACTTCTGTCTCTTCAGATACGCCTGCATGATACGTTACTATAGATTTGCCATGCGTGACTGTGTGTAGCGCGGCAAAAGGTGCACTTTCATCCGACGTATTCGTGAGCAGTTTGCGCGCCCGATTGATACGAAGATGTGAAGATATAAAAACCATCGAACTGTCGCGAAATTCAGCCCTTTTCCTGTCGAGGCAGCATGCCGAAGAGAGTGCCAATCGACGAGCGGAGAAGGATAGTTGACCTATCCATTCAAGGTGTTTCTCAACGCGAGATATGCCGCCTCACACGGAGGTCTATGAGTGCCGTGAACAGAATTATTCAGGCCTACAGGTCTGAAGATGGCCGACTGAAAGATGCTGCTCGACCAGGACGCAGCCGATGCACATTGGAAGAGACCGACCGCCTCATCGTTGCTGCAGCAGTTGCGGACCCTTTTCAGAGCGCCCAGCAAATTAAGACCGCTCTCGGCCTTCAAGTCGGTGTAGAAACAATAAGAAGGCGCCTGCGAGAAGCCGGACATCACGGGTTTATCGCCGCCCAAAAACCACACCTGACGGAGCGGCAAAGACGTCAGCGCCTTGAATTTGCTAGAGCGCATGAGCATTGGACGGTGGAAGATTGGAAGGAGGTGATCTTCTCAGATGAGAGCACATTTTGTTCAAGGTGGGACCAGGAGCTCCACGTTTGGAGGCCATACAAGTGCAGGTGTGTGTCTTTATTGTGTGGCCATATTTCTTCCAGACGTTTCCTACGTAGAGGCACACCTTTTTTTTTTCCTTTTCTTTGTGCAGATACGACCCTGGATATATTTCCGAGGTCCACAGCAGCGGCCGGTGTGCTGTAAACGTCTGGGGAGCAGTAAGCAAAGATGGCCTCGGCCCGCTAGTGCGGCTGTCACGATCTTTCACAGCTGGGGCCTACTGCGAAATCCTCGACAGCTTCCGTATGCTCTGGACGGGCCATTTAAAGACGGGTGCTTCTGGTTTCAGCAAGGCCTCAGCCCAGTGCACACCGCCAGAGCTGTTCGGAATCTCCTGGAGGAACGTGCTGTTCTCACACTTCCGTGGCCTCCAAAAGGCGCTGACTTTAACATCATCGAGAACGTGTGGGGACAATTGAAGCAAACCATGTCCCGCATGAATCTAGGAGACGCCAGTGCTGACGAACTGTGGTTTGCCATAGCTGGCGAGTGGCAGCGCCTCGGCGAGAAAAAAGACTTTATAGAGTCACTCTACGAGTCACTTCCACGCCGTATGCAAGCTGCGATTCGCGTGGATGGTGCATGCACGCGATATTGATGTTGTCACCCAACGTGCCTATATTTGTCCATGGTGCAAGCATGGTATTAAACTGCATAGATAGGCCACCATATTGCCACGCGCAGTGCTTTTTTGGTTTGTTCATTATGTGTTTACTTGCCAGCGTCCGACAGCGCCCGTGAAAATCAGTTGATCGCACACGATAGTCATGCGAGACAAGGAAGAACGGATGGGCGGCTGCATGGGATGTGTTGTCGCAGCGCTAACAGGGACAAACGATATGCTTTCAACGCAAGGCAACGCCTATATACATAAACTAGGGAACGAATCTTGCTTGCCAGGGACGCCACGCATGCGCAGACCATGGCTGTATATTTCTGCGCGTGTGCTCCGCCGACGAGCGGCCACCGCTCCGGCGCTCCGAATTATTTTGGGAGCACCTGTACATGTGGAACATGCGCAGATGCGTTCAATAAAAAATACAGAAAAAGGTGAAAATAAGATTTCCTACCTTATATTCGCACTGAGGAATCAAAATTCATTCGTGTGCAGAGTGACGGAAGGCTCGCTAACACCCCCCCCCCCCCCTCTTCTTAATGAAGAAACCTTCTAGTAACAAGCGGGCTTGCTCATTGCTGCTTCTACCCAGAAACTTTGCCATGAGACCATTCGAAGCAGCAAGGCGGGTGCACACCGCGTTTGCATCGGTTTGACTAGGCGGGCGAGGGCGCGTTCCTTGTGAGCTGGCAAAGCGTTTATCGAAGAAACAGCGTTTTCATAGTCTACGCACGCCGTTCGGAGAGGAGGTGTGTGGAGAGGGTTTGCGCATGCGCAGTAAGGGTGGTCACGCTGTACGCCACCACCACCACTGGATTGACGCCCGCCATAAGCTGCTTCGCATACAAAAATTACACAATCTGCCGCTAAAGGGGACCATGAGGCGATGTGAAGCAGCACGGGGGGGGGGTGCACACCGCGTTCCGTTGGCGTTCGTTGCGCATTGATACCGACCTCGGTCATATTGTTACCGAACCAAACTCGGTCGCACACGTTGCAGCTGTGCCTGAAGCTCCGGTCGAGGAATTCGCGCTGGAACAGGGCGTTGGCACCGTCGAAGCTCGGGCGTTGAAGTTGTCTAGCGAGTCGTTCTGAACGGGCGTTGAAATCGCGTCGTCTGTCCGCAGTCGAAGCGTTGGCTCGACGCTGACGCTTGACTTCAATGTCGGCGTTGCGTACGGCGGGGTTTGCTTGCCGACGCTGCTGTTGAGTTTCGGCATGTCGAGCCCGCGTTTCATCCGTAGCAGTTCCCCGCCGATGTGGCCGTTTGCGCTGGGCTTCCCTGGCCCGGAGCTCGGGGTCCGCTTGCCGACGTTTACGTTGCGTTTCGGCGCGTCGAGCCTTCCGCTGCTCCACCCGCTGCTCCGTGATCTCGGCAGGCGTAGTGCACGTGGACACGTGAAGTGCAGAGGAGGTGTGTGGAGAGGAGGTATGTGGAGAGGTATGCACATGCGCAATAAAGATGGTCACGCCGCACACCACCACCACCGTCCGCCGCGGTGGTGTAGTGGTTACGGTACTCGGCTTCCACCCAAAACACGAGGGTTCGATCCCGGCCGCGGCGGTCGCATTTTTCGATGGAGGCGAAAATGCCAGAGGCCCGTGTACTGTGAGTTGTCAGTGCACGTTAAAGAACCCCAGGTGGTCTAAATTTCCGGAGCCCTCCACTACGGCCTTTCTCTCCTCTCTATTTCTTTCACTCCCTTTCCCCCACCCCCACGGACGCTTAGCCGTGCTCCCTACATGGGCTGCAGAAATTAACGTCCTTTCCTAACCGAACCACAATCAGCATCATCATCATGATCATCATCCACTACCGGATTGAACTCCGCCATCAGCTGCTTCGCATCTAAAAATTACACAGCATATCCACGGAGTGAATGATGATGAGTGGGCGAAGCTCCGGATGTTCATCGTAGATCGTGCCGAGTTCCGAGTTAACGCGCACGCTACGAATCCTTATGGTTCTTCAACTAATCACAAGAGAAACCTCCCACCGGCACTTAATTGCAAGTCAAGATCCAGTGCCTATATATATCGTAACGATCGTAGAAGAAGCAGGTTAGAGGAATGAGAGGAGAGGAGGACGAAGTGCTGAGAGTCCGGGCAGCGAGATCACCATCATCCATCTGCTGTAAATAAAGCCATTCCTTCACAAAAAAAGAGATGGTTCCTGGAGGTTCTGCGTAGATTACAGACGCTTAAGCGCCGTGAACAAAAAGGACGTTTATCCACTACCGCGAATAGACGACGTCATCGCGGATTGGATCTAAGATCGGGGTATTGGCAAATACCTATGGAAGCTAAAGATAAAGAAAGACAGCCTTCGTGACACCACATGGCTTATTCGAATTTAATGTTATACCTTTTGTTCTCTGTAATGCTCCTGCCACGTTCGAAATATTTATGGACACGACATTACGTGGTCTAAAATGGGAAATATGCATGTGCTACCTGGACGATGTTGTAATCTTTGGCCGCACGTTTGAAGAACATAACACCCACCTGAGCCTTGTCTTGGATTGTATCGAAAAAGCTGGCCTAGTTCTGAACGCAAAGAAGTGTCGGTTTGGCGAACATCAAACATTGGTTTTGGGACACTGTAACACACTGCAGGTGCGAACGAGAATGAATGTTTTATTGTAAGCTGCTCAGGTATTTATAGGGCTGTTCAGACACGCGCAGCGGTAGCCTTGTACGCACGTGCCGATAATAATGCAGATGCAATCTGCTACATCTTCCTTTCAACAAACAAAAAAAAGAAAAAGAAAAAAAACGTTAAGTACGTCGCTCTGGCAAAGGAAACCATTGTGGTTCCCTTCGCAGGCACTTGCTTCTCCGAAGTTCGTTTTCCGGAGCTGTCTGGTGAGTCGAAGTCTCGCCTTGCGGTTGCGTTTGGGAAGTCTCGCCTGGCGGTTGCGTTTGGGAAGGTAGTCCTTTCAGTTCTTTCGCCGCTCGCAGATGCTCCCTCGTGCGACGTAAGTGCCCGCTGCCAGCATCTGTTATGTAGGATCGCGGCGTGCCTGCCGTGCCAACAACAACTGCTGGTGCCCAGGTTCTCTGCAAGGTGTCATAGACAGACACTGTAGACCCTCTTTGAAGATCTGGCAGACGTCTAGCAGACTTGTTGTAGTATTGTTGTTGCCTGCTCCTGATATCTTCTAGACGTCTTCGGACAGTTTCAGTGGGAATGGTCTTTGGCTCGAGGGGACAGTTCATGACTGGAAGCCACGTCCTGGTGCGTCGGCCCATTAACCTTTCGACTGGCGACTGTAGGAGGTCGTCTCTCGGTGAATTTCTCCATTCCAGCATGGCACTGCAGAATTCAAAGGTTCCAAAAGAGCATTTTTAGCAGCTTTTTTGCCTCTTGAACAGCACGCTCTGCCATGCCATTTCCACGTGGATAGCGGGGGCTAGACGTGTCGTGGTTGATGTGGAAATGAAACGTGAAAGACCTGAAATTTGCGCTGCTGAATGGGGGCCCCTTATCACTGCAGATATTGGCAGGAATACCATGCGTCGCAAATACTTCCATGCATGCTTGTGTCACTGCTTGCGCTGTTGTGCGGTGAAGCTTGCGGATCTCGAAAAAAAACGAGTAAAAATCTACTATAATCAAGTACTCGTGGCCCCCATACGAGAACAAGTCTAAACCTACAGTTTGCCACGGTAGGCTGGGCACCGGATGACTGAGCTTTGGGAGCCTTGCATTTCTGTTTTTGTATTTTTGGCATACATCTCACGAATTTGCAAGTGTCCGAATGTCAGAATTCATGTTAGGCCAAAACATCACCTGTCGTGCCCTTGCCTTCATTTTCTCTTCTCCCCCGTGTGCGGTGTGCAGCAAGCGGATGACTTCCAGGCGCTTTGCTGGCGGGATGACTAGCTTATTGCTCCGAGGCAGCAGGCCGTCCTCTGTGTGCAGTTCCTCTCTGTAGGCCCAAAATGGTCGCACGGCACCTGGTACTTGAAGCCTTGATTTGGGCCACTCTGTGCCGGAATAATGAAGCAATTCTGACATGACTGCATCATTCTTCGTTTCCTCACAGATGCTGCAGAGTTGGTTGTCTGCAATGGGCAAAGAAGAAACGACATTCACGTCAAACTGCTCAGTTTCTTCGCGCAATTCCACTTTACTTGGAAAACGTGATAAGGCATCGGCTATCAGGAGCTCTTTGCTTGGTTTGTAAGTGACGGTGATTGGGAAGTTTTGAAGAACCAGCCTCATGCGTTGTAGGCATATTGGGCATTCACACAAAGGTTTCATGAATATTATTTCCAGTGGTCTGTGATCCGATTCGACTATTACTTCCGGTTGTCTGAATCTTGGAATTTCGTACAACCATGTACAATTGCCAAGGTCTCCTTTTCAATTTGGGCATACCGCTGTTGTGCTGCGGTTAGTGAACGTGATGAGTAAGCCACTGGCTGTCCGTTTTGCAACAGCCCGGCCCCCACTCCGAACTGACTGGCATCAACAGACAATACCACGGGTTGGTTCTGTTGAAAATAAGCCAGGACTGGTTCTTGCATGAGTCTGGCACGAAGCTGTTCAAAACTCTTTTCCTGCAGGTCTGTCCAATTCCACGCTATGTCTTTCTTTAACAGGTCTCTGAGTGGAGCAGACGGAGCGGACACGTTGGGCAGGAAGCGCGCCACAAAGTTGACCATCCTGAGAAAAACTTGAAGCTCCTTACAATTTTGGGGGGTTGGTACTTGTAGAATGTCTTCCACCCTTTCAGGATCCAGGCAGAGCCCCTCTTTGGTGAGCACATGCCTCATGTAACGCACTCGTGGCTGCAAAAAATGACATTTGTTTTTGTTAAGCATCAAATTGTGTTCTCGGCAACGCGTCAGCAACTTGGACAGGTCTATCATGCTCGTCGCGAGCTTTTCCCCAGACCAAAATATCGTCCATGACTGTCAACGGCTACACCAGGAAGACCCTCCACTACTCCGTGCATGTCTCGTTGGAAGACTTCTGAAGCGGATGCTACGACGAACGGCATGCGCAGAAACCTATATCTGCCATACGGGGTGCTCATAGTGCATATTCGTGAGCTCTGCTCATCCAACTTTACTTGCCAGAACCCCGATGACGCGTCCAAGGTGGAAAAGTACCTGGCTCCTGAAAGGCGCGGTACTACGTCTTCTAGTGTCGGCATGTGGTAGTGTTCCCTGAGGATAGCTTTGTTTAAATCTGACGGGTCTAAACAGATTCGCACTTTTTCCTTTCTAACCACCACCACCATGTGGCTTGACCAAGAAGTTGGTTCAGTTACCTTTGGGATAACTCCGTCACTTTCCATCTTCCGGAGTTCTGCTTGAACACGGTCTTGTAGGGCCACAGCAATCCTTCTTGCTGGCTTAACTGTACCTTGAGCATCGGACTTCAACTGCATATGGTAGACGACGCCCTTGAATTCTCCTAGGCCTTGAAAAACATCTTCAACTCTTTAGGTTCATTGCTGCCGGCCGCCTCAATTGAAGCTATGCGGGTTATCATGCCAAGACGTTCAGCAACGCAGCCACTTATTGTCACTGGGACCTCCGGCTTGACGATGAAAAATTCTGCTTCGGTGCACTTTCCTTTGTGGTTGATGGGCAGCTTAATCTTTTTTGATGCGATGCCTTTGTGTCCGAAAAATGTGCACACAGTAGCCGAGCATGGCTGCGCCGGCTTGCTTGTTAGCGACTGAACACTGCCTCGGGCATCACACAGCAGTTGGCACCGGTGTCAATCTTACACATGACCTACAGTCTGTTTGACACTTAGGGGAAATCTCGGAGCGCGTGGCATCGCGATGCGGCCATGATGCGGCGAGCGCTGGAGTCGGCCAGCAGCGGCTGCTCGCGCAGGCGCAGACGCGCGATGCGTGCAGCTTTGAACCGCGTCGTCTGCAACGACAGCGCGTGCTGGCTGTATTGTCGGGAAGGGTGCTACTGTGTGCAGCATCACGCTGATTTCATCGTTAACGTGAGAAGTCAGCCGATATTCTTCACTAAAAGTTGTGCGGCGCCTTGCTTTCGAGCCTGCGTTGGCAAGAAAGGAGCTCAGCGGACCAAATTTGACAACACACTTGCTCTGTGTTGCCGGAGGGCCGGGGTATTGAGCGGGTGCACGTATGCTTCGTCACCGCATCTGCTACCGTAATGCGCAGCGACGATAAACGCTACAATGTGT
This sequence comes from Hyalomma asiaticum, assembly GCA_013339685.2. NCBI lineage: Eukaryota > Metazoa > Arthropoda > Arachnida > Ixodida > Ixodidae > Hyalomma > Hyalomma asiaticum. The sequence goes on from JABSTT010001692.1 coordinate 143,486, forward strand.
GCACGTCGTGCTCGGTCTTTTCTTGACGGCAAATGGAAAGAAAGCATTCCACAGTAATAAATATGAGGGTCGATCACGATTAGACAAATGGATCTGAATAATGTAACGCTTTAAGAGACGAAACTGTCGCCGCTCTCTTTACCCAGAAGAGAGGCTTGCACCCGGACCCAGTCTTGAATCTGAACCATATTGCCGATTAAGTCACAACATAAGTTTTTAGGTATTACTTTCGACAAAAAGTGAATTTCCTGCCCCACATAGCTTCTTTAAAAAGTAAGGCGAACAAAGCACTAAATGCCATGAAAGTATTATCCCACAAGCGCTGGGGTTCCGACAGACAATGTATGCTGCCGATCTTTCGGTCTGTAGTGCGCAGCATGTTAGACTATGGCTGTGTTGTGTACGGCTCAGCACGAGAGTCATACATTAAACGTCTTGATCCCGTGCACCACCTCGGCCTACGTCTGCCGTGTGGTGCTTACAGGACATCACCAGTGCAGAGTTTGTATGTATACTGTAATGAACCCCCGCTGTGTCAACGAAGAGCATTACTAACCATATCATATGTTCTTAGAATCAAGTCATCACCTGAACACATATGTCACGACTTTCTTTCTAAATGTGCCACACGCTCACACTACCTGAACAAAGCTCACCTAATCAGGCCACTCATTTTACGGTTGGAAGAACTGTCAGACGTATGTCATCCCTGAATATGCACTGAGCGTTGCTCCAAAATCACCCAGGGTGCCACCATGGTTTGACTTCACACAACTCTGTGATTTGTCACTTGCCCATGTGAAGAAGAGTAACACACCACCAGAACACATAATACAAGAATTCCGTGCACTACAATTTAAGTACAGTGATTACAGAGAATATTATACAGACGGCTGCGAAACAAAAAACCATGTCGGCATTGGGTTCGTGACTGAGGAAAGTGCAATTAGCACCAGGCTGCCTCAATACATGCCCATATTTACAGCTGAAGTATTTGCCCTGAGAGAGGCAGTTCAGAAAATAACCACGGGTAAACATAACAAGGCGATCATATACACGGACTCGTTATGCGCATTAAAAGCTCTGCATTTGTGGTTTGAATGAGAGCCCTTAATAGGTGACATTTTAAATATGGTAACATTAAATAATCAGGAAGTGCGGATTCGTTTCTGCTGGGTCCCAAGCCATGTTGGGATACCTGGCAATGAAAAAGCGGACAAATTCGCTTCTCTAGCAGTTCATCAAACCGTTACTAAAGCTAAAATACCTCTAAAAGACAGCCGGCAAGTAATAAAACTAGCTCTATTAACAAAATGGCAACAACACTGGGACACATACACAAGTAATAAACTCAACCTCGTCAAACCAGTGCTTGGGGAATGGAAAAACTGTCATCACCAAGAACGGTTAATGGAAGTAACATTATGTAGACTGCGAATCGGACATACTCACCTGACACACAACTACTTACTTACAAACAAACCCCAACCAAAATGTGAAGGCTATCAAGAACCACTTACAGTTATATATTTATTAATCTCGTGTCCTCACATTGAAAAGCAAAGACAAAAATACTTCGGCGCACTATATAAAACACACACCTCCACCCATCCTTGCTTCTTGGAGATGACTCGCTTGTACCGATTTCTGTTGTCTTTGATGTTCTAGAAGAATGTCGCCTTTTGCATCAGCTTTAGATCTGCACCTCTCTAATAGTCATATCTCAACACCTTGTGGCTGGCGCATCATAGCCTGAGTTGCTTTTGCGCCAAAAAACCCGACTTAACTAACTTGCACTAGTTCAAACGTTATTTACATGTTGGAATGTTCACTCTGTCGCAAGCAGTACATCGGCGAAACTGGTCAACCAATTAATGTTAGATTTAACGGGCACCGCGCGGACACCGCGAATAACCTGCCGAATGCAGTGGTGCAGCATTTTAATATGACAGGTCATAATTTCGATGAACTGAAACTCTACATACTTCAAGGAAACTTCCGCTCGCCGAGGGACAGAAAATACAGGGAATTGTATCTCATATACAGGTTCAATACTCTCCAGCCTACAGGATAAACCTTTCAAAGGGAATCCTTGAGTCCTTTAGATACGGTAGAGGGTTAACAAAGACAACAAAAGGTTGAGGTATGCACAAGCTAACAATGTTTCTCCCAGAAAGTCTACTTTCAGGTGCGGAGCCCCCGTCCAGTTCGACCAGAGCAGCGACTTTAAAGAGTGTAGTTACTTTTTTTAGCCACAAACTTTCGGTGAAATGCATTGTTGGTGCGGCGCAGGTGGTGTGGGGTGGAGGGGGGGGACACATGCCATAGGAGCAACTTCTGTTCCGAGCGTGTGTTACATTTTTCATGCTGCTTTCTAGCCTTGTGCACACAATGCATTTGCAAGATATGTACAAGGAGCGGATTCTTTGGAAGCTTTCGCTCTTGACATTATTTTGTCAGGCTAACCCTGTCATCCAAATACCCCTGCATCCAACCCCCGCCCCCCCCCCTTTTTTTTTGTTCGCACGTGCTGCTCTTCTCTCTTTCTGAGTACGGGGGAGAGTGTGCAAAGGCGTACATAAACGAACGCTGGAGAAGGCAGTTGCCGCCCTGACGAAGACAAGTGCGCTTTTCGAAACGTTGGCTCCCGCGACATTCCCTGTTCTAAATCGTACTTTGGATTTGTTCATCGATTTTGGCCAAGTTAGTGGCACTTGGCCGAGTTGGTGACGAACGTGCAGGAGAAGGGAATCGCGACCGCGAACCAGGGGAATCGTCGCGCCTACCGGCTATATTCGCATCGACGTAAGGTCCGTTGTTCGGGCGACGAGGAGCAGACGACGGAAATCCCTGATGGCCTGCTGTACGATAAGGACAATAGCGGTATATGCGGCCAGCTTCTCGAAAATGAAAGCAGAGTGGCCTGTAGCCGGGAGTGCGCCAAATATCCGATTTTCGGAGCGGTGGTCGCGTTGGAGCTCCGAGGTAGTACCATGGTACTGCCGGCGGTTGCTGCTGGAAGTACTGCGGCGTCGGCGTGCATAGATGGGACTGCGATTACGTGTTTCGATGTTCTGTTCGGGGGCCGAAAGCGCTTGCCTTATCTCCTGGCGCACAACTTCAGAAACTGACGCAATCGCGCATTCATTTGGAGTGGCGAGGAGCTTCTTGACTTGAGTTGGCCTATCATATGACGCAAATGCTCATCACTTGGTCACAACGCTGTAGCGGCCGCGGCATTCGTTGGTCCACTATGGTCGACGCGATCGTACTAGCGGTAGCGCAGCTGTAGTGCGCGTTCGATGGCCGTCGACTCCTTCAGAAATTCGTCGACGCTCTTTGGCGGGTTTCGCACAAGTCCGGCAAACAGCTGCTCCTTTACACCGCGCATGAGGTGGCTAAGCTTTTTCGCGTCGGACATATAAGGGTCGGCTCGACGAAACAGACGGGTCATGTTCTCAACAAACACGGCGACTGTTTCGTTGGGCTTTTGTATGCGCGATTCGGTGAGTCGCTGAGCTTGTTCTCGCCTTTCGGTGCTTCCGAACGTGTCGAGAAACTTTCGAGTGAACTCCTGCCAAGCTGACCAGTTGCCTTCACGATTCGTGAACCACGTTCGGGCGCCGTCTTGAAGGGAGAAGTAAACATGTGCTAACTTCTGTCCTCCGCCGACGTTCCACCCATTGACACCGGCAACGCGCTCAAACTCCTCTGGCCAGTCTTCGGCGTTCTCGTAGGCATTGCGGTGAAAAGTGGGAGGAGATCGAGGATTCAAGACAGTCACCTGTGATCGGCCTGGGTTTTCGATGCCTTGCGTACTCCGCTCGGCCACGGTTGCACTTTATGGTAACGGACCGCACTCTGGGCTCAGGCCTAGCAGCCGGTGGCTGGGACGATGAACCGGTGTTTCAACGCGTGGAAATCGTTCTAGACTCGATGAGGGGCTGCGGAGGGGTGTCCCGATCATTTACCCGGCACCTCCACAAGTGTCACGATGCAGGAACAGCGGGAATCAGGAACAGGACACTTTAATTGAAAAAAAGACTGAAAGGATCAGGCGTGGAACTCGTCTCCTTCTTCGAACAGAGTGAGTACTTCTTCCTTTGCAAGCTGCAGGATGCACGTGGCAATATTCTTCGCAAGTACTATCCAATACTAACAAGAAAAGTGTTTACGGAAATACCAAGAGTCACCTACCGCCATAATAGAAACGTTAGGGACCTCTTAGTACATGCCAAAGTAAACCCTCAGCGCACCGCCTGCGTAATAACCTGCTCCTGTCTCAGATGTAAGAGTTGCAAGCATATTCAAAATGATCTTAAAGTTATAAGCACGGGAAGTGACTATGTCCATCACGTAAAATGAAGTTTCACTTCAACTAGTTCAAACGTTATTTACATGTTGGAATGTTCACTCTGTCACAAGCAATACATCGGCGAAACTTGGCAACCAATGTTATGTTAGGTTAAACGGGCACTGCGCGGACAGCCCGAATAACCTGCTGAAGGCAGTGGCGCAGCATTTTGATACGCCAGGTCATAATTTCGACGAACTGAAACTCTACATTAAATTAGTTAAAAGTTGGGCTAGTTGGTGTTCAGACTTCACGTTCATCGTAGTTTAGCGCAAAGGAAACACACACAGTAGAGAAGGACCACAAACAACAAAGGCGCTACTAACAAATGATTTATTGAAGGTGGAAAAGACAGCTTTTATACATCCAGAGATCTGCGCAGGCGTACCACAACAGGAAATTTGAATATCGGCAAACAGAAGGTTATCACACCAGGCGCGATAGGAATTTGATTTCAGCATTGTATAATAAAACAGATGTGTCACTAACACATTTTTCACCTGCTTTTCTGATAAAGTAAGCCTCCAAGTAAGCATAAAACAGCCCGTGAAACCTTGGAGGCTTACTTTATCGGCTTACTTTAGGCGGTCGAGTCAAATGGGCGAATTGAAGTCCTTCCTGAGAATAGTCCATAGCCGCTTTGAAATTTCTGAAAGGCGGCCACTGGTAATCACCGCGGAGCGATGAAATCTGGCTGATTTAGCTGGCGAAACCGAAACCTACGCGCCAAAGAGCGCATCTGCCATTCACTGCGGAAACGCCCTCATTGACGACACTGTTTCCCTCGCATGGGGGGAGGAGGATAAGCGAGCTCCGTTATCATCCGTCGATCTAGATACTTCGTTTCGTGGCAACGCTTTCCTGCCGCATGGTCCATCGAACCGAAAAATGTGTTACTGCTAGGATTCTAAGCAGCACTGATTGCGATTGTGGGTTCACGAAACGAATTTTTAGAGAAGAAAAGCCGGTCATAAAGGTTGCTTTATGACCAGGTGCCGTCAGGGTTAGTTTTTTTTTTTTTTCACGCCCGTGAGTTAGATTAGAAAGGAAAATGGTATGAATGACAGTGAATATGTTTTCCGAAAATGTCCCTCGCCATTTGCTGCGCTATGGTGCATATTGCATTTCAGGATATTTGGTCGTGGAAACTTTGGCGTAATGAGCGCGTCAAAGTTGTTTATTGCTTCATCACTGCTTATTGATACAAGAACGTAAATTTTGCTATTGACAAGTGTGGCTCAGCTCTACATTGCAGAGGAAGGAACAAAGCTTACATCAAGTGCTCGATTTGCTTTCCTTCGGCAACAATACACATTTGTGCACGACGCTCCACATCATGCACAGACCTTAAAAGCATGGCTTCCGGCACATTGGCAATCGCAGTTCTTATTCTCTGCTTAAGTTCGTCGATGCTAGCAGGCTCCGACCAGTAGACCTGGTTTTTTACGTACCCCCGGAGGAAAAAATCCAGGGGGGACAAGTCTGGTGATCTTGCTGGCCAAGCAATTGGGCCGCCGCGTCCTATCCACTGGTTGGGAAAGTTCTTGTTAAGAAATTCGATGGCACATGAAGATGCGTGCGGTGGGGCTCCGTCTTGCTGAAACCACACCTTCACAAGTGTGTTCAGAGGCAGTTCGCTGACAGACTCTGACACAACACCACTGAGTATGTGCTCGGAGTAATGCTTGCCGGTCAGTGTTCCTTCAACAAAGTATGGACCGATTATACGGCCTTGAAGAATGCCGCACCATACGTTGGCTGACCAGCGGACCTGATGTTTGTGTTCTCGCAGCCAGTGGGGATTTTTATCGCACCAATAATGGGCGTTATGCAAGTTGACTTTGCCATTTCGACAGAATTGTGCTTCGTCTGTCCACAGCACATTGTTCAGAAATTCGGGGTTTTCATCGCACCGTATGAGGTACCAGTTGCTGAAGTCCAGACGCTGCCGGTGGTCACGCTCGGACAATTCCTGATGGTACGGATGAGTACATGGTACGGATGATATCTGTACTTCGAAAGCGTCCTCCAAACTTTCGACGAAGTCGCGCCAGTTGCCTGGGCCATTTCCCGGACGCTGGCTTCAGGATTGAGGGAAACGAAGGCGAGCAGATCAATTTCAAAGTCTCCATTCACTGCAACATCATTGTTCTTTCTGTCTCGACGCACGTTTACAGATCCGGTGAAACAGAAACGCTCGAACGTTCTTTTAAATACCTTGTACGATGGAATGGGAGTGTCTGGGCGCCGAGTACAATACATGCTTGTCGCTAACTGCACATCGCCTTGGGCTTGCACATAAGCGATCACCATGTCGACGTATTCGGCTGTGGAATACGTGCCACGCATGGCCGCTGCCATCCTCGAAATCAAAAGGACAGACACACCAGTCAGCAACTGCAGTCGTGTTCGTCTGCATCCGTCAATTCACTTACGTCATGTATTTCTCAAAGGCAAGCATGTGCAGCTCGATCACCCACGAAACGAAGTATCTAGATCGACGGATGATAACGGGGCTCGCTTATCCTCCTCCCCCCATGCGAGGGAAACAGTGTCGTCAATGAGGGCGTTTCCGCAGTGAATGGCAGATGCGCTCTTTGGCGCGTAGGTTTCGGTTTCGCCAGCTAAATCAGCCAGATTTCATCGCTCCGCGGTGATTACCAGTGGCCGCCTTTCAGAAATTTCAAAGCGGCTATGGACTATTCTCAGGAAGGACTTCAATTCGCCCATTTGACTCGACCGCCTATTTCCGCTGGTTAAAAAGTTAATTGTTTTAATTTATATAATTACTGCCGTAATTAATGTTTGTACACACCTTAAAATGCGCTCTCCCACAGTAAAGGTATCGCCGCAAGTAGCACGCAGATACCTCCTCTCTGTAATTTTTTTAAAATACTGGACACATTTCTTGAAACACCCTGTATATGAGAAAAAGAATACGCCCCAGCACATATCCTTGCGGGACGCCTGATGGGTCCTCAAGGTAATCTGAATTAGTGCCGTTCAGGACAACACGTTGACGGTGATTTGACAAATAGTTTTCTATCCACCTAAAAACACACGAATCTCTATTTAAGATACGAAATTTATGAGGTAGTGAAGAATGGCAAACAGCATCAAATGCTTTGCGGACGTCTAAAAATTAGAGATGGGCAAAGCGGCTCACTTGAGTGAACGGCTCAGAACGGCTCAGCTCACTGTAATGATCCGGTTTATTTCAACGGCTCGCCTGCTCACCGGGTCCGAGGGAAAACGCTCTGGCGCAAGGAAAGAACGGGACCCGCCGGAGCGGTGAGCGGCCGTTCCGCTGCCTTGCATTCGCGTCCCTGGTTTGCCCATGTAACTGGGGGCCCTGTTAACATCCCTGCTTAAGGCAAGCGAAGCACACATAACTGTCGCGTATGTGACTTCCGCACAATTCAACTCTTCGAGGGACCTTATGTTGCAGTGATCGTTCTACACGTAAGTATTAAGTATAATATGAGCTAACCATTAAAAAACTACCTGCAGGGTATGTGAGAGCTTTTCTCTATTTTTGTTTCCGGTTCATGCAGTTTTGTTAGGAGAGACGCATTTTCATTCGCTGACGGGTGAGGTGGGTGGGCAGAAATTATGAGGCGCTTAACATACATAATAAGCTTATCTCACAACAATACCACAAAACTTGACTCGACCAACATGTCTTCCGAAAATCATATAACCAAGAAAGTTGAAACGCTAGCAGCTGCGCGCGTGTGTATGAGTGTGTTTTCTGTCTGTGACTCTGTATACAGTTCGTGCTTCCTTATTCTTCCTAGAAAGTATGCCCGCCTCCGCTTCATGGAGTGGCATACAATCAGCCTTATCGGCGCGGTGCCGGCTCGCCTACAAATCACCATGTATCCGGTCGCCATGCATTTTACATCGGCACATTTCGCTGGAAAGAACATGACATCTTGCTGAGAACTCGGTTTGTGCACGCCGCCCATTATTAGATATTGCTACCCTTGACTCTTGACCATCGTGAATGCGAAGAAGGCAAACAAAAGCCCCTGTTCCTGCGCGTCAGGTGCTGGCTAAGTCCGTACTAGCCACGTGAAAGCGTGGCATCATCTGCTAATCCTCCTCGTGGAGGATTAGCAGATTGTGAGTTAATTTATTTGCTGTGCGGCGCTACCGTGTACGGACATTGAGAATATATGTGGCATCATGTCGAAAAATAAGAAAATCTGTAAGCTAGCCCTGTTTTCGTCCTTTATTCATCTTGCTTCTGTGAGAATTTCGGGCTGATTTTTCCCTTTTGTAACAGCAAACCCCTTTTCTTTCTCTGAAACACGTTCACCTTTCGACAAATCACATTACTGCTAAAAAAAAGAGATTCCTGAGGTAAAACGAACTACGCGACACCGTTCCATATTGGCCCGGGTTTTATTCTTCAACGGAAAAAAAAGAAGCACCTCCTTTCTGTGCTGCTGCACAGCAGTGCGAAGAAAGGGCCGTTGCATAGAAAGCGCGCTTTTGTGGAGCCGCGCATATTTACAACAGTTCGAGAAGTAATTACCGCCGTACCAAAGGAGCGTTAAACATATACAGTGAAGAATTCTACACGCTCTCTGCGAGACAACACCCGTCACGATTGAAAAGTAGATGCAAGATCTGCTTTGAACTATCCGGAATGTAACCGTGTTTCACTGTCTCATGTCGGGACCTGTCTTATATCAAGCACTTAATTTTAACATGTGTCACTGTGAATGGACGCATTTCTGGAAGACGTTCCTTTACCTAAAATAACTTAGAGTGGCCGTCAGTCTCGGTGCCATCATGATGTGCCGTAAATTTGAAGAGATGTTTAACTTCCGTCACCCATTGACAGAAACAAAGACGTCGAACAATATCTGTGCGGCCCATATAGACAGATCAAAACTCAACAAAGTGCGATCATGCCATGATATCGTTTTTCCAACATGCGCCACAACGAAATAATATGACGCCTTGACAAAACACGGCCTGTTATTCGTTTTATTGATGTGCTAAAATACACGCTCAGGAAGTTCAGAGCGCCGGATGATAAGGGTGACATATTTATAACTACACTAATGAGCACTAATGAGGACGTAAGCTACGTTGACTTGTCTTTAAAGACACCAAATACCCTTCTAGATATGGAGTCCGTCTTCTAAGTGTTGCACCAGCTCACGATGAGCTACCGCAGCGCACACAGCGAGCGAGATGCGAGTAGCGCGAGTCAGCCCACGACGGCCAACACTCGTCGCCGCCGTCGGAACGAAAAGCGATCCAGGTACTTCTGTTTAGCCCGGCTCACCTCGGTTCACTAAGCGAGAGAGAACCGCCTTCCGCTCTCGGCTCTTTCAGCGAGAGAGTCCCAAAGAACCGCCGCTCGTCTTTACTGATCCGGCTCACCTCGGTTCACTGAGCGAGAGAGAACCGCCTTCCGCTCTCGGCTCTTTCAGCGAGAGAGTCCCAAACAACCGCCGCTCATCTTTACTGAGCCAGCTCACCTCGGTTCACTGAGCGAGAGAGAACCGCCTTCCGCTCTCGGCTCTTTCAGCGAGAGAGTACCAAAGAACCGCCGCTCATCTTTCCTGAGCCGGCTCACCTCGGTTCACTGAGCGAGAGAGAACCGCCTTCCGCTCTCGGCTCTTTCAGCGAGAGAGTACCAAAGAACCGCCGCCCATCTTTCCTGAGCCGGCTCACCTCGGTTCACTGAGCTAGAGAGAACCGCCTTCCGCTCTCGGCTCTTTCAGCGAGAGAGCCCCAAAGAACCGCCGCTCATCTTTACTGAGCCGGCTCACCTCGGTTCACTGAGCGAGAGAGAACCGCCTTCCCCTCTCGGCTCTTTCAGCGAGAGAGTCCCAAAGAACCGCCGCTCATCTTTACTGAGCCGGCTCACCTCGGTTCACTGAGCGAGAGAGAACCGCCTTCCCCTCTCGGCACTTTCAGCGCGAGAGAGTCCCAAAGAACTGCCGCTCATCTTTACTGAGCCGGCTCACCTCGGTTCACTGAGCGAGAGAGAACCGCCTTCCGCTCTCGGCTCTATGAGCGAGAGAGAACGCACGGATAACTGAGCGAGAGCGAACCGCCATCCGCTCTCGGCTCTTTTAGCGAGACAGTCCCAAAGAAGCGCCGCTCATCTTTACTGAGCCGGCTCACCTCGGTTCACTGAGTGAGAGAGAACCGCCTTCCGCTCTCGGCTCTTTCAGCGAGAGAGTCCCAAAGAACCGCCGCTCATCTTTACTGAGCCGGCTCACCTCGGTTCACTGAGCGAGAGAGAACCGCCTTCCGCTCTCGGCTCGCTGAGCGAGAGAGAACCGCCTTCCCCTATCGGCTCTTTCAGCTGTAACAGCAAACCCCTTTTCTTTCTCTGAAACACGTTCACCTTGCGACAAATCACATTACTGCTAAAAAAAAGAGATTCCTGAGGTAAAACGAACTACGCGACACCGTTCCATATTGGCCCGGGTTTTATTCTTCAACGGAAAAAAAAGAAGCACCTCCTTTCTGTGCTGCTGCACAGCAGTGCGAAGAAAGGGCCGTTGCATAGAAAGCGCGCTTTTGTGGAGCCGCGCATATTTACAACAGTTCGAGAAGTAATTACCGCCGTACCAAAGGAGCGTTAAACATATACAGTGAAGAATTCTACACGCTCTCTGCGAGACAACACCCGTCACGATTGAAAAGTAGATGCAAGATCTGCTTTGAACTATCCGGAATGTAACCGTGTTTCACTGTCTCATGTCGGGACCTGTCTTATATCAAGCACTTAATTTTAACATGTGTCACTGTGAATGGACGCATTTCTGGAAGACGTTCCTTTACCTAAAATAACTTAGAGTGGCCGTCAGTCTCGGTGCCATCATGATGTGCCGTAAATTTGAAGAGATGTTTAACTTCCGTCACCCATTGACAGAAACAAAGACGTCGAACAATATCTGTGCGGCCCATATAGACAGATCAAAACTCAACAAAGTGCGATCATGCCATGATATCGTTTTTCCAACATGCGCCACAACGAAATAATATGACGCCTTGACAAAACACGGCCTGTTATTCGTTTTATTGATGTGCTAAAATACACGCTCAGGAAGTTCAGAGCGCCGGATGATAAGGGTGACATATTTATAACTACACTAATGAGCACTAATGAGGACGTAAGCTACGTTGACTTGTCTTTAAAGACACCAAATACCCTTCTAGATATGGAGTCCGTCTTCTAAGTGTTGCACCAGCTCACGATGAGCTACCGCAGCGCACACAGCGAGCGAGATGCGAGTAGCGCGAGTCAGCCCACGACGGCCAACACTCGTCGCCGCCGTCGGAACGAAAAGCGATCCAGGTACCTTGGTTCACTGAGCGAGAGAGAACCGCCTTCCCCTCTCCGCACTTTCAGCGCGAGAGAGTCCCAAAGAACTGCCGCTCATGTTTACTGAGCCGGCTCACCTCGGTTCACTGAGCGAGAGAGAACCGCCTTCCGCTCTCAGCTCTATGAGCGAGAGAGAACGCACGGATCACTGAGCGAGAGCGAACCGCCTTCCGCTCTCGGCTCTTTTAGCGAGACAGTCCCTAAGAACCGCCGCTCATCTTTACTGAGCCGGCTCACCTCGGTTCACTGAGCGAGAGAGAACCGCCTTCCGCTCTCGGCTCTTTTAGCGAGAGAGTCCCAAAGAACCGCTGCTCATCTTTACTGAGCCGTCTCACCTCGGTTCTCTGAGCGAGAGAGAACCGCCTTCCGCTCTCGGCTCGCTGAGCGAGAGAGAACCGCCTTCCCCTATTGGCTCTTTCAGCGAGAGAGTCCCAAAGAACCGCCGTTCATCTTGACTGAGCCGGCTCACCTCGGTTAACTGAGCGAGAGAGAACCGCCTTCCGCTCTCGGCTCTTTCAGCGAGAGAGTCCCAAAGAACCGCCGCTCATCTTTACTGAGCCGGCTCACCTCGGTTCACTGAGCGAGAGCGAACCACCTTCCGCTCTTGGCTCGCTGAGCGAGAGAGAACCGCCTTCCCCTCTCGGCTCTTTCAGCGAGAGTCCCAAAGAACCGCCGCTCATCTTTACTGAGCCGGCTCACCTCGGTTCACTGAGCGAGACAGAACCGCCTTCCGCTCTCGGCTCTTTCAGCGAGAGAGTCCCAAAGAACCGCCGCTCATCTTTACTGATCCGGCTCACCTCGGTTCACTGAGCGAGACAGAACCGCCTTCCGCTCTCGGCTCTTTCAGCGAGAGTCCCAAAGAACCGCCGCTCATCTTTACTAAGCCGGGTACACCTCGGTTCACTGAGCGAGAGAGAACCGCCTTCCCCTCTCGGCTCTTTCAGCGAGAGAGTCCCAAAGAACCGCCGCTCATCCTTACTGAGCCGGCTCACCTCGGTTCACTGAGCGAGAGAGAACCGCCTTTCCCTCTCGGCTCTTTCAGCGAGAGAGTCCCACCAAAGAACTGCCGCTCATCTTTACTGAGCCGGCTCACCTCGGTTAACTGAGCGAGAGAGAACCGCCTTCCGCTCTCGGCTCTTTCAGCGAGAGAGTCCCAAAGAACCGCCGCTCATCTTTACTGAGCCGGCTCACCTCGGTTCACTGAGCGAGAGCGAACCACCTTCCGCTCTCGGCTCGCTGAGCGAGAGAGAACCGCCTTCCCCTCTCGGCTCCTTCAGCGAGAGAGTCCCAAAGAACCGCCGCTCATCTTTACTGAGCCGGCTCACCTCGGTTCACTGAGCGCGAGAGAACCGCCTTCTGCTCTCGGCTCTTTCAGCGAGAGAGTCCCAAAGAACTGTTGAGACGCGTCGCTCGGCAGAGCTGCGCAAGTGAACAACTCGCGTCCCAAACAACAACTGAACTTTTATTATCACCCTTCCTCTCGAAGATAACTTTCTCGTGCGGGCGCATGCGCTCTCTGCACCGCACACAGAAGCACCGCTTTGCGTCGCCACAGTACTCCCCCCCTAGTGAGTGCGCGCACAACGGCCGCGCTCGGACGACCCACTGCGGTTCATAAGTTCATGCGCACCGGGGGTCTCGTACACCGTCCACTCCGCGTGAACCGTTTGAGGACTTCTTGGGGCTGCGCTACGTGGTCTGCCGGGGGTGCCTGCGAAGATGGAGCTCGAGGTGGTGCAGGTGCTTCGCTGTCGGAGTCCACGTGTGCTGATTTTACGCGGCCTAGAGAAACCACGTCGTGACGACCACCTCTGTCGATTGTAATGTGCTTGTCTGCTCGTCGCAGCACCTTGAAAGGCCCGTCGTACGGGGGCCGGAGTGGACGCTGTACGGCGTCGTGCCTCACAAACACGTGAGAGCAGGAGGAGAGTTCCCGGTCCACGTAGACTGGCCGGGCTGCGGGCGGACGCGGAGGAACAGCGCGTAGCTTGCTCATGATGTCTCGCAGTCGCACGGCGTAGTCCGCGTTCGCGTACACGTTCTTGTCCTTACTGGTAGTGAAAAACTCCCCTGGGAGGCGAAGCGTTGTTCCGTACACCAGTTCAGCGGAGCAGCATCCAATATCTGCTTTCAGAGCCGTCCTAATGCCCAACAGAACAAACGGCAGTGACTCTACCCAACTGTGACTCGCAGTAGCCGTCAGGCTCGTCTTCAGATGGCGATGGAACCTTTCCACTATACCGTTGCTTATCGGATGGTAGGCAGTTGTTCTGATGCGGTAAGTACCCAAGAGCCGGGTGACGCTTGCGAACAGGGCGGACTAAAACTGTGTTCCGCGATCCGTAGTAACGGTTGCCGGCACTCCGAAGCGGGCCACCCAGTGGAAGATAAATGCGCGGGCGACGGTATCAGCAGTCATGTCTGGAATGGGCACGGCCTCCGGCCATCACGTGAAGCGATCGATGCAGGTTAGCAAGTAGCTTTGCCCCTGGCACAACGGCAGTGGTCCCACAATGTCAACATGCACATGGGCAAATCGACAGTCCGGCAGAGGGAAGGATCCCAAGGGGGTCACAGTATGTCGCTGAACTTTGGAGCGCTGGCATGCGAGGCACTCTCGTGTCCAGTGTCGGACATCCCGGTTTATTCCTGGCCACACGAACCTCGCTGTGCATAGCCGTTGCGTGGCTCGAATCCCGGGATGCGCCAGGCTGTGCAGCAAGTCAAAAATGCTGCGACGGAGGTTCGAGGGGACGAACGGTCGGGCCCTGCCTGTAGACATGTCGCAGCATACGGATCCTGTGGGTTCTGCCAACCATTGCAGCTTCAAGGCGCTGGTTGGAGACGTCAGTAGACGCTTCAATTCTCCATCACTGCGTTGAGCCGTCGTAAGTGTGGTGAAGTCCACGCCGCTCGGCAGGCTGATTGCATTCACTGGACCGCGCGAAAGAGCGTCGGCAGCAGCATTATCCGTGCCACTAATATGGCGTATATCTGTCGTGAATTCTGTGATGTACGACATTTGGCGGAGCTCCCGTGCCACGTGCACACCAGAATCGGAGTTCGCGCGCAATGCGTAGGTGAGTGGCTTGTGATCCGTGAGCACAAAAAATTCTTGTCCTTCCACATAATGTCGGAAATGCCGGATAGCCGCGTATATGGCCAGGAGTTCCCTACCGAAGGTGCTGTACCTTCGTTCGGACGGGCTCACTTTTCTGGAGAAGAAGGAGATTGGTCGCCACACTCCGCTCACCCTCTGCTGCAACACGGCTCCAATCGCTGCATCGGAGGCGTCCACCATAACATACTGAGGAACACCCAGCTGCGGGTACGTGAGCATGGTAGCATTTGCGAGAGCTTCCTTAATCATCCGGAATGCTTGTGTGGATTGGTCGTTCCACTGAATGGCAGTTGCCTTAGATCCAGATGCCGCAAGTAGGCTGTGGAGAGGGTGAAGGATGTTGGCGCATTTCGGGATAAACCTACGATAGAAATTCACGAGTCCCAGGAACTCTCGAAGCTGGCGGAGGTTTTTCGGCTGTGGAAACTGCCGTACTGCTTCCACCTTGTCCTTCTGGGGCTGTACTCCGGCACTTGAAATGCTGTGGCCCAAAAATGATAGTGTCGGTACCCCAAACACGCACTTTGCCGTATTGATAACAATGCCGTTCTCTGTCAGTCGCGGAAGTACGTAGCGCAGATGCCGCTCGTGCTCTTCAGGAGTGCTGCTAGCAATCAGAAGATCATCGAGGTATACCTTGCAAAAGTCGAGGCCACGGACAACGCCATCCATAAACCGTTGAAAAGTTTGGCCGGCGTTGCGTAAGCCGAAAGGCATGCGTAGGAACTCGAACATTCCGAACGGCGTTGTTATTGCGGTCTTGGGAATATCCTCCGGTGCTACGGGTATCTGATGATATGCTCGCACCAGATCTATTTTAGAGAAAATGGTAGCACCATGCAGGAAGGAGGTCATGTCATGAATGTGCGGGACTGGGTAACGGTCTGGCACGGTCACCCGGTTCAGCGCTCGATAGTCCCCGCAAGGGCGCCAATCACCGTCTGTCGATTTTGGGACCATGTGAAGAGGTGACGCATATGGGCTGGATGAAGGACGTACTATCCTGAGTTCCATCATGTGGGCAAACGCCTGTCGAGCCAACCGCAGCTTCTCGGGTGACAGGCGCCGTGGTCGCGCATAGACCGGTGGGCCTGTGGTTTCGATGTGATGCAGGACGCCGTGCTTTACTTCTGGAAATGCCTGTGGCTGTCGCGTCAGCTCTGGGAACTCTTGTAGTATTGCTGTGAAGTACGCTTCTCCAGCCGGACTAAGCAAGGCCGGGCTGATAGGGGGTGCCAAAACGGCGTGCCTTGTACCGCTCCCCGAGAAACCGGATCTTGAAGCCGTTTGTTGCGGACGTCGACCAACGGACCGAAGAACTGGAGAAAGTCTGCGCCTAGTATGGCGAATTTGACCCCAGCAGCTATGAACACCCAGCTAAACGTTCTGCCGAAACCGAAGCTCAGCGACAGTGAACGATGGCCATATGTTGTCATCACCGTGTTATTGACAGCTTGCAAGGGCGATGTACTAGGTTTCTTTCTTTCAGCTTATGACGCCGGTATAACGCTCACCTCGGCGCCTGTGTCAACTAAGAAACGTACTCCGTTGTTGCGGTCGGTAATAAAGAATACTGAGGGACGACTTGGAGGCAACGTAGTAGCACTGGTCGCCCTCAGTGCCTGCCGCGGCTGTTTCCCGAGTGCGCGCACGGTGGGACACATTTACGCGCACTACTTCCGAACCTCCGATGATACCAGCAGATATGCTCGTGCTGCTTTTGCAAAAGCGGCGTGTTAGGCTCGGTTATCGTTTGCGCCCTCCTGCTTGTGTGCAAAGCTGATACTGTTTCGGCAAGTCGAGAAATCTCCTCACGCATCTCTTGAAGTTCGTTTAGAGGCTGTCGCGCTTGCACGGCAGCCATGGGTGTGGGCGGTGTCATTGCTACCAGTTTGTCAGCAAGTTCGGCGGCTGCGGTTAAATCCTTGTGCTCTGAGGCCGCGATGACCATGCGGACGCCTGAAGGCAACTTTCGCAAAAAAAGTTCTCGGAGCAATACTCCATCTATCGTGGTTGATGTCTCGCCGAGCAACTGTTGCATGTGCCGCAAAAGCTGACTAGGAGTGCGGTCGCCGAGTTCCGTGCCGCGAAGCAATTGCTGCAGTCGTTGTGGTTCGGAGGGCGTAACTCGGCGAACAAGGGTTTCTTTTAGTGTTGCATATGCGTTTTCGACATGTGGTGCGAGCAACAGATCCCTGATTTCACTGGCTATGGCGGGCCGCAGACTGCTGACTACGTAGTGGTATTTCGTAAGGTCTGCGGTGATTCGTCTGGCTGCGAACTGAGATTCCACTTGTATGAACCAAAGTGCGGGGTCCGCAGTCCAAAAAGGGGGCAGCTTACCGTCGACTGCGGAGACTGTCGGAGTGGCGTCGGTCGTGGACGTTGAATCCATATTGCGGCTGGTTCGACACTCCGGTCGCTGTGTCTGTAGTCCGGGTCACCAATGTTGAGACGCGTCGCTCGGCAGAGCTGCGCAAGTGAACAACTCGCGACCCAAACAACAACTTAACCTTTATTATCACCCTTCCTCTCGAAGATAACTTTCTCGTGCGGGCGCATGCGCTCTCTGCACCGCACACAGAAGCACCGCTTTGCGTCGCCACAGAACCGTCGTTCATCTTTACTGAGCCGCCTCACCTCGGTTCACTGAGCGAGAGAGAACCGCCTTCCGCTCTCGGCTCTTTCAGCGAGAGAGTCCCAAAGAACCGCCGCTCATCTTTACTGAGCCGGGTACACACCGGTTCACTGAGCGAGAGACAACCGCCTTCCCCTCTCGGCTCTTTCAGCGAGAGAGTCCCAAAGAACCGCCGCTCATCTTTACTGAGCCGGCTTACCTCGGTTCACTGAGCGAGAGAGAACCGCCTTCCCCTCTCGGCTCTTAAAGCGAGAGAGTCCTAAAGAACCGCCGCTCATCTTTACTGAGCCTGCTCACCTTAGTTCACTGAGCGAGAGAGAACCGCCTTCCGCTCTCGGCTCTTTCAGCGCGAGAGAGTCCCAAAGAACCGCCGCTCGTCATTACTGATCCGGCTCACCTCGGTTCACTGAGCGAGAGAGAACCGCCTTCCGCTCTCGGCTCTTTCAGCGAGAGATTTCCCAAAAAACTGCCGCTCATCTTTACTGAGCCGGCTCACCTCGGTTCACTGAGCGAGAGAGAACCGCCTTCCGCTCTCGGCTCTTTCAGCGAGAGAGTCCCAAAGAACCGCCACTCATCTTTACTGAGCCGGCTCACCTCGGTTCACTGAGCGAGAGAGAACCGCCTTCCCCTCTCGGCTCTTTCAGCGAGAGAGTCCCAAAGAACCGCCGCTCATCTTTACTGAGCCGGCTCACCTCGGTTCACTGAGCGAGAGAGAACCGCCTTCCCCTATCGGCTCTTTCAGCGAGAGAGTCCCAAAGAACCGCCGCTCATCTTTACTGAGCCGGCTCACCTCGGTTCACTGAGCGAGAGAGAACCGCCTTCCCCTCTCGACACTTTCAGCGCGAGAGAGTCCCAAAGAACCGCCGCTCATCTTTACTGAGCCGGCTCACCTCGGTTCACTGAGCGAGAGAGAACCGCCTTCCGCTCTCGGCTCTATGAGCGAGAGATAACCGCCTTCCCCTCTCGGCCCTTTCAGCGAGAGAGTCCCAAAGAACCGCCGCTCCTCTTTACTGAGCCGGCTCACCTCGGTTAACTGAGCGAGAGAGAACCGCCTTCCGCTCTCGGCTCTTTCAGCGAGAGAGTCCCAAAGAACCGCTGCTCATCTTTACTGAGCCGGCTCACCTCGGTTCACTGAGCGAGAGCGAACCACCTTCCGCTCTCGGCTCGCTGAGCGAGAGAGAACCGCCTTCCCCTCTCGGCTCTTTCAGCGAGAGTCCCAAAGAACCGCCGCTCATCTTTACTGAGCCGGCTCACCTCGGTTCACTGAGCGAGAGAGAACCGCCTTCCGCTCTCGGCTCTTTCAGCGAGAGAGTCCCCAAAGAACCGCTGCTCATCTTTACTGAGCCGGCTCACCTCGTTTCACTGAGCGAGAGCGAA
This sequence comes from Hyalomma asiaticum, assembly GCA_013339685.2. NCBI lineage: Eukaryota > Metazoa > Arthropoda > Arachnida > Ixodida > Ixodidae > Hyalomma > Hyalomma asiaticum. The sequence goes on from JABSTT010001692.1 coordinate 162,336, forward strand.
CCACCTTCCGCTCTCGGCTCGCTGAGGCGAGAGAGAACCGCCTTCCCCTCTCGGCTCTTTCAGCGAGAGAGTCCCAAAGAACCGCCGCTCATCTTTACTGAGCCGGCTCACCTCGGCTTCACTGAGCGAGAGAGAACCAGCCTTCTGCTCTCGGCTCTTTCAGCGAGAGTCCCTAAGAACCGCTGCTCATCTTTACTGAGCCGGCGTCACCTCGGTTCACTGAGCGAGAGCGAACCACCTTCCGCTCTCGGCTCGCTGAGCGAGAGAGAACCGCCTTCCCCTCTCGGCTCTTTCAGCGAGAGTCCCAAAGAACCGCCGCTCATCTTTACTGAGCCGGCTCACCTCGGTTCACTGAGCGAGAGAGAACCGCCTTCCGCTCTCGGCTCTTTCAGCGAGAGAGTCCCAAAGAACCGCTGCTCATCTTTACTGAGCCGGCTCACCTCGGTTCACTGAGCGAGAGCGAACCACCTTCCGCTCTCGGCTCGCTGAGCGAGAGAGAACCGCCTTCCCCTCTCGGCTCTTTCAGCGAGAGTCCCAAAGAACCGCCGCTCATCTTTACTGAGCCGGCTCACCTCGGTTCACTGAGCGAGAGAGAACCGCCTTCCGCTCTCGGCTCTTTCAGCGAGAGAGTCCCAAAGAACCGCTGCTCATCTTTACTGAGCCGGCTCACCTCGGTTCACTGAGCGAGAGCGAACCACCTTCCGCTCTCGGCTCGCTGAGCGAGAGAGAACCGCCTTCCGCTCTCGGCTCTTTCAGCGAGAGAGTCCCAAAGAACCGCCGCTCATCTTTACTGAGCCGGCTCACCTCGCTTCACTGAGCGAGAGAGAACCACCTTCTGCTCTCGGCTCTTTCAGCGAGAGTCCTAAAGAACCGCCGCTCATCTTTACTGAGCCGGGTACACCTCGGTTCACTGAGCGAGAGAGAACCGCCTTCCCCTCTCGGCTCCTTCAGCGAGACAGTCCCAAAGAACCGCCGCTCATCTTTACTGAGCCGGCTCACCTCGGTTCACTGAGCGAGAGAGAACCGCCTTCCCCTCTCGGCTCTTTCAGCGAGAGAGTCCCAAAGAACCGCCGCTCATCTTTACTGAGCCGGCTCACCTCGGTTCAGTAAAACTTCATTCGGGCCTAGTTGGTACATGATCTCAGAGGGAAAATTTACAGCGCAAACACAAAGACACACCACAGAAAGGAAATGACACTCACAAGCGCTGTGAGTGTCATTTCCTTTCTGTGGTGTGTCTTTGTGTTTGCGCTGTAAATTTTCCCTCTGAGATCACCTCGGTTCACTGAGCGAGAGAGAACCGCCTTCCGCTCTCGGCTCTTTCAGCGCGAGAGAGTGCCAAAGAACCGCCGCTCATCTTTACTGAGCCGGCTCACCTCGGTTCACCGAGCGAGAGAGAACCGCCTTCGCTCTCTGCTCTATGAGCGAGAGAGAACGCACGGATCACTGAGCGAGAGCGGACCGCCTTCCGCTCTCGGCTCGCTGAGCGAGAGAGAACCGCGTTCCGCTCTCCCAAAGAACCGCCGCTCATTTTTACTGAGCCGCGGATCACTCGCTCTTTCGAAAGAGCCGCTCGAAAGATCCGGCTCACCCCTGAGCCGGACCCATCTCGACTAAATATATGCAGTCTGTTTGCCCACCCAAATGAATCACAGAAGATAGGTCATCATAAAATTCAGTCAGTTATGTCGCACATGATAACGCCTTGCGAAATCCGTGCTGTCTATTCGTTAGCAATGCGTTGTGCATTACATGTTTCATGATAGCCTTGTATTTATGGGTCCCATGATCTTGCATGAAATCGAAGTGAGATAGGTCTATAAATAGTAACTTCATTATTAGAGCCTCCTTTGCGAATTGGTGCTACATTTGTTATTTTCCAGCCCCTGCGGCATCTAACCGGTAGTTCACGACTTGTGAAAACAAAGGTAATTCAGCATTGTCTCTCTCACACTTTCCTGATTTTACAACGGAGCTGTGTACCTCTAACCCCAGCGGTATCATCTCCGTGGACAAAAAGAAAGTATGCATGGACAAGAAACATTCAAGAAAAAAAGAAAGCATTTCCCCGAGGGTGAACATGGTTAAGTGCGAATGCACGGGGTGATGCTATGAGGGGGAGTAAAATTATGATTAAAGTGTAATTAATGAATTTAAAGTGTTGTCATGATGCATTGTACACACACACACATTTATACACGAAGTATTATTTATTTACACCTCGCAATTTCGTAGATGCATAAATGCACACATCGCCGAGCACGTCACACACACACACACTCTACACACGTCACTACAGATCAGCACCTATTGGTGTTATCGTTGTAGCTCACGGTTAGTACCAGCGCTTTGTGATCCGAGAAATGTACGGTGAGCGGATCCGGCAAGACGGCGCGGACCGTACAGTTCCTACTGAACGCCAAGTCTATGAAGCCACCGTTGATCGTGGTCGGAAACTCCTACCGCGATGGATCCAACCTGCGATGGATCCATACTGCGAAAGACTTCACCGACCGCGGAGCTGAGCGAGAAGAGAGCAAGCGGCAGCCGGCGGACGTTTATATACGGACTGACGAGCCGGCGCCCCACACACAGCTGCACAGCGACGCCAGCTGCACAGCGCGCCGTGACGTCACGCCGCGGAGAGCGGTGCGCCCGCGCAAACCGCGGTGAGGAGGCGGAGCGCGCGCAGTCACGTGGCGTGTGACGTCGCTGCGCCGTTGCTACAGACGCTCCTCTCCGCTCCTCGCGCCGTTGCTATGGGACGGCGGATTCAGGGTCGCTTATAAAGTGCATTCGCACTTAAAAGTGCATGTCTCCTTTAAAATCAGGCGTACAGTACACAATATTCCTTAGAAAAACACGAAACATGCAGAAAAAAGAGCCAGGCCTCGCGTAAGCTGGAGGAGCGACGTTCTTAAAGGACATTTCAAGCGCTTGAGGAAACTAGTGCAAGTAGAGGTGGTGGAGGAGGTCCCTTGCGACATAACGCTTATCATTTCTCCAAGTACGGATGTACCCGCTACGCCATAATTACTGTGGTATTGTAACGTGCAAATCTGTATAACTTCACATCTTAGAAAGTCTCTTGGCGTCGTTTTCACAAGATCGAACTGAACTCTCGGTCCGGCGTCGAAGCGAGCTGCGGTTTGCGCTTCTCTCTGCACAGCTGCATTTGTGCCCTACACTGCATTGCTGCAGTCGCGCACGTAGCTCTATGATTCGCTCATTCAGCAGCGGTACTCACCTTACGAGGAGGCGCCATCAGGTATATCGAAGAGCCAAGTCAGGTTGCTGTCGGGGCTGCGCACGTCGCCTGCCGCGTGACGCATGGCACGATACGACAAAAATGCCTCAAAGGGCAGCGCTTCGTAATAATGATGAAGCAGAAGTTGAAGATTGTTTCATAATGATGATGTTGATGATACCTCTTTAATGGGTTCAGAGCTACAAAGCATGCAGCCCTGTGCTCTTTCAAACGATTCCTCGAAGCCGTTATGCAAACCACTTTCCGCGACGTGTAGTGGCGTATTATAATTCTGCCATGTTACATTACATTTGTTGATGCGATTCCTCGGCGGACGTTATACCTGTTTAGGTCGGTTAGCGAATATTTTTCAGGTACAGGCGCAGCGCAGTGTTAGAATGCCCGACTGCCACGCAGCGGCCGTGGGCTTGAATCCTCCTCGGTCCTGTTTATTTTTTCTAAAATTTGCGCGATAGCGGTTACGGACACTGGCTACGGCGGCACTGCACAGCGTTTAGCATGGATGTAGAAGATTTGTATTACTCGTTGCCGCATGAAGGTTTACTAAATTGCGTGAAAGAATGTATTCAAGAACAAGGGCAGGAGTCCGGTTTCATAGATAGATGCGGAGTTTCCACAGGTACCTTTCTAGAAATTTTTCCATGCACTTAACGTCAACATTAGTTGGATACAGGGAAAGCGTGTTTGTGCAGAAACCAGGGATTTGTATAGGTTCAAAGGTAGCCCCTATTCTAAGTGATCTATACTTGAGCAAGTTTGACTGCCGTTTAAAAGAGGCATTAGGGGACCGCATCATTAGGGTATTTCGGTATGCGGACGATTACTTGGTACTTTGTAGTAAGGATGACTTTGAATCCGTCATCACCTATGTAAGCGATCAATTTAAACTTAATGGAGATGGTCTAAGGTTTACGAAAGAACTACCGGAGAGAAACGTAATACAATTTTTAGATATCTCTTGTCATTTGAGCAGAATCACGTGTGTTGGCAGTATTCCCCTAGAGCATCTAAGCCGTTGTTAAACTTTGACTAAAAGCATTCGAAAGTAGTAAAAAACGGAATAGCCTTGTCCTGTTTAAAGTCAGCCCTATCGAAGTCGTGCGTGCACCGTTTGACCACTACCTTTAATGCGCAGGTCGAGCGCCTCTTAGATGCAGGTTACCCTAGACTAGCCATAGCCACAGTAGCTGAGCGTCTTAAGAAGTCGATTTCAACCGGAACGAAAGCTGTAGCAGAGAGTAACATTAACAAGAAAAAGGTCGTGAGTATTCCGTATATCCACGCAGTTTCGCACAGGCTTAAGAAAGTGGGAAGTAAATATGGGGTTAATGTTGTGTTTACGGCTCCCAATAAGTTAGGAAGGGTTTGTGCTGCAGTGCATAGAAGGAATGAGCAGATGGAAGGTAAGAAGCGAAGGGATATCTGTCCGGTTAAGCACCTAGCCAAGAACAATTTCGCCGACTGTCGCATGGGTGTGGTGTATAAGATTCCTTTTAGCTGCGGAAGTTTTATGTAGGGCAAACTGCGCGTTGTATTAATCAAAGATTAATTGAACACAGAAGGTCGCCATCAGGTGGGACGCCGTCCAATCTATCCTTGCACTGCCAGGTCTGTAGCTGCATGCCCGAGTTAGACAAAACCGAGATCCTGTACAGGCATAAGAACGAAGATACGCGTTTATTGGCTGAGACCCGGCATATCAGTAATAGTGGAAGTGCATGCGTGAGTCAGCCGTCGATTAGCTTAAACAGAGAGGAGATAGAAAGCCTTAGGAGTTGTCTATCGCGAAGACCGGCACGTGTAACCGATTGACAGGTGGCGCTACCATTCCGAGCATGCGCAGATAAGCTGTGTGTCTTCCTTCTTTTTCGCCTCTGTGCTGTGCATCAGTTGTTAGTCGGCGTTCGTGTTGTTCACTGCCCTCCTTGTGTCCGTGTCCTGCACGCCTCTTCATTTGATTATGAACTACTAGGAGGGCGCGTGTGGGAGGCGCGCGAGCTCTCTCACTCTTCCATCTTCTGCCTTGTGAGAGAGAGAGACAGAGAGAGCGAAAGGTGCGCGTTTACTATGGAAGCGCTCTTTCTTCGATGAACGCGCTACCAGCTCGCAAAGAAGGAGAACGCGCCCTCACCCGCGAGAAACAAACTTGACGCAGGCAGCGTCTTCTAGCGAGTTTCTTGGTTGAAAAAAGTCAGTTTCGCCGCTGGGCGAAGCAATGAATGCGATAGCAAGAAAGCGTAATGCTGTACGAAGTGAGGCTCGCAGCTTCAGGCGCAATATTAATTGTAGCAAACAAGCACTTTCTAAGTGAGCGCCTCCCGTGGGCAGCGCTTGATGGTACGAAGGGCTTTATACGTTGTGTGTCACAAAACTACACATGCAAAGCTAGGGGGGGCCGCTAAATGAACAAACACAAGATGAGCGCGAACTATCAAGTAAAGCACACACGAAACGAACGCACAGATATACAGCGAATGAGCGCGAATAAGCTGTCACAATGGATACTCTCAGTTTGAACAGCGCTCTTGTTGCAAAGGCGGCCGAAGCAGCGAAGTAAACTAGGGTGCTTCATGTGTCGAGCTGTGACACTTGATAGTTCGCGCTCATCTTCTCTTTGTTCGTTTAGCATTGTCCCTTGAGCTCGAGTGACTTTCGCACGCTCCCGTAACATCAGGGCGGATATCACGGTGAATGTTCGAAACATTCCTCTTCCTCCCACCACGAGACAATCGCGCGAGCAGACAGCGGAAGGGCCCTGCGCAAATAGAAGAAGCGAGCGAGCGGGGCCGACGACTTCTAAATGCACCCGTGGCGCTCCTTGCGCCATCTCGCTGGTAATGAAGAAACGCTTACAAGCGCCTGCCGTCTCTGAGTCGTGCCAGCGGTAAAGGGTGTGTGTATAAGGATCGCCGTTAGCTCCCTAAAGGATCTGCACTTTGTGGCCTAGTGGTTAGCGCCACGCGCTACGGAGCGAGAGGTTCCTGGTTCGATTCCGCGCTTCGGAAGCATTTATGTGAAGTATTTTTCTTTGGGATTTTTATATTGTAACGAATATGCCAAGAGGTCCAACGAGAATAGGCCAGAACCTTCTTTAATGGCGGCGAACTGTTCCGAAAAACCACGTGCGCCCGAGCGTTCTTCGTCGTCATCTCCCTGGTGATCGGTGCCCATAGTGGGTAGGCAGCTTACTCCGCGTCATTACTCCCCCCGTGAAAAGCGACCGTCCCGGTCGCTGGTTGAGCTGGGAGAGAAAGAAAAAGGAAGACGGCGGAGAAAGTTCTTCAAGCGTTCAGTTGCTGCGGGCGTAGTACGGCTTCATCAGTACTACGCGAACAGTGTCTGGACGTGAGCGTCGTCGGCTCGAGCTCAAGGTAGTACCCTCAGCGACGACCTCGTAGTTTACGTCGCTAAGTCGTCGGACGATGCTGTACGGTCCGAAGTATGGGCGCAATAATTTCTCCGATAGGACCTGACGAAGGACAGGCGTCCACACTCACACGGTGTCGCCGGGCTCGTATTGGATGTGCCTTCTTCCACTGTTATAACGGCGGGCGTCGACACTGCTGATCACGGATGTGGTTGCGAGCTAGCTGTCGGGCTTCTTCAGCTTTCTGTACGATGTCTTCGGCGGTGTCGCTTCTCGTTCCGTTGTCGACAGGGTGCATGGCGTCTAAAGGCGTTGCAACATGGCGTCCATAAACGAGCTCAAACGGGGTGAATCGCGTGGTTTCCTTCACCGCCGTATTGCAGGCAAACGTCACATACGGGAGAATTTGGTCCCAGGTATTGTGCAGCATGTCAACGTACACTGAGAGCATGTCGGCCAAAGTTCTATTGAGGTGTTCCGTTAATCCATTAGTTTGTGGATGGTAGGCCGTAGTTTTCCGATGGTTCGTGAGGGTTAGCGTTACGATTTCCCGGATTAATTCAGCAGTAAATGTTGTCCCTCTATCTGTTATTAAGACGGAAAGGACCCCCTGACGTAGAACCGTTCACCGGCCACCCATATATATACTGACGCGCAGTAAGCAGCCTACCCACTACGGGCACCGATCGCCAGGGAGATGACGACGAAGAACGCTCGGGCTAGAGTGCCTCGATGCGCGCGCCCCCGCTCAGAGTGGTGTCAGCTTTTGGGAGGGCAGGTGCCGCCGTCAGCAGCACGACCGCCATTTTGACTCCTCGGGCGGTGCATTGTGCGTGGCGTGCGTGCTGCTGTTGTTACGTCGCCGCTCGTTTTCTTCTAGTTTTACGCGCTCGCTTCCGTCACCATGCCCGGGTGTTGCGTGTCACAGTGCGCAGATCATTCCAGGAATGGCTGGAAGCTGTACCGCTTTCCAAGAGACCCGAAAAGGAGGCTTCTTTGGACAGTAAAAATCAAACGCGACAAGTGGCATCCGACGAATACATCATACATTTGCAGCGTAAGTAAAGAGTTTTTTATTGTGCCTGGTTATTCGATTAGCCAGCATTACTTAGCGCATCATTATTTCTTTAGTGGGTACGTATAGGCAAACGTCGGGCAAACGTATAGGCAAGCGTACTGTTTTGGGCATCCGAGGCAATGACCCCGCTGTAAGAAAATGCGTCATACAGGAGACTGGCGTATATGTGGAACAAAAGCAATCGTGTCGGCATTTCGTACTGGTTAATAGGCCTCAAGTGTATTAATGCATTCCGAAGTATTGTCACGGATTTCAGAGCAGTATTGTCGTGTGGAGATGCTTTATTATGACTGCAGCGCTTATACCTACGCGCACACATTTCAACATTTCAGCGCTTCTATCGAAATAGCAGCGATTTATTACAAATCCTGTGCTCTTCGTGCAAAAAATTTGTAATATTATGAGGCCAGACCATGTCCCGCTTCTTGTGTATCGCCGTTTGTATACTTGTGAAGCTGGGGCTTTTACATGATAAACAAGCGCTACTGCGCAGTGTTAATTGTAATTGTTTCGGGACAATTAACTTCGACGCTATTAAGAAATCGGAGACTTGCTGCAAACTGAATTCGAGCCCACTAGGAAATCGGAGACTTGGCTTTTGATGGAACAAAATCATTAACGCCCACTTTAAAATCACCGTCACAGGCCAGATCCTCCGTCGTTGCAAGAGACTGTCTCTTTCTTCGCACGAATTTCTAGTCCAAGAATTTGAAGTGTTAATCCAGCAGTAGACAGAGCGCATGACCACGCTTATTTATTTATTTATTTATTTATTTATTTCCAAATACTGTTGGCCGTCCTGGCCGTAACAGGGTGGGTACAGTGAATTTACAAATGAGAAAAATAAAGTACAATATAGTGAAAACAAAACAGCAAAAAATACATACTTCAAATACAAAATACGAAGCTGTAGAAGAAAAGAAAAAACAACATACATCCAGACATTAAAGCGGCTTGCGTGAAAGCTCTCGTGAAGTGAGCTGATTTAATTAATTTTTTTGTGCATGTCACTGCTAGTTCTTTCCATGAATCATACTGCAAGAATTAATGGAGGTTCAGTGACAGCGGTAGCATTCATTTTTATTTTGCCATTCTGTTAACACCAAGTTCTGATTTTCCTTGTAGGCTCACTTTGAACCGAGCAACTATGAGCAAAACCGTGCGGATGGTTGGAAAAAGTTGAAACCGAATGCAGTTCCAACTTTGTTCACATTCAGACGTAAGTTCTGAACTTCTTTCTTACATCATAGAAAGCAGCATCGATTGCAGGCATTCAATGCACCTGCAACTTCTATACGTTAAAACCACATATGTACGTTTATGCTGTGGCCCCGCCACGGTGGTCTAGCTGTTATGGCACTCGGCTGCAGATCCGAGGGTCGCGGGATCGAATTCCGGGCGCGGCTGCTGCATTTCGATGGAGGCGGAGTGTTGAGGCCCGTGTACTTTGATTTAGACGCACGCTAAAGAACCCCAGGTGCTCAAAATTACTCCGGAGCTCTCCACTACGGGGCATCTCTCATAATCACAGCTAATTTTGGATGTAAAACCCCATCAATCAATCAACATTTATGCTGTGTCCAAATTAATTCATACGCTGAACGTCTGAATGTATTTCGCTCTTTCTAGACATTTCTGAGCAGCCACAGTGGCTGCAGCTTTCCGCTAGTAATCGTGCACTGATTAGAATCTCACTTGCAGAGACTATTTTATTTATGGAGGAGAACAAAAACACTCATGTACACGAGAACGTAGTTCACGTTAAAGGTCCCCAGGGGGCCTATTAGCCCTCTGCTATGGCGCGTCTCATATCGCACGCGTATCTTTGGCACATAAAGTTCTAAATCGAATCAGAGGCATTTATTTCTTGAGGGACAAGCTTCTGGCAAAATTTGAACGTGATACTGTGGAAAGGCCCGACATATGCATCTGGCAAAAATAATTCACGTAGTAAAGGGTAGGACTAAGTCCACGGTTCAACGAATTTTCGAAGGCTGAAACAAGTTTTTGCCCTAAAGTTTGAAAAGGTCGGGGGAAGGGCAGTGGGCTTCCTAGCTATAATGATCATGCCAGTTTCTTCTGTATTTGTTACGTCTATAAAACGAACAACAGGCTTGGCGCGAATAGGCATTACTTGAATATGTTTATAAATACATACGTTTCTGCTTGCAGCGCTGCCCAAGGAACGAAGGACACCAAAGGAAAGAACTGTGTCTGCACCCTCCAGTGAAGAGACCGGCAAATCTGGTCATGGTCTGCGTCCATCTCCAGCTACAGTTGAAACACCTCTAGAAGCCTCACAAACCCAGGGAGTCCTTGAGTCTTCACGGCAAGGAATGTCAGGTTACGGACACGGCGCTATAGAAGTCAGCGACGCCGTCGTAGAACTGTCAGCAAACTCTAGTGATGCAGCTTTAAGCGAAGTCAATGATGCGGCTGATGAAACATCAAATGCTACTACAGAATTAGCAGAACTGAAGAAGCAGCTTGCTGACCTTACAAGAAAGCATACTGAACTTCAGCAACATCATGCCACTGCGAAGAACACAATTAAAAGTCTCAAGAAGAAAGTTGAAAAACTCGAGAGTGCAGCAAAGAATACCTCACAAAATTTGCAATTTCTGAAGACCAAGTTCGCGCTCTCTCAAAAAGCAGCAACTTGGGAAACTCTTGGTCCCCACACACTGTCAAACAAGGCCTTCAAATTAAATTTGCCTGTGGAACAACAGGATATGAAACACTGAGGAAAATGGGATATCCTCTCCCATCCAACAGAACCCTCGTGCAAAGGATTCAAAATTTGAAGTTCCTCCCAGGCATTCTTCACGAAGTGATCAACGTTATGAAATGCAAAGTTCAGACTATGGAAGACGTGGAAAAGGACTGCGTCCTTTTTTTGGATGAAATGGAGATAGTGCCAGGGTTCGAGCTAGACCGTGCGGAAGACGCACTTCTTGGAGGAGTCACTCTTCCTTCCAAGCCTGAAGAGCCTGCGAACCATGCTCTTGTATTTATGTTAGGCGGTCTTAACCAGAGATGGAAACAAGTTATTGCGTATGAATTTACAGGGAGAAACGTAGATGGCTGTTTGCTAAAAAGCTATGTGCTGGAGCTAGTAAAACTGTGCAGCCAAATATCTCTGAACGTTCGCGCTGAACGTTAGACATGTGACATGGGCTCTGCTAACCGCGCAATGTGGAGGGAATTTGGCTTTTCAAGTCACAGAGATTCTTCAACGGTATGTTCCATAACTCATCCGTGCATGGCCGGCAAAGAACGTTTTTTCATGGCTGATCCGGCTCACGTTCTCAAGAACCTCAGGGGCCAGCTGTTGAGCTCTAAAGTTTTCCCGTTGAGTGAAACCACAGTAGCGAAAAATAGTCTGCCTTCTTCAGAGGTTAACTTGGAATATGTTGAGGCAGTACTTGAACAAGATTCTGCAAGAGAATTAAAGGTAGCGCCAAACTTGTCCGAAGTTCATACCAGTACAGGCCACTTCACCAAAATGAAGGTTGGTGTCGCTGTACAGCTTTTTCGGGAAGCTCCCCCAGCTATCCGCTTCCTTATAAAGGAAGGGCTTCTTGGACCGGAAGCGGAAACAACAGCTTGGTTCATGGAGCTTATTTCAAAATGGTATGCACTGATGTCCTCGCGGCGTCCAGCAATGGCTTTAAGCCACCGAAACAAGGTCAAACACTCTCAGGCCTTAGATACATTGCATACGGCAATGGAAACAATAAGAACTATGAAAATGGGTGCCACGTCACACTGGAAACCGTCGCAAGCTGGGCTACTCATATCAACTACCGTTGTTCTTCGCCTCCAAGAACTGCTCCTCAGTGACGAAGGTTACGAGTTTTTTTTTCAAAGCAGGCTGCTACAAGACTGCTTAGAGAACCTTTTTTCTGTGGTGCGGCTTATGAAGCCGGTTCCCAGTGCCTATGATCTTAAGTGCGCTCTGAGACTTGTGAATGTTAGCCAATTTTTACATACGCCGCACACAGCAAGTTACGAGCTTGATGACCGGGAGTACGTCGTGGATCTGCTATCCCAGGGGAAGAACAACTGCATAGAGAATGAACTTGAAGAAATTGATGATTCTGAAATTTTGTTAATCGAAGCATTGTCGTCGACAGAATGCAGTATTCTGTTTTACCTCGGAGGATTTATTCTGAAGGGAATGCTGAAATCCGTGAAGTGTGTAAAATGCAAAGATGCTCTCCTTGGAACTGTCAATGACGAGTACGCCTCACTGACAGCACTGAAAGAGTATGTTTCGGATGGAGGCAATCTTATCTATCCTAGCAGTGGAGTGATGAAGGCCCTTCAGGACAATGAAGAGCACTTTACGGCAATCAACTCTTGGTGCACGGATAAAATAATCACAATGAAGTCGCCGCTTCGTTCACTTACATACCTAAGCAAGGTGCACCGCCGCAGCCTGTGTGTATGCGCGGAACACAAGGAGGATATATACAGAATGCTCACTGAGCGGTACGCAAGAGTAAGGCTGTGCATCCACCTTCGGCAGGTTCCAACCGGAAGTTCGAATGGGTATTCAAGCAAAACTTGCGCGGGTGTCAACCTTTCGTAAGAAATGACACGTACGCCAGCTGTACACCTTAAAAGATTTTGGTTACGTGTGCATGGTTTTTAATCCTGCATTTTGGTTCATAAAAATTCCTCACTGCACTTGGTTTGTCATACGTTTGCGCTTGATTTTTGCTTTCGCAATTTTTCCCAGTGTGAAATGTATCAAGGGACATGTTCTATGTATTTCTGCACATGATATGCTTGTTTAATTTTACATTCCTTTCCGTGTTTTAAGTACGCTTTCTGTTCTGATGTCCATATATGTATGCGCGCAGAAGTTTTTCTTTTTTTTTGGTGTTTCTGTTTCAAGGTTGTCTTGTCGTCCGGCCTTAAATAATTACGCAGTTCTTGGTTCTTTCACTCATTCACGATTACTGTGAAGCGCCTAGCGGCTGTCCTCAGCGAATTCTGCGATGGAGTATTTTCTTTGTGTACTTGCTTGTGTCAGCGCAGCATTTATGCATACCAATAAATTACGACTACAATTTCCGGATGTTTGCTTTAATAAAGGGAGACTGATAACACGTATATGTAAGGTATTCCCGATGGTGGTGGGGAGAGGCGGTGGTAGCAAATGTCACACACACACACAGACGTGTGTGTGTGTGTTTGTGCGAATATAAATTGTAAATTCGGTATTTATGTGCTTTGATCAAGCATACTAATAGCAAAGAAGTCTTAACTTCATCTTAGTAGGTTACTTCCACCACACTGCCCCCTGAAACTTGGAAAAATAAGCCACCGTAAGCTCGCCTAAGTAGCTTTCGCAACGCTAAAATCTGTGGGGTGAGATACATACAATGCGGCTTACTTGTACACGCGCTTTAAGCGATGCTTTTTGCATCTCAAATACAGGATTTACGACGAAAGTAATTAACTGTTTAGACTTATCGAAACTGTCCCTTACGGCCTAGGGAAGATGACTCGCCTTTGTACAAGGAGGTGTACGTGAAGCTGTAGCAACAGATGCACAGGCCGCCGACCTACGTTAAGTACATCACTCCCGATTAAGCATTTAAACAACAGAAGCGCCAAGTTCTGTGCCAGCTTCAAAAAAATGAAAGAAAGCTCACTAACGCGCGCATTTGTTTGCTAACGTATCCGCGCGCCGCGAGCGGTAGCTCGTTTCACGTGTTACCGATCTGCGGCGGGAGTCACAATGGCGGCCATCGTAGCAGACGACGCGGATGTCCTCACCCTCAGCGGAGCGCGCGGGCATCAAGGCACCCTAGCTCGGGCGCACGTGGTGTTTTCGGAACGGTTCGCCGCCATTAAAGAAGGTTCTGGCCTTTTCTCGTTGGACCTCTTGGCATCTTCGTTACATTTTTCTGGTGGAGGTGCTGGGTAAATGATAGCATCGCCGGAGATGCAGCGTACTCCTGACTCGACTCCTGTGAGTAGTCCCGGTGAGGTCACTCCTGTACACGTACGCACTGCCCGTCGTCTACAAGGGCTTCAACCTGAGCACGGTCTCTTGCCTGATCAGTTCGCGGATGATGAACCTGAACTCGCAGACCCGTGCTGCCGGTGTTGCTCCGGTCCAGCAGTACATTGTCAGCCAGCCACAGACCCCGACTGCCTTCCATGGTGATCCTACTGAAGACGTTGACGATTGGCTGGACCATTTCGACCGGGTCGCCGCGTGCAACGGATGGAACGAAGACGGCAAGTTGCGGCGAGTGTACTTCGCGCTTCAAGACTCTGCGAGGACGTGGTTTCACAATCACGAAGCGACACTGACTACATGGTGGTTTGAGCCCGGTTGTGTTGTTGAGGTGTCTGTGACAGTACTGGCCGCCCCGGCCGAGTTTGTAAATAGTGTACAGTTCGAATAAACCTACGTGTTTGCTGTGAGGACATCTTGCTCCAGATTCCGTCCTTCAACGTGTCGCCGCGGACATCGGAACCATCCAGAGATCACATCACCAAAATTAACTGCGCCCCCCCCCTCCCCCGCCGGCAGAAATCCTGAGTACGCTACTGGGCCGGACGGGTTGAATCGTGTGCCAGGCAGGCAGACGAACTAAGGCTTCTGCGTCTAGGTAGCCTAAGAAATACTACGGTTTTTAAAAATGACACCAAACTTTGTAACCATGGCTACCATGTTTGTTACATCTGGGGCCATTTTTTACAGTCTTTTGCTAAGAACGTCCGCACATACAAGTGCAGCACCAAGCCATGTACGCAGTAGTCCCAAGGCCATGGACACAATGGTTGCTAAATTAACAGCAACAATGAAAGTGCTCTGACTCTCTTGTTGAAGAGCTCCACCCGCTTTTGCTTAATGTTGTTGTAGTGCGGCGCATGTCGTCCTTGACATTTTCCTGTTTTTTTTTCCTAGCGCTTTCCTTGACTCTGGCGTAAAAAATTTCCTTATTCTTTGGTTTGGAGGGACACACCTAGTAGTGGACTTTCGTGGCTCTGTGAGCTATGAAGTTGTCAGTAATGCGAAACGTTTGCTCCCGTACAACGTGCAGTAATGGGATCGACAATTAAATCTTAGTTGAATTGAGGAAACATCACTGGCTCCTTTTTGTATTGCAGCTATAGGCTTTCTGAGGAGAGCAGGAAGTGCGGTGTTTTTTATAGTAAACGACTACATCTCTAAAAAAACACTATCTCTGGCATAGTTCAAACTCGGAGGCTAGTCAGTGGTCGACAACGCACTTTGCTGCTCGCATAAATTGTTCTTATTCTTGTTCGTCTGAAGATTTGTGGCTCGCACCCACTCTGGGGGATTGGCCCGAAATTTTCTTTGTCATCTTCTTGTTCCTTTGTATGACAGCTCCGGGCTGTTCAGTTAATTTTTTCCCAGATTTCAGGCAGCGCAAATGAGGCTGGCCAAGCAGGGGACTCTTTTTTCCGCTGGCCCGCAGGTAAGCAGAAGCGCTAAGAATAGTAGATACTAACTGGGTTTCAATCCATAGCTCAGCAGCTGGGTAGTGTTCACAAAAATGTTGAAGCGTGCTTGCATCTCTCTCTCCTGGGGGAACACCTTTTCAGACAGCACGAAGGGATTGACTGCCAGGGTCAAGTCTCTAGGGGACATTTCCTGTCCCGAATGCACAGGAAAGTGAGCGGTCCCGAATTGTTTTTATTCCTCTTTCACTATTGTTTTCTTCCTTTGCACTTACGTCTGATCTTACAAGCAGTGAGATTACTTTTGATTGGGTAATCACTCAGTCCGCATCAGTATAGTTGAAATCATATCAGTGTGTTTCCTCAACGAATTAACACAATAAATGGTTACAAAAAGATTGCATCAGTTTTTAACACACTAGGGTAAATTTCGATGTGAGAAGGATGACTTGTGAAAAGCTCTCTGAAAACTTAGGAACACCCTGTTTACATATGGGACAGACGTTCCCATTGCACCACATTCAACCTCGATGCACTTACAATCGGTAGTTGCTTGATGACGCAGCACCGCCCGGAAAGCAGACAGGCGGATCTCTGGGTTTACGGACACCGGTGTCTCGATTTCCCAGAAGTAATGGACGTTCCGATGTGCAACTGAAAGGGTAATATTCATGAGTTACAAGAAAAACGTCATACGCACGTTATTATGAATTTCTTTTACTGTTCTAATTCTTGTTTGATCGCTCTGTTATTTTAGAGAATTGGAAAACCTGAGAACTTTTTATGATTGTGTTCAGTGCATTGCGTGTGAGGTCCAGAAACAGCTATTGAGCTCGGAAAGAAAGAGAAAATGCGGGATGGTGCCTAAAAGTATGTTTTGAGACACATTTTGAAGTCTTATGCGAGAGGTTGTTAAAACGATGTCAAGAGGGCTGTCCCGTCTTCAGTGTGTTTCATTTAGTGTGTGTGCTCGTGCGCTCGAAAAAGTCACGTAATCGTAATAGTTCTTGAACCATCAATCACCTTCATAAGGATATGCATTTGGGCTGGTTCATTCATATTACGAGATGACGAAAGAGCGCTAAACAGCAGCAAGAAGGAAAAGACAGACACGGTGAACTAGTTTCCAGGGTTAGCATGTTGTTTATTCCTTTTGCAGATGGAAATCTTGTTTTAAATATGTAGTGCGACTAAATTGATTGATTGAATGAGATATAACGTTCTTGTATTACGCAAGCGCCCATCTTCGGTAAAGGCCGCAAATGTAGCCTTCCACACATGCAATTACAACAAGAAATGTGGTTGATCCCTCTGTCATAAAAAATCGGTACAATACGAAAGCGAAACCTGTGTTCTCAAATCTGTGAAATACAGAAGCGGAAATCTGGAGAATCGAGGCACTGGAGATAGATTGGGTACTCTGGACATGTGAACCCGTTGCATGTGCACATCAGCGGCACCTCGACAATGCACAGGGATCCTCGACAGTTGCACAGAAGCGAAAATTCTCAAACGACACATCGGAGACACTGAGTGCCACGCGCTCAATCATACAAGCAGCCGATGCTAGCGCTACTGGACGGTATGAACCCAGCTCTGTAGGAGGCTACCCGGCCTGAGTATCGGGCAGACAATCGCTGTTTGCCAGACTTTTTGGCTGCAACAACCATAGGTTTTGCTGCAAAATACTAGAGGGCGCTGGTGTCTGCGGGAGTTCCAAACAAGGCGGTTCACCCAGCATGGTAATGATGGGCATTACATGAAAGGGAAAATCAGCATGCGCCCGTTTTTCTAGCACAATGTCACATGGAAATCCATACGGACTTCTCAGAAAGGAAAGCTTCCAAGATGCCGAAAATTTAGTCCTGGTCCCGGGTTCGAACCCCCGACCAACGCCTGAGCTCGCTCTGCCAGTTGAGCTAACCAGGAGGCTAGCGATTGACAGCGCAACGGCGAATCCATCGCCAACTCGAAGCACATGGGCGTTAATATGTAGAAAATGAGTTCTGCGGAAACCCGAGCAAGCGCCCAGGTCAGACGTTGGTCCCAGGTTCGAACCCCGGACCAGGACGAATTTTTTCACCAATAGGAAGCTTTCATTTCTGAGAAATCCGTATGGATTTCATTGTGGCCTTGGGCTATAAAAACGGGTGGATGCTAATTTTCCCTTTCATAAACCTTACACCACCTTGTGGGTTTCCGCAGAACTCATTTGTCACCATATGACTACATGGACATGCTAAGCCTTCGTTCTTCTTGCTCGTAAGGCCTTCCAACTTTAAAAGATGGGTTGTTTACGACAAAATCTGGCATTATAAAATGGAATAGTTTGCAATAATTGTATAGGCGCGCAGATCATCGCCATCATCATCGCCATCATCATCAGCCTATTAAGGTCCACTGCAGGACGAAGGCCTCTCCCAACGATTTCACGTCCTGCACCCTATCCTGAGCGAGTTGGCTCCACTTTATGCCCGCAAACTTTTTAATTTCATCGCTCCATCTAACCTTTTGCCTGCCTCTCTTGCGCTTGCCCTCTCTTGGTATCAACTCCGTCTTTCTTACTGTCCATCTGTTATCTTTCCTCCTCATGACATGTCCTGCCCAAGTCTACTTCTTTCGTTTATTTGATATATCAGCTACTCCTGTCGGTTCCCTGATCCATTCCGCTCGCTTTTTATCTCGTAGCGTTACCCATGTCATTTTCTTTTCCATTTCACGTTTCGTGCTCCTTAGTTTCATCTGTAGTTTTTTGGTTATCCTCCATGTTTCTGCACCGTACGTTAGTACTGGGAGAATGCAGTGATGGAATATTTTTCGCTTTAGTGAGAGCGGCCAGTTCCCAGTCATAATTTCGTAATGCCTTCCGAATGCGCTCCAGCCCATCCTTATTCTACGAAGAATTTCTTTTTCATGGGTAGGTGCTCCTGTTAGTACTGTTATAGGTATACGTATTCGTTTACACATTCTAAGGGTTCACTGTTAATTTTTAATTCCTGTTCCTTAGCTAGGCTATTGAGCATCAGATCGTTTTTATTGAGCAACAGATCGTTTTTGTCCAATAGGATGTGCCGAATCGAAGTGCAGATATTTCCCTGTATGCGTAGGCTTTCGATAAACGCTTGTTGAAAGGCCGGATGCAGTACGTGCGACGTCAACGTCCTGGAAAGCCAAGCAGCCGTTGACTTCTTCTTCAACGGTGAACTCAATTGTGCTCTGGAATGAGTTCAGGTGTTCCAGAAAAGGGACGACGTCTTCACGGCGGATAATGGAAAAACAGTCGTCCACGTACCGCAAGAACAATTTTGGTGCAGGCTGGAACGTAGCGAGGGCTTTTTCTTCAAGAGCTTCAATTGCGATATTGGCACAAGACACTGACACCGACGCTCCCATTGCCGTTCCGAACACTTGCTTGTAGAACGATCCATTAAACGAAAAATATGTGTTGCGCAGACAGAAATCCCTTCTCTGGAACACCTGAACTCCTCCAGAGCACAATTGAGTTCACCGTTGAAGAAGAAGTCAACGGCCGCTTGGCTTTCCTGGACGTTGACGTCGCACGTACTGCATCCGGCCTTTCAACAAGCGTTTATCGAAAGCCTACGCATACAGGGAAATATCTGCACTTCGATTCGGCACATGCTATTGGACGAAAACGATCTGTTGCAACGTCACTGTTTAAGCGCGCATACCGATTGTGTTCTACTTCCGGCGCACGCAGAGCCGAGTTGAAGAGAGTGACGCAGGACTTGATCGGCAATGGCTGCCCCAGCCGGTTTATAAAAAAATTCACAGCATATCCATGGGGTGAATGATGATGAGTGGGAGCAGCTCCGGAGTGAATCACCGGTAAACCGTTAATCTTCCGTGTAATTTGCCCAGTCGATCATTATGTAAAGACGTGAGAAACACTCTATTCGAACGCTGGGATCTCGCGTTTAAGGGGACGCTAGCACAAACGCGTTAGAAACATGCAGTACACTCTAGTAAGGGGGGAGAGGCCACAGCGTCTTACGCAGCCCCTTACACAGGCCGGAACGCGCACCGCGTTTGCCGACGCCATCACATGACTGCTGAAAGAGTATAAGGCGGAGAGGCCACAGCGTCTTACACCAGCTTCTTACACGCGCCGTAACGCGCTAGCACAAACCCATCATCATCGTTAGAAACGGACAGTCTTTCGCTCTCTCTCTCTCTCTTTCTGTCTCTCTCACACAAGACAGCAGATGGAAGAGTGAGAGAGCTCGCGCGCCGGGAGGAACGCGCCGAGGGCGAGCGCGAGCCTCTCGGCGCGCGAGCTATCGAGCGCAATCCTAGAACGAGGTGGTTACGACTACAAGGGACGAACGACCCACGCCATAAGGAGCTTTGCCCCTAAAACTGAAGAAAGGCGCGCAGCTGACCCCTCTGCCAGGGCAACGACAACGAAAAAGCGGGCTTCACTCCCCTATGCACGAGGTGTGAGCGAGTCCCTTTCAAGAATATTCCAAGATTACGAAGTGAAAGTCTGCCACATCCCCTCTAGCAAGCTGACACAACAACTCGTTCGAGTCAAAGACCGCCTTGAAAAGGAAAGATACCCTGGCGTCGTCTACAAAATTCCGTGCCAAGACTGCCAGGCGAGCTACATAGGCGAGACGGGAAATTTTAAAAGAAGACTGCAGCAGCACCGTAATGATGTAGCCAAAAGGCACACGATTTCGAACGTCCTGGCAGAGCATAGTAAAAAAACTGGACACTGTTTTGATTGGCAATCGGCTTCCATTATCGAAAAAGAGAAGCAGTTATCATGCCGCCTGCTCATCGAATCCTTTTGCATACAATCTACTACTAACACGATAAATCGGACACGGGGTCCACTCCCTGAGGTATACGCAAGCGCTCATGGTGATAAGTGCGCAAACTCAGCACAAGGACGCAGCAAGGAGACACGTACGAGCGCAGACTGAAACTAACGTTTAATGAAACTGTACATATGTACACATACATGAGGGAAAGGAAAAAGCGATAAATACACAAGATAAACAAGCAAGAATAGATCATGTGCCATCAATGTATGACAGTTCACACCCTAAAAGCGATACAGACGGAGAACTGACGCATATTGTACTGTTTTTCTTAATAAAGAACGCCTCAGCAATTTCCCTTGTTTTTCGGTCACGGTGCCAATACAGAACTGAGGTGCGCGGAAATTCAGGAACACATCCACACTTAGCACAATGCGCAGACAGGTGCAAACCAGGGGCCGATGATAGAGCATTATGGTGTTCCTGCAACCTTACATTAATGCAGCGTTTCGTCTGCCCAATATATACATTGTCACAAGACAGAGGTATCAAATATACTACTTTGCAACGGCAGGTGGTGTACGGCTCGACATGGTTTATGCCACAGCCTTTTCTTGAGACAACCCCCTTTATTTTTGATTGTTTATCAATCCTAGAGCACAGTCGCTCCAACTTATTGCCGCTTGAGAACACCACATCAACAGAAAACTTCTTGCAGACTTTTTTGATTTTATGAGAGAAGGCATGAACATACGGAATAACCGCGACCGCCTCTTCATTTCTGCCGCGTCACGGAGACGGCCTACACCTTTAATCATTTTCAGGAGCTTTTTTCGCTGCAAAAAGCAAAACATTGCTAGGAAAACCAGCCTCTTGCAGTCTAGTTATCTGTCTCAAAAAAGCGCTTGCAATATTGTGGTGGCACGACCTATACTGCCTGTGCAAATGTTGCGCGGTCGCCGAGGACATCAATTATGATTCCTCCTAGCCCATTCCTCACCACGGAGGAAAGGGCTGCAGGTTTGGATAAAAAAACATGTATTTTAACAGGTCAATGTCCTTAAGAAAATGCAAAGCTTTTTTTTCTGAAGACATAGCATTGTCTGAGAGTCAAAATTCAGGATGCCGGAGTATGTTATGGCTAAAGATTTCTGGGAAGTGTTTCCTTCGGTGACTTTCTCTGCTATAGGGCAACGCAAGATTGCATGTAAGTCACTAAAAACATCCCCACACTTGGAACATGTTCGCGGGTCTCCAGCTGTTAGAACAGTGTGTACCGTGTATGCGTCCTATTCGTAGTCTATGGAGCATGACTTCATTGTGTCTTTCAGAGCGTGAAAAATGTCCTGTTCTAAGTGTTTGTTGTACAGTGTGTTTTCGGTTTCCCTGTCCCAGTCCTTTTGTCATAGCTGACGAAGTCGATAGCGAATATAACATTTAATGTCACGGTACGGTACTTTTGCTATTTCTATTTCCCGTTTATTTGCAGCCTTCGCAGACGCTGCATCCACATTCTTATTTCCTCGTATTCCAGAATGTCCGGGTACCCAGCACACAGTAATGTTTTCACGTCGCTGAGCTGTGCAAATTTTCTTAACAACGACCGTTATTACAGGGTTATCATGTGGCTTTCCAGATTGCAGCACCCGTACGAAGCTCAAAGTGTCCGCGAAGATTACACATTTTTTCGCCTTTGCTTTTATGACATGGTCCACTGCCAAGTTTACTGCGTGTGCCTCTCCTGTGAAAATGCTTGCACATTGATTTATTCGTTTTGATGAGGAAAAAGATGGCCCTCATGCTGCACAAGAGACAGAATTCTTTGATTTCGAGGTATCAGTGTAGTATTCGTCGCCCTGATATTTATCTGCAAGAAACATAACATGCTGTCTAATGACCATTTGTGGCTCCCTGCGCTTGTCAATCTTCTCAAACGAAGTGTCACATTGTATTTTCGTGAGCGGCCAAGGGGCTACGCTGATTTCATCCTCCTCGACTTATTCCAGGGTTATCTCATGTTGTTTCCCATGGCGACAACTGATAGAGAGAAGGACTTCTGAACTGATGGGCGATGGTCAAAGAGACGCTGAGATGATGTATCACTCAATAGTTCTCTGCACGAACGTTCACGCAAAGATCAAATTTTCAGTGCGCCCACAAGACTAATATACTCGTGTTGGTACTGCAGTGGCCACTGATTTGACTCAACATAAAGACTTGTTATTGGGCTCGCGCCAAAAGCTCCTTTGGCGAGCCTAATACAGAGACTATAGACTGGGTCGAGCATCTTTAGAGCACTTTGTGATGCTGAGTAGTATACAACACATCCATAGTCTAAACGCCTCCTCACGAGACTATTTTTAAAAAGGGATGTGAGATATTTAGTATCTGTTCCCCATGGACCGTGTGATAAAATTTTACGAATCATAGTTGTTTTCCAACATTTTCTTTTGAGGTCTTTAATATGTGGTATGAATGTTAGCTTGCTGTCAAAAATAACACCTAAAATCTTTTGCTGACTTTCGAGGGTTAGTGTGCGTCCGTTCATTTTAACGCATGGATTAGCAACGACACCACGCAACCTCGAGATGAGAACACACTTACTTGTTTCGTTGTTTAAATTGAAGCATTTTCATTGGCCCATCTAAAAAGCCCTTTACACATAGTTGTACTTGACGTACACGTATGTTCAGGTTACATGACCTAAAGTTGATGTGGACATCATCAACATGAACATGAACTGTATAGAATATCGTAGGTGGTAGTGCGTTGCGGACAGTGTTCATTTTGACTATGAAGAGAGTGCAACTTAAAACAACTTCGTTTTCCTGCGTAAAAATTCTTGACAATGCGTTGCCTGCTCTGACTTGGAATGTTCTTCCCTATAAATAGTCACGAATTATGTTGAACATGTCACCCCTTATCCCATAAGATGACAAGTCCTGAAGTATGCCGTAACGCCAAGCAGCGTGATATGCCTTCTCAAGGTTGAAAAACACTGGTAGTATTGTGCGTGGACATAAGCCTCGCGGATGTACGCGCTAAGCAGCACAAGGCTGTCAGTATACTTCCTCCTGCTCTAAAACATGTTTGTCTCTGATCTAGTATGCCGTTATATTCTAGGAAATAGATAAGTCGACGATTTATCCATCTTTTCGAACACCATACAAAGGGAACTTGTCAAAGCTAGTGGTCTATAATTTTTCTTTTGAGAGGGGTCCTTTCCAGGTTTAAGAATCGGTATAACAATGCCTTCCTTCCAAGTAGACGGGAGATTTCCTGTAGCGAAAATAGTATTGAAGAATCTTAGCAAACATTCTAGCGTACTTTCAAGTAAATTTTTCAGCATATGATATGTTATTCTATCCTCTCCAGGTGTACAATTTTTACAAGAATCCAGGGCTATCTTGAGTTCATGCATTGAAAAGAGTTGGTTGTAGGCGTCGGTAGCTGCCTTACAAGTATGTATTCTTTTTAACGCAGCGATCCTTTTGTATCTCCCAAATCTTCTGTATAATGCTGCGAACTTGATATATACTCAAAATGCTCCGCTAACGTATCGGCCTGTTCTTCCAAAGTGTTTCCGCATTCGTTTACAAGAGGGAGAGGGCTAAAAGTGTTTCCTGTACGCTTCCTTGCCCTGTTGTACACTTTATTTGTGTCCGGGTAAGAGTTTAAGGATGATAGGCAATTTATGGATGACAGGTGTTTGGATGATAGGTTAAACAGTGTAGTTACTTTTTTCAGCCACAAGCTTTCGGTGAAATGCATTGTTGGTGCGGCGCAGGTGGGGTTGGGTGAAGGGGGGGACACGTGCCATAGGAGCAACTTCTGTTTCGAGCGTGTGTTCCTTTTTTCATCCTGCTTTCTAACCCTGCGCACACAATGGATTTGCAAGATATTGTTACGGGGAGTATTTATTAGGCGAGGGACAGCCTACAGTCGTCCGGACAAAACTGCTCAGAGCGCACCAGCTGTAAGGGCACCTCTAGCCTGTGCCCCACACCAACGTCTTCGTCGTCGTCGTAGCTGTGACATGACCCCCCGCCGGTGGTGCACCGTCCCGGTGCTGGCGTGTCTTAAAATGGCGCATCGGAATTGTATGGCTTGAGGCGCGAAACATGCACGATGTCACTGCGTGGTGTAGCAGTTGAGGAGGGGGGCGAGACTGGCGAGATCTCATAGGTGACAGGAGTCACCTGGCGTAGGACGCGGTAAGGTCCGACGTAGCGTGACAGGAGCTTCTCGCAGAGACCAACGCGACGAGATGGGAGCCACAGGAGTACGAGGGAGCCCGAAAGAAAATCGATCTCTCGGTGCCGACGATCGTAGAGGGCTTTCTGAGTCGTCTGGGAGGACGAGAGCCTAGCTCGGGCTAATGTGCGTGCGATGAGCGCACGGGTGATGGCATCATAAGCGTAGGAGGTGGTGGACGCCGGATCAGAAGGCAGGAGGGTGTCGAAAGGCAGTAAGGGACTGCGGCCGTAGAGAAGGTAAAAGGGTGAATAGCCGGCAGTTTCGTGACGCGAGGAGTTATAAGCGAAAGTGACGAATGGCAGAGCAATGTCCCAGTCTTTGTGGTCATCGGAAACATACATTGAAAGCATGTCGGTCAGTGTGCGGTTGAGCCGTTCGGTAAGTCCGTTAGTCTGACGTATTTCGACGGGCTGACCTCCAGCTTAACTCGTCCAAGTGCACCTTTGGACGGCGTCAGATAAAACTGCTTGGTCACCTCGTTGACGCTACTGGTGTGCAACCCGACCCTGACAAAGTCCGTGCGGTTCGAGATTTTCCAGTCCCGCGTTCTACAAAAGAGGTACGCAGCTTTCTTGGGCTATGCTCTTACTTCCGCCGTTTCGTCCTCAACTTCGCAGACATAGCTCGACCCCTCACGGAACTCCTCAAAAAGGATGTGCCGTTTACCTGGGGCGCAGCTCAATCGACTTCCTTCGCGTCACTCATTTCCGCTCTCACATCGCCACCAGTGCTCGCACACTTTGACCCCAACGCCAGAACCGAGCTCCGCACAGACGCAAGTGGTCATGGCATTGGTGCTATACTCGCTCAAGTACAGAATGGCGCAAATCGTGTGATAGTGTACGCTAGTCGTCTTCTTTCTCAATCTGAACAGAATTATTCTATTACGGAACGGGAATGCCTAGCCCTCGTGTGGGCTGTCGCGAAATTTCGTCCGTACCTATATGGACGCTCGTTTGTAGTCATAACAGACCACCATGCGCTCTGCTGGCTGTCCACACTTAAGGACCCCACCGGGAGACTCGGCCGTTGGGCACTGCGACTACAGGAGTTCACGTTTACAGTAGTCTACAAATCTGGCAAGCTACACAATGACGCCGATTGCTTGTCACGCCATCCCGTTGATCCACCGAACTCCAGCGACTCTGACGCCGACGCCTGTGTTTTAGCCATAACAGACTTCCTTCATGTAGCTGATGAACAACGTAAAGATCCAACCTTATCCTCCCTCATCGACCGTCTTCAGTCCGGCTCCAGCGACTCTTCACTCAACATGTTTTTACTCCAAGACAGCGTCTTGTACCGTCGCAACATGCACCCCGATGGAGCCGAACTTCTTGTCGTTGTTCCACATCATCTCCGCAAGGATTTACTTGTTGAATTTCACGATGCCCCAACTTCTGGACATTTGGGCATCTCCAGAACATACGACCGCATACGACGACGGTTTTTCTGGAAGGGTCTCTACCGTTCCGTTCGTCGTTACGTTGCCAATATTGGTTGCGTTACATTACGTTGCGTTGACAATATGTACAAGGAGCGTATTCTTTGGAAGCTTTGGCTCTTGCCATATATATAGTCACGCTAACACCTGTCACCCAAATACCCCTGCACCCAACCCCCCCGCCCCCTTTTTTTTTTTTTTGTTCACAAGTGCTGCTCTTCTCCTCTCTTTCTGAGGACAGGGGAGAGTGCGCGAAGGCGTACATAAACGAACGCTCGAGAAGGCAGTTGCCGCCCTGACGAAGACAAGTCCGCTTGTCGAAACGTTGGCTCCCGCGACATTCCCTTTTCTCAATCGTACTTTGCGATTTGTTCATCAATACCATAATTAGGAATTTTAATAGCTTCCCTTATGCTTTCCTAGGCGTCATTGTTTCTTGGTTTATTCAGTTGTTCTAACAAATAAATGAGCCCTTGACCTCTTCCCTTTCGCTATTTCGCAGCTTTGGTCTCGTTGCTGCAGACTTGGTGCCTTTACGTGGCATATGAGGGTTTATTAGGCAGCAGCCATCTCGCCATAAGATCACGTTCTACGTGACGCCCCCCGCAATAAGAGCGTGCCACACTCGTCACCATGGCTACGAGTGGCGCTGCCTAACACTCCCAGGATTATATACATAAATACCCAATAAAGTGGGCGGGCGGACGACAGCCTTCTTGGCTCGGCGGTAGAGCATCGGACGCGTAATCCGAAGTTCGTGGGTTTCGTTTCCACCAAAGGCAGGTTTGTCTTTTCGTCCACTTTAATTCCTTTCTACTTCTAAAGATTACAATACCATAGTTAGGAATTTAGGAAATTAGGATAGAGAAATGCGCGGAGTATAATCAACCCCTATACATAGCCTTCATAGATTACGAGAAGGCATTCGACTCGGTCGATACCTCAGCAGTCATGCAGGCATTGCGGAATCAGGGCGTAGACGAGCACTACGTAAGACTACTGGAAGACATCTACAACGGCTCCACAGCCACCATAGTCCTCCATAAGGAGAGCAGCAGGATACCTATAAGGAAGGGCGTAAGACAAGGTGACGCAATCTCTCCAATGTTATTCACAGCATGTTTACAAGAAGTATTTAGAACGCTGGATTGGGAACAGGTGGGTGTAAGGGTTAATGGGGAATACCTCAGTAACCTCCGATTTGCTGATGACATCGCCTTGCTAAGTAACTCCGGAGATGAATCGCAAAGCATGATTACTGACCTTAACAGGCAAAGTATAACAGTGGGCCCGAAAATTCATACGCAGAAAACTAAAGTAACGTTCAGTAGCCTTGGGCGAGTACAGCGATTTCAGATAGCTGGCGAGGCATTGGAAGTTGTAAGTGAATATGTCTACTTAGGCCAGGTAGTGACCCCTGATCCGAATCATGAGGCTGAGGTGATTAGCAGGATTCGAATGGGGTGGAGTGCATTCGGCAAGCATTCTCAGATAATGAATGGTAGCTTACCGTTGTCTCTGAAGAGGAAAGTGTATAACAGCTGCATCTTACCGGTTCTCACCTACGGCGCAGAAACTTGAAGGTTAACTAAGAGGGTTCAGCTTAAATTGAGGACGACACAGCGAGCTATGGAACGGAAAATGGTAGGTGTAACATGATGAGGTGTAACCCTAAGGGACAAGAAGAGAGCTGTGTGGGTTAGGGAACAAACGCGTGTTAGGGACATACTAATAGAAATTAAGAAGAAATGGGCCTGGGCGGGCCATGTAATGCGAAGACAAGACAACCGTTGGTCATTAAGGGTAACGGAGTGGATTCCTAGAGAAGGCAAGCGTGGCAGGGGGCGGCAGAAAGTTAGGTGGGCAGATGAGATCAGGAAGTTTGCGGGGATAAATTGGGCCCGGTTAGCACAGGACAGGGATAATTGGAGATCCATAAGAGAGGCCTTTACCCTGCAGTGGGCGTAGACAGGCTGATGATGATGATGATGATGATGACGATGATGATGATGATGATGATGAATTAGGAATTTGAATAGCCCCGCCACGGTGGTCTAGTGGCTATGGTATTCGGCTGCTGATCCGAGGGTCGCGGGATCGAATCCCGGCCGTGGCGGCTGCATTTCGATGGAGGCAAAATGTTGAGGCCCGTGTGCTGTGCGATGTCAGTGCACGTTAAAGAACCCCAGGTAGTCGAAATTTCCGGAGACCTTCGCTACGGCGTCTCTCATAATCAGAACTGGTTTTGGGACGGAATTTGAATAGCTTACCCTACGTTTCCTACATTGTTTCTTGGTTTATTCAGTTGTATATATATATATATATATACATATATATATATATATATATATATATATATATATATATATATATATATATTTATTTATTTATTTATTTACTTATTTATTTATTACATACTGCAGACACGTAGGTCCAAGCAGGTGGGCAGTTTCAACAGGACATGATTAACAGAAAATGACATGACAAATTTGTTTGGGGTAACTGGTATAAATTTTTTTATTTATTTATTTAGAAATACTGCAGGCCTTAGAAGGCCCAGGCAGGAGGGGAAAAATACAAACAAAAAGTACAAAGTGTGCAGGTATCCAAAATTCTGTACAAGGAGGATCTATGCAAAGCAACAACAAGGAGAAGCTATCAACGAGTATACAAGCACTGAAAAATATCATACAAGCAAAAAGAATATACAATATGAAAAGATAAAGAATACGTAACTATCTAATCAATATACAAAGGTGCCAGAAAAACAATAATGGTGCACTGTATTGAGACAGGAAGGGCTGGATTTAAGATGTAATGGATGCGATAGAGTCGGTGTCGCTGAGTGTACTAAGAGGTAGGCTGTTCCAGTCGGCTACTGTTCGAGGGAAAAAGGAATACTTAAATATGTTGGTTCTGGAATTGTAAGGTGTTAATGTAGCAGAGTGGCGATGTCTTGTTCGGCGAGCAGTGAGAGGCTTTATATATGGTTCAGGAGAAAGAGACAACTTATTATTATACAGCTGGAATAGAAATTTAAGCCGGTGAATTTTTCTTCTTAGTTGCAAGGACTGAATGTTGTGTTGAGCCATTAGGTAGGTCACTTGAAGAGTCGGTGGAGCGATATTTAGAGAAGATGAACCTTACTGCTTTACGTTGGATCCTTTCTAGCGCATCGATGTTAGTTTTAGTGTAGGGATCCCATACGATAGCTGCGTATTCGAGCTTTGGACGGACAAGTGAGGTGTAAGCGGTTAGACGGGTCTCGGCGGGGGCGTACTTTGATTTGTGTCTGAGGTAACAGAGTTTTTTGAAAGCTGAGTCGCAAAGGTGAGAGATGTGGGAGTTCCAACTGAGATTATTGGTTATTATAACACCTAGGTACTTATATTCATCAACCTCTGTAAGTGGCATGGATGCAAAATTATAAGGAAACGAAAGTTTATTAATTTTCTTGGTGATCTTCATAAATACTGTTTTATCAAAATTAAGCTGCATATCCCAGCGTTCGCACCATGTTAAAATATTTTGAAGGCTGGAGTTTAGGGTAATTTGATCTTCCTGGCAGGTGATTTCGTTATAGAGTAAGCAGTCATCTGCGAATAATTTTATCTGTACAGGTTCAATAACGGAGTCGACGATGTCATTAATATATATGTTAAATAATAAGGGTCCAAGAACACTACCCTGTGGAACGCCAGAAGTTACGGGAAGGTCACTCGAAGAGCTGCTATCAATTGCAACGAATTGCCTACGGTTAGTGAGGTAAGCAGAAATCCAATTTACTAGGTATGAGCGCACCTCCAGATGAACAAGTTTTTCGATTACTTTCGCGTGTGACACAAGATCGAATGCTTTCCTAAAATCCAGAAATATGATGTCAGTTTGTCCTGATTTGTCGACAACGCTAGCAAGACTATGAATTACAGTAATTATTTGGGTTACAGTGGAGAGGCCCTTCCTAAAACCATGCTGCATAGGAGTTAGAATAGCTCGATCATCAAGAAACCTTGTGATTTCGTTAGCGATAATGTGTTCTAGAAGTTTAGAACAAGGGGAGGTTAGTGATATGGGGCGGTAGTTTTGAACTAATGATGGATCGCCTTTCTTTAGGATCGGAATGACACGAGCAGACAGCCAATCATTCGGAAGCACAGCTGAAGTTAGTGATGCACGAAAGATGATAATAAGAAAACGCGATAGCATTTCGGCGTATCTGCCATAACAGCCATAACTGCCATAACAAAATACAGCCATAACAAATACAAAAGCGACATGGAGGACATTTTCGTAATTAATGCAAGAACGGGAATAATGAACAAGAGAAGGAAACTACATATCAATACTACATTATGTTTTGCGATTATAGTAGGAATAGATACAACAATAAATAATAAAAAAATAAAAATAAAAAAAATACAAGACAGTCAAAGATGAGAAAACTGAGATGGCGACTGTGGAAGCAGAGACTAATGCGAAGGAGGAATAGATGCTAGGAGGATACCTGAGTAATTTTGCTCCAATCTGAGACCGTTCGTGAAAAATATGAATACTTATAAGTGTCTGTTCTGCAGAAATAAGGTGTTAAGGATTTAGCGTGGTGATGCCTTGTGGGTCTGGTTGTTAAGGGTTTGAGATACAGAGATGAGTCAATCGCAAGTTTGCGGTCGAGAAGAACAGAAAGCAAGTCAATTCTAATCTGTTTTCGGCGCACGCTAGGAAGGGGAATATTATTAGCTTTCATTATTTCAGATGGAGAGTCAACTCGTGAGAACTTATTAAAAATAAACCGCACTGCTTTCCTCTGTGAAATCGAGAGTTGGACGGAAACCCGTCTGGTCAGGAGCATACATGAATACAATTAAAATTAGACACTGACCACGATAAAATCAAATAAAAGCAAGACGTTTCGGCTCCCGCACGGGAGCCTTGTTCACAAATGAATGTGTGCGTGAGCAGTCGGGTTATGTAGGATTTAAAATGTGGCGTAAGCAACATGTGTACATTTGTGGGAGGTTCCCGTCGTTGCGATTAAAAGTGTGCGCCGTAGTTTGGATTGTCAAAGATTCCAGATGAAGCCGCGATGACCAGTTCTTTTCTTGTTCTATTATTCTTGCCTTATCACAATCTATTTTGTGGCGAGATGCTTCTGCGTGTTCCGCCAGCGCATTCGATGAGACCTTCTTTTTTACGTCATATATATGCAGCTTTAGTCTATGCGGAAAATTGCCTGTCTCGCCGATGTAAGTGCCACTACAGTCTGCGCACGGGATGCTGTAGACAACGCCTGGAAATTTTTCTTTTGGCAGCTTGTCTTTCACCCTCACAAGGGAATGCCTCAACTTGTTTGTTGGCACGTGTGCTATCTGTACATCGTAGGGGCGTAGAACACGCGCAAGGTGCTCGCTGATACCAGGAACATACGGCACAGAGGCACGTTTCCTTGGGCGCGAGTTCTCAGAACTTGGCGAACGTGCTAGCTGACGTTCCACAGAGCGCACGAACGAGTCAGGGTAGCCACTTTGGGAGAGATCCCGATGCACATGCTGTATGTCGGCAGCGAGGTCCTCTGATTTTGCGCAAAGTCTCTTCGCGCGATTCATCAGCGAGGCGATCACAGACCCTTTATGGGAAACCGGGTTCAACGAATTAAAATGCAAATAGCGACCCATGTGGGTGCTTTTTCTGTAAATGGTGAACGACAATCCTTCTCCTTCGCGCTTGACGAGGACGTCGAGGAAAGGAAGTTGACCGTGCTGCTCCTCCTCTACGGTAAACTTGATTGCTGAAATCATGCCGTTCAGATGTTCGGTGAAAGCAGTCAATGCCTCCTTTTTGATTACGCTGAAGCAATCATCCACGTAACGTAAAAAGGTTTTGGGTGCAGGACCAAACCAACTGAGTGCGCACTGTTCAAGACGTTCCATCGTCAGATTTACTGCCGTTACGGAGACGGCAGCGCCCATTGCTGTCCCATGTACCTGCTTGTAAAAGCAACCCTCAAACGTGAAGTGCGTGTTCTCGAGGCAAAATGTCAGGAGGCGTCGCAAGTCCTGGACTTCAATAGGTGTGCGCTCGGGCACACCAGCATCGGGGGCTGCGACCGCTTGTCGGCAGAAGCAACACGTACGTGCGCCATTCCGGTGACTTTATAGACAAGGTGCGCGACATCACCCTCTAGGATGGCGATGTCCTGGTGTCTTTTGATGTCCAATCTTTATTCACCAGCATACCAACGGATTTGGCAGTTGACGCATGTGTCTCAGCCCTCGAAACAGACAGAACCTTGCCCGAGCGCACACCTATTGAAGTCCAGGACTTGCGACACCTCCTGACATTTTGCCTCGAGAACACGTACTTCACGTTTGAGGGTTGCTTTTACAAGCAGGTACATGGGACAGCAATGGGCGCTGCCGTCTCCGTAACGGCAGCAAATCTGACCATGGAACGTCTTGAACAGTGCGCACTCAGTTCGTTTGGTCCTGCACCCAAAACCTTTTTACGTTACGTGGATGATTGCTTCAGCGTAATCAAAAAGGAGGCATTGACTGCTTTCACCGAACATCTGAACGGCATGATTTCAGCAATCAAGTTTACCGTAGAGGAGGAGCAGCACGGTCAACTTCCTTTCCTCGACGTCCTCGTCAAGCGCGAAGGAGAAGGATTGTCGTTCACCGTTTACAGAAAAAGCACCCACACGGGTCGCTATTTGCATTTTAATTCGTTGAATCCGGTTTCCCATAAAAGGTCTGTGATCGCCTCGCTGATGAATCGCGCGAAGAGACTTTGCGCAAAATCAGAGGACCTGGCTGCCGACATACAGCATGTGCATCGGGATCTCTCCCAAAGTGGCTACCCTGACTCGTTCGTGCGCTCTGTGGAACGTCAGCTAGCACGTTCGCCACGTTCTGAGAACTCGCGCCCAAGGAAACGTGCCTCTGTGCCGTATGTTCCTGGTATCAGCGAGCACCTTGCGCGTGTTCTACGCCCCTACGATGTACAGATAGCACACGTGCCAACAAACAAGTTGAGGCATTCCCTTGTGAGGGTGAAAGACAAGCTGCCAAAAGAAAAATTTCCAGGCGTTGTCTACAGCATCCCGTGCGCAGACTGTAGTGGCAGTTACATCGGCGAGACAGGCAATTTTCCGCATAGACTAAAGCAGCATATATATGACGTAAAAAAGAAGGTCTCATCGAACGCGCTGGCGGAACATGCAGAAGCATCTGGCCACAAAATAGATTGGGATAATGCAAGAATAATAGAACAAGAAAAGAACTGGTCATCGCGGCTTCATCTGGAATCTTTGCCAATCCAAACAACGGCGCACACTTTTAATCGCAACGACGGGAACCTCCCACAAATGTACACACGTTGCTTACGCCACATTTTAAATCCTACATAACCCGACTGCTCACGCACACATTCTTCATTTGTGAACAAGGTTCCCGTGCGGAGCCGAAACGTCTTGCTTTTATTTGCTTTTATCGTGGTCAGTGTCTGACTTTAATTGTATTCATGCTTTCCTCTGTATTCGTTCGAGACACTTAATGTTAGTTTGAGTGTATGGGTCCCATACTGCACTGGCATATTCTAATTTAGGTCTTATCAAAGAATGATAGGACAATAATTTAACATTACTTGGTGCGTCGCGAAGTTTATGTTTTAGAAAGCAGAGCTTTCTGAATGCAGATGAGCAAATGCTATGGGCATGTGCATTCCAGGATAAGGTATTTGTTATTGTGACACCTAAGTATTTGTAACTGTCGACTTGCCTAAGGGGCGAAGAACCAAGTCTGTACGTGAACGGCAGGGGTGTTTTTTTACGCGTTATAGGGAGGAGTACGGTTATATATATATATATATATATATATATATATATATATAGAGAGAGAGAGAGAGAGAGAGAGAGCAGTAAAAAAAAGACACACGTCGAAAAACAGAATGTATTCTTCACGTTTCGGCCGCGGGACCGGCCTTCGTCAGAATAACAAAATGACAGTGGAGCTACAGCATATACGCACATACGTTTCGGTTACAATGGTCACGTGAGCATAAACATCATAAAAGCAAGTACAACAATCAGAAACGAAATATATCTATTGGGGCCCCATATCACATCCTACTTACAAACAATCAATTCGCAAGTCGCGACGCGTGCACAAGGATTACAGGTGGAACAAGCAATAAGAGCGGCAGCAGTCACTGATGTAATACACTAAGTTTTCCCGCACTTTCATTCAAACCGCCTGCGATTGTATTGAACTTAAAGATGAAAAATGATTCGTGTACTTCTCTGTCGTGATGCGTTCGGAAACCAGACTCGAGAACCGTGCCCGTGATGTTGTCAAATGAGTGGCCCATTACGTTAGCATGTTTTGATATTGGAAGGTGAGGAAGTGAAGAGATATGAGCCTTATGGTTGTTAAACCGATATCGGAAGGGTGTTTCGGTCTCTCCTACATATGGCATTTTGCAGATTGAGCATTCAAGAAACTACATTACTCGTGTTGCAATTATAGCTACCATTGATTTTTAGGCTGAAGTTAGATGCGGTGCTGTTTGCGATAAATGAAGTGCTCATATGGTGGCACACTTTGCAACGAGGTTTGCGGCAAGGACGGCAGCCAATAGGTTTATTGCGCGCGCTTTTTGACGACGTGAGTAGGTCGCGCAGATTTTGGGCTCTTCTGTACGTAACACGTGGTGGTTCCGGGAAAATTGATTTCAGTAGTTCGCTTTGTAAAAGTATGTTATGGTGTTTTCTTAAAACGGCATTTACGTGCTGCGCAGGCGCGGAAAACGTCAAAACGTCAGAAGAGACCAAAATATGCGCGACCTACTCACGTCGTCAAAAAGCGCGCGCAATAAACCTATTGGCTGCCGTCCTTGCCGCAAACCTCGTTGCAAAGTGTGCCACCATATGAGCACTTCATTTATCGCAAACAGCACCGCATCTAACTTCAGCCCAAAAATCAATGGTAGCTATAATTGCAACACGAGTAATGTAGTTTCTTGAATGCTCAATCTGCAAAATGCCATATGTAGGAGAGACCGAAACACCCTTCCGATATCGGTTTAACAACCATAAGGCTCATATCTCTTCACTTCCTCACCTTCCAATATCAAAACATGCTAACGTAATGGGCCACTCATTTGACAACATCACGGGCACGGTTCTCGAGTCTGGTTTCCGAACGCATCATGACAGAGAAGTACACGAATCATTTTTCATCTTTAAGTTCAATACAATCGCAGGCGGTTTGAATTAAAGTGCGGGAAAACTTAGTGCATTACATCAGTGACTGCTGCCGCTCTTATTGCTTGTTCCACCTGTAATCCTTGTGCACGCGTCGCGACTTGCGAATTGATTGTTTGTAAGTAGGATGTGATATGGGGCCCCAATAGATATATTTCGTTTCTGATTGTTGTACTTGCTTTTATGATGTTTATGCTCACGTGACCATTGTAACCGAAACGTATGTGCGTATATGCTGTAGCTCCACTGTCATTTTGTTATTCTGACGAAGGCCGGTCCCGCGGCCGAAACGTGAAGAATACATTCTGTTTTTCGACGTGTGTCTTCTTTTTCATGCTATTATTTACCGGCGTCCAAGACGTTGATTGATTTGTGGGGTTTAACGTCCCAAAACCAGCTATGATTATGAGAGACGCCGTAGTAGAGGGCTCCGGAAATTTCGACCACCTGGGGTTCTTTAACGTGCACTGACATCGCACGTCCGAGACTTCGTTCACTGCAATTATATATATATATATATATATATATATATATATATATATATATATATATATATATATATATATATATATATCATATAATAGCATTTCATTCCATAGAAATACAAGCAGTTCTAGAAGCTCTACGACGACAAGGGGTACCTGGCGTATACGTGAAAATCATAAACAACATATACAAAGATTGCACAGCCACACTACTCCTACATGAGAAAAGCAGAGAAATCCCGATCGAGAGAGGTGTGAGACAGGGAGATACGATATCCCCGATGCTATTCACTGCATGTTTAGAGGAAATCTTTAAACGTCTAGACTGGGAAGACAAGGGAATTCGAATAGATGGAGAATATCTCAGCAATTTAAGATTTGCAGACGACATTGTACTCTTTAGCAATGATGGAGACGAACTACAAAACATGATTAATGACCTCAACAGGGAAAGTATTAAAATTGGGTTAAAAATGAATAGGCAATAGACCAAGGTTATGCTGAATAGCCTAGCTAAGGAACAGGAATTTACAATCGACAATGAACCCTTACAATGTGTAAACGAATATGTATACCTGGGACAGTTAATAACAGGAACTCCTAACCACGAAAAAGAAATTCTCCGTAGAATAAGGATGGGCTGGAGCGCATTCGGAAGGAATTACGAAATCATGACTGGAAACTTACCGCTCTCACTAAAGCGAAAATTATTCAATCACTGCATTCTCTCGGTACTAACGTACGGTGCAGAAACGTGGAGGATAACTAAAAGACTAGAGATGAAACTAAGGAGCGCGCAACGTGCAATGGAAAGAGCCCACGTGACTATATATATATATAGTCACGTGGGCGGGACAGTGAAGGGCGCAGGAGACTTCATGTTAGCAAACCAGGTGGAAGAGTCTGGATGTATACTGTCGCCATAAGCGCGTAGTGGCGCAGTACAACGGCGTGAGTTAAGATTAGCGCCTGGTTCTATGGACTCGAGTTTCTTTGCAGTGTTTCAGACGTTTAGTTGACTCCTTAGGCATGCCAATATCTTAGGCATGCCAGTTGGTCGGCTGCAGATCCGAAGGTCGCGAGATCGAATCCCGGCCGCGGCGGCTGCATTTCGATGGAGGCGAAATGTTGAGGCCCGTGTGCTGTGCGATGTCAGTGCACGTTAAAGAACCCCAGGTGGTCGAAATTTCCGGAGACCTCCACTACCGCGTCTCTCATAATCTGAGCTGGTTTTGGGACGTTAAACCCCAAAAATCAATCAATCAATCAAGCATTAGTAGTTGGCTACAGTGAATGCCCCGCAACGTCACTCTCCGTGCTTTTAAATTTTCAGATATGAAAACGGGTAATGAGATCCAGGGTTCTACGGAAATCCGTCTGGTCGGGAGCGCTCATGGCGGAAAAATCGAGCGCCGACAAATCGCTAAACACAAACACGTTCTACCCCGCTACGGGAGCCTTGTTCGCAATCTCTCGTTTTGCTCTGTTGCACAAAATCTTCTCGTGAACAAGGCTCCCGTAGCGGGGTAGAACGTGTTTGTGTTTAGCGATTTGTCGGCGCTCGATTTTTCCGCCATGAAAGTGGGTGTTTAAACGTAATGGAAGAGGCACCATTGCTAAGGAAAATTGAAATTGTCATGAGGCATTGTCGCAGATATAAGAGGCGTATTTACTTACATGTTTCGATGTGTATTAGGCAAGTCTGGACGTCTGCAGGAAATCTCTTGAACTTCATGTGGCAGTTCAAGTGAAGATAAATCCTGAAATTTACAGAAACAGCTGAGGCAGCATATAAGCACACAATTTAATTTGAAGAACGAACGAGCGGAATGGATCAGAGAACAGACAGGAGTAGCCGATATTATTATAGCAATTAAAAGAAAGAAGTGGACCTGGGCAGGACATGTCATGAGGATAACAGATAACAGATGGACAGTAAGAGCGACGGAATGGATACCAAGAGAGGGAAAACGCAACAGAGGCAGGCAAAAGGTTAGGTGGAGCGATGAAATTAAAAAGTTTGCGGGCGTAAAGTGGAACCAACTCGCTCAGGATAGGGTGGAGTGGAAATCGATGGGAGAGGCCTTCGTCCTGCAGTGGACCTAAATAGGCTGATGATGATGATGATGATGATGATGATGACGATGATGATGATATACTGTCACGTGGTCGTGACGCACGCAGCAAGCACGCAGAAATCAATCGTTGTCAGGCGAACTTGTGCCCAGCAAAGCAAAGTTATTGACAATGTACAGCAATAGCTGTGTGAACAGTCGTCGGTCGACGGAAAGACTGACTAGTGGCGCAATGCGTCGCATTTTATACACACGTCATAACGCTTTCTCGCATTGTCTCTGGAATTCCAAAAGTCACTCAAATGAACGCGTCAGCATGCAAAGTTTCTGGAATGGCCGACATGGTTCCCGAAGTGACATGCAAGATAAACGCGGCATGCGTTGGGCATAACAGAAAGTGATAACTGCGCTCTCCGGCAAACAATCAAAGCAAGTGCGCGATACACAGGAAGGTGATAACGGCCTTCACGAAAACAACCGCACCGTGTCACTATATATATATATAGTCACGTGGGCGGGACAGTGAAGGGCGCAGGAGACTTCATGTTAGCAAACCAGGTGGAAGAGTCTGGATGTATACTGTCGCCATAAGCGCGTAGTGGCGCAGTACAACGGCGTGAGTTAAGATTAGCGCCTGGTTCTATGGACTCGAGTTTCTTTGCAGTGTTTCAGACGTTTAGTTGACTCCTTAGGCATGCCAATATCTTAGGCATGCCAGTTGGTCGGCTGCAGATCCGAAGGTCGCGAGATCGAATCCCGGCCGCGGCGGCTGCATTTCGATGGAGGCGAAATGTTGAGGCCCGTGTGCTGTGCGATGTCAGTGCACGTTAAAGAACCCCAGGTGGTCGAAATTTCCGGAGACCTCCACTACGGCGTCTCTCATAATCTGAGCTGGTTTTGGGACGTTAAACCCCAAAAATCAATCAATCAATCAAGCATTAGTAGTTGGCTACAGTGAATGCCCCGCAACGTCACTCTCCGTGCTTTTAAATTTTCAGATATGAAAACGGGTAATGAGATCCAGGGTTCTACGGAAATCCGTCTGGTCGGGAGCGCTCATGGCGGAAAAATTGAGCGCCGACAAATCGCTAAACACAAACACGTTTCTACCCCGCTACGGGAGCCTTGTTCGCAATCTCTCGTTTTGCTCTGTTGCACAAAATCTTCTCGTGAACAAGGCTCCCGTAGCGGGGTGGAAACGCATTTGTGTTTAATTTTAACGATTTGTCGGCGCTCGATTTTTCCGCCATGAAAGTGGGTGTTTAAACGTAATGGAAGAGGCACCATTGCTAAGGAAAATTGAAATTGTCATGAGGCATTGTCGCAGATATAAGAGGCGTATTTACTTACATGTTTCGATGTGTATTAGGCAAGTCTGGACGTCTGCAGGAAATCTCTTGAACTTCATGTGGCAGTTCAAGTGAAGATAAATCCTGAAATTTACAGAAACAGCTGAGGCAGCATATAAGCACACAATTTAATTTGAAGCGCGAAGCTTAAAAACTAAATGGGTGTATATTTTTACCAGTTTTGCGCCCTCTATAAGAAGCACTGACATCCCCACATAGGGCACACACGAGGAAAGGGATTTAATCTACTTCATAGCGCATCATTACGGGAGTTGAAGCAGGCACGCCCATACAAAACATAATAATATGCAAACAAATGCCAACTACAAAATGAAATTGTGCACTGCGGCGAAAAAAAACGAGGCACAAAACCTGTCTGCCGCCGCTGAGATATGATAGCGCCAGCTGTCAGTCATGTATATGGGAAGTTTGTCGTGTAATCGGTTAAGCATCGCCCATGTGGCGTCACTAAGAACGACTCATAAACAATGGGGCAATTAGCATGTGACAATTAGCGTAGCGTGATTTTTTCGCTCGCACCACCCCTCTGCCACGGCGTGACAAGCGGTATGAACCACCCCTTATGGCAAGTCTAACGGTCAGTCAGCCTACATGGCAACGACCCCGTCAGCGACAGCACCGGTCAACATAAACTGGAATTTCGAATGGCCAGAATATATTAAGAGATTCTTTGCGTCGGGGCTCAACGAAAGGTTGGAGGAAGCCCGGGAGAGAACACTTTTGCACACCATGGGCAGGCAGGCCTGGATAGTTTCTCAGACGTTCGGCCACACCGAAGCGGAGCCTTGCGGCTACGAGATACTGAAGGAAAGTTAGATGCCTTTGATGCCCATTTTGTGGCCACGGCGGGCTCGAACGTTGTTGCTGTGGCGGTTTGGCTAACTTTTGGGTGCTTTAGCTTTCGTGTTAGTTTTCTGTTAGTCCCTAGCTTCTTTTATTCCTAAACTTCACCCTGTTTTGGGACGCTAGTGCAGGATAGGACCGAGAGCCGTGAGTCCTCCACGAAAACTGGTCAGTTTATTCTTAGGCTCGCATGGGCCTCCGCTCGCGCGGCTCCTCGCCTTCTGTCGCTACAACGCTCCCCGCGTACAGGTGAAGCGACGTTCAACCCATCCAACGCTTTTATAGTCGAGGCGAACAGCCGTGGTGAAGCATCTGTCGCTTCGTGTAATGCGGGGGAAGGTTGTTTGATCTGCCGTTGCAAAGTAGGGGAGCCACCGGGACACGTTGTTTGAGTAGTGTTCATACAGGCATACGTCAAGCGATCACTTGAACCTAGTTAAAAGAACCTCGCGGTAACCAGCAATGGTGGGTTATTTCTAACTGCATTTGGGAACCCTGAATGGCCCATCCTGCGGTGGTTGGAGAGCGCACGCAACTGTGTGAAGCAGGACAAAAACACGGGACCAAGACCAGAATTCCGAGTGCATGTAGGTCGGTCGTAGTGCCGCCTGCAGATGTGGAGTTGCGCGAAGCTCGACCATGACGCGCGGCTCCGTACGCGTGCATCACGGGGGAGTTTGGAACGCGCCTGTAATGGTGAGGCGAAGCAACGTGGCAGTAATTCACTTCGCATCTCCTGAATGGCGGCACCGTTCCAGGCAATGTGCGTCTGGGTGCGCTCGCAGCGAGCGGGCCGACAGCGTCATAAAGAGAAGGAATATAAGGCGCGTTCGTACAGCGTCGGGCGTGTGCGGCGCAGGGGTAGAGCACCGGACACCTTTCGTCTTGGAACTGGCTCCTGCGAGTTCCCACCTCATGAACAGAAATTTTTCTGAGTGTTTTTGCTCATATTTATTTTACTGGCGTCATACCCATTACGGTAGTGACGTATGGGGTCGTGGTGGACCACGGCATAAAACACTTTCGTGTTCAATGACAAGCGGTAGCGCTCTGTGCAGCTGTGCCCTTCGCTCGCCATGAAAACTGCTTGAGGTTGGCAGTTGGACCGTACCATTGCGCTCAATCTGATAGGCAGTCATTCTTATTCGAGAGGTGCCGATCCGCCGCGCTAGGCTAGCGAAAAGAGCAGGTTTAAACTGTCTCCCCCCGTCAGCCGTAATATTGCACGGTGCGCCAAAGCGAGCCGCTCAGGGATACAGAAACGGATGGGCACCGCTTCAACGCAGCGCTTAAATCTGTCCACGCATGTGAGCAAATAAGACTGGCCGCGAGATGGTGGCTGTGGTCCGACTACGTCCAAGTGGACGTGATCGCGTCGCGCATCTGGTGTAGGAAAAGTTGTTAATGGCACCACGGCACGGCACTGGATTTTCGAGCGTTA
Source organism: Hyalomma asiaticum (assembly GCA_013339685.2). Classification (NCBI taxonomy): domain Eukaryota; kingdom Metazoa; phylum Arthropoda; class Arachnida; order Ixodida; family Ixodidae; genus Hyalomma; species Hyalomma asiaticum. Next base: position 203,462 of record JABSTT010001692.1, read on the forward strand.
GCATGCGATGCACTCTCGTGTCCGCGTCCCGATTTATGCTTGGCCAGACATATCTTGATGTCACTTGCTTCTGCGTGGCCCGAATGCCTGGATGTTCCAACTTGTGAAGCGACTGGAAAACGGCTCGACGAAGGCTAGACGGCAAGAAAGGGCGAAGATAGGTCATTGTTAAGTCAAAACACACGCGATCATCATAGCCATTGCAGCTTAAGTGCTGTAGTGTTCGCAGGTGCTTCGATTCGTGACCTGCTTGCCGAGCTGATATGATCGGAGTTAAACTAACTCTACAGGAAATATTAAGCGCATTTACATGACTGCATGACAAATCGGCTGCTGCCACGTTGCCAAATCCGCTCACGTTACGACGTCTGTTGTAAATTCGGATATATAATCATCTGACGTAACTCACGTGCGGCGTGGGCGCATCTTTTCGAAATACAGAAGCTTGGAGCACACGTGAGCGGCTTGTGATCCGTGAGTACATAGAAATCCACGCGTTAGTGACAAAAGTGTCTGGTGACATAAACTGGAAGCGGTTCTCTTGTGCTTGCTTTAACGCTGTTCAGGAGTGGTCAGCTTTCACGAGAAGATATTGGGCGCTGCTGAAGCCGATAGGTGCATCCGAAGCGTCGCTCATGACACACTGCGGTATGCCACGGGTTAGAGAGAAAAAGCAGCACCTGCCAGAGCGCCTTTAATATGATAGAACACAAAGGCAGAGGTTCTCTCCTGGTACCTGCTTCTTCACACCAGAAGACGTCCTCTGCCGTGTGTTCGGCCGTTGTTACCAGTCGGTGTACAGCGCCTCGAGGCAGAAAACAGTGGTAAAATGTTCACCAGTTCAAGGAACTCGTGGCGCCGCTGTTTGGTGCGGTCATTTGGGAATTCCTGCACAGCTTCGACTTTTTCCAGGTGTGGTCCAATTTCTGCGCTAGAGATAGTATGGCCTGAGAAGTGGAGCACGGGTACGCCAAGCTGAGATTGGCTGCATTGATGACGATGTCATGCGCAGGGAGGCGTTCAGGGAACACCAGGCCTATGCGGAATCGCAGGACAGTGTAAACGTAAGCTGGAGGAGCGTCCTCCTTCAAGGCCATTGTAAACGCTTGAGGATCTGGCCAAGTCATCGGGCCATCATGTATATCGAAGAGCCAAGTCAGGCAGATGTCGAGGCGACGCATGGCACGATACGCCAAAACTGCTGCACGAGGCAGCGCTTTCTTTTCTTTCTTTTTTCCTTGAAGTTTGGCTCTTGCCCACTACGGGGGATTGGCCATGAAGCCGGCGGTTAATATAAAGAGGGAAAAAAAATTGAGCTAAAACAAAGGAAGAATAAAGAATCGGTAACGTAAGTAAGAATGAAATGTTAGAAGAAGATAGGCTATTTATAATAGAAATGAACTATAATCAGCGCTTCGTAATAATGATGACGAAAAAGTTGAAGACTGTTTCGTAATGCTGATGTTGATGATGCCTCTGTAATGAGTGTGGTGATAGCGCATATGCGCGTCAAGTGTTCGCGATATCTGGCGCTGTCGCCCACAATTGTAAAGTGTTGCTTGTACGTGACGTCATTGGTCACATGAGTGTCTGCTATATATGTATGCTGGTTGCATGGAATAAAGGTTGACGTTATCTCGCGCGCATCGGAAGCGGCCCAGTCTCTTTCTCTGCTCCTGCGGCCGGCCCGGATGCGCATGGCCTTTCGCTAGGCCGCAACACGACATGGTGTCAGAAGTGGCCGTCTTCTGATATTCGAGGGGCGTTGCAGCAGTCTTCGTCAAGCGGCGCCATGTCAGAAGACAAAGAAGTCAGGCCAGTTCACGGCATGTTCGCTGTTCCAGCTCCGCCAACGTTTGACTTCGACCGGACGTCCGAATGGCCTTCCTGGATCCAACTATTCGACGACTACCGCTTTGCCTCTGGCTTAAATGAGCCAAGTGAAGAAGCGCAAGTCCGGACTCTACACGATGGGCAGGCTAGCGACAGAGATCTTTTCGACCTTCGCACTATCTGAACAACAGCAGAAGCAGTATGAAGTCGTCAGAAAGAAGTTCGACGATCACTTCGTGGCCGCACGGAACCTCGTTTACGAGAGCGCATGTTTTCACCGACGCATAGAACAACCTGGAGAGTCAGTCGACCAATTCATCACCACGTTGCACACACTGGCGGACCGGTGCGACCACAAGGAAAAGGAACGCATGATCCGCGACCGGTTTGTAGTCGGCCTCAGTGATGCCAAGCTCTCGGAGTCTCTGCAAATGGATGCAAATTTGACACTCGTCAGCGCTTTGGCAAAAGCTCGCTTGAAGGAGACCGTCCAACGACAGCAGCAACAGCTGCGAGAAACCAGCGGCGAACCTTCGGCAGCGCCAGCCAGCAACCTGGACGCGGTCAACAAACAACGGCAGCCCCGGAAGGATTCTTCAGGACAGCGTTCCGGCACCTCGTCAAGGACCAGTGCACCTGCCACAGAAGGTCAACGCACCAGACCACAGTCCTACAGACCTCTCACCCCCAGTTCATGCCCCAACTGCGGTCAAGGAGAGCACCCGAGGACCTCTTGCCCGGCACGAGCTGCGAAATGCAACTACTGCGGTTGTTCCGGACATTTCGCAGTGGTGTATCGGAAAAAGGCTGCAGGCGAGCGAAAGAAGGTACAGCTTTCTTCTCTCCATATGGACAAGGGGGCGTATTTCGTAGGCGCGGTAAATGGGGAGCACTCTAATTCTCGGTATGCTCAAGCTATCATTAACGGCACTCCGGTGTTCGCTAAACTTGATTCGGGATGCAGAAGTGTCGGTTGTACCCTCAACGTTTCCGGGATTGCCTACCAAATTAGAGAAGTGCGACATAACCTTAACAGGCCCTGCGAATGAGCCACTGCATATTCTCGGAAAGTTTCTTGCCACTATCCAGTGGAACAACGCATTGTCCGACAAACGGTGTACGTGGCCTCGCCTTTGCGCTCGATACTTCTGGGTCTCCCAGCGCTCAAAGCCCTTGAGCTGATCAAGTTCGCTGACTCGGTCAGTAGCGCGACAGCCATCGAAGCTTCTTACCCACAGCTTTTCGGTAGTCTGGGAGTCTGATGCCGAACTCTGTACCCTTTGCTATTCAGGTTGCTCGTCGCATTGCCTTACCCCTGCGGGACCGAGTTAAGCAGGAGCTCGAGCGTATGGAGCGAGACGACGTAATCCGCAAAGTAGACGAACCAACAGAATGGTGCGCGGGTATTGTACCAGTACTCAAACCTTCTGGAGACGTTCGTATTTGCGTTGACTTGACGCAACTAAATAAAAGTGTACTTCGCGAGCGCTATGTTATGCCAACTGTTGAAGATAGCCTTGGTCTGTTAAGTGGGGCATCGGTTTTTTTCGAAGCTGGACGCTAATTCTGGATTTTATCAGATCAAGTTGTCGCCGGAAAGCCAATTGTTAACTACCTTCATTACGCCATTTGGGCGATACTGTTTTGAGAGGCTACTGTTTGGAATAACGTCAGCACCTGAGTTTTTTCAAAAGAAAATGTCGCAGATTCTGGAAGGAATCCCAGGCGTGGTAAACATGATGGATGATGTGCTCATTTATGGCTGCGACCAAGCTCAACATGATGAGCGTCTGCCTCTTACTTTAGACCGTCTCAGGAGTGCTGGCGTTACGCTAAACAAAGAAAAGTGTTGTTTAGGAGTAACCGAGAAAAAATTTCTTGGTTGTGTTCTAAGTCGAGACGGAATCAGGCCGGACCCTGAAAAGGTCCGGGCCATCAAACTGCCGACGCCAAATAACGTGTCTGATGTTCGACGGCTCCTCGGTATGACTAATCATCTGGCAAGATTCATACCAGATCTGGCTTCAAAAACGGCGCCGTTACGTCACTTGCTTTTGAAGAGTTCTGAATGGACGTGGGGACCAGCCAAGAGCAAGCGCTGTCGTACGTTAAAGACGTTATCGGTTCGGCGCGCGTCATGGCTAACTATGATGCAAAGTACCCTACGATTCTTTCCGCCGATGCGTCATCATTCGGTTTGGGGGCGGTACTGATGCAGGTTCAACCAAACAACGAAAAACGGTCCGTTGCCTTTGGATCGCTCTCGTTGACGCCTGCCGAAGCCAGATATTCCCAGATTGAAAAACAAGCACTAATGACGTGGGCGGCAGAACGATTCGAAGGGTACATCAAAGGTCTTGAAATTGTGTGGGAATCCGGCCACAAACCTCTTGTAACCTTGCTGGGAAAATCTCCTTTAGATGTTTTACCACCTCGCATTCAGCGTTTTCGCATGATGCTCATGCGGTTCAGCTATGAAGTTGTGCATGTCCCGGGCAAGAGCCTAGTTACTGCAGATGTGTTGTCGAGGGCCCCGATTCGGGGAAAGGAAAGTCATAATGCACTGTCTGTTAGTGACGTCAGCAAGCACGTTTCAGGATGCTTGTCAAACGCGGTCGAGGCCAGCCTCTTCGAGAGAGTGAAAGCAGAACAAGCCGCTGACGAAGTTTGTGAAGCACTCGTAAAATTCAGTCGGAAAGGGTGGCCAAAATTCTCATCTCTTCCGATGGTCTTGCGTCCATATTGGCAGGAAAGAGCCACGCTTACATTTGCTGAAGGCGTGCTACTTAAAGGTGTGAGGTTGGTCATTCCTCGAAAATTGCGCTCAGAGGTCTTGATACGCTTGCACGAGAGTCACCTGGGAATCGAAAAATGCAGAGCTCGAGCCAAAGAGTCGGTAAGGTGGCCGGGGTTGAGTTGTCAGCTGAAAGCTTTGGTTACCGATTGCCGCGTATGCGCCGAGCAGACACCAAAAGTCGGAACCAATGATCCCGACAACCACTCCACAGCGTCCTTGGCAAAACTAGGCGCTGATCTCTGCCATATTCAAGGAAAATGGTATTTGGTAGTCGTGGGTTATTTTTCTAGGTACCCAGAGATTGCTTTGTTATCATCTACAATGTGTGCCACTGTCATTACGCACCTTAAAAGTTTCTTTGCAAGACATGGCATACCAGAAGTTGTTATGTCTGATAACGGAGCGCAATTTGTGTCGCAGGAGTACAAGTTGTTTGCTCGCAACTACGGTTTTCGCGCTGTGACGTCTAGCCCCAGGTACCCCCAGGCAAATGGTGAAGTAGAAAGGATGCTCCAGACAATTAAACGTCTCATTACAAAAGCGAAGGACCCATATCTTTCTCTCCTACCGTACAGGGACACTCCGGGGCCACTTGGGAAAAGCCCTGCAGAACTTCTAATGGGCAGGCGGCTACGCGCAACGGTGCCTGTTCGTCCCACCAGCCTTCTGCCTCAGACAGTGAACCTGAGGAAGTTCAGAAGCCATGATACGACCGCCCGACAGCGGCAGCGTAGGAACTTCAACCGTCGTCATAGGGCTACTTCGTTGCGAGCACTCGAACCGGGCGCGGAAGTCTGGGTGACGGACTGCAAAGCAAAAGTGCGAGTCTTGCGACTTGCTGAGCGGCCGAGGTCGTATGTGGTTAGAGCTTCCACTGGTGTAGTTCTAGAAAGGAACAGGAGATCCTTGGTTCGCTTTGCTTCACAGCCAAAAGAAGGTGAGGATGACGGAGGTAGCTATGATTTTCCTCACGCAAATGATAGTCGTGTAGAAACTGAACAGAAATCTAATCGCGTTACAGACAGCATGGCACCTGACGCTCTATCTAGCCCTTCCTTGCCGGGAACTGACCTTCCTGAATACCGAACGCGATCTGGTCATCTTGTTCGACAGCCGGACCGCTACAGGTTCAGCAATTGACTGTATTGTTTCTTGCACATTGTTTGTTTCTGCAAAGTGTTCTTTCGCTGGCAGTGCTGCTAAGTTGGTTGCAACTGTCAGCGTATTATTAAAGAAGGGAAGATGTGGTGATAGCGCCTATGCGCGTCAAGTGTTCGCGATATCTGGCGCTGTCGCCCACAATTGTAAAGTGTTGCTTGTACGTGACGTCATTGGTCGCATGAGTGTCTGCTATATATGTATGCTGGTTGCATGGAATAAGGGTTGACGTTATCTCGCGCGCATCGGAAGCGGCCCAGTCTCTTTCTCTGCTCCTGCGGCCGGCCCGGATGCGCATGGCCTTTGGCTAGGCCCCAACACGACAATGAGTTCAGAGCTACAAAGCATGCACTCCTCTGTTGTTTTCAAACGATTCCTCGCACTCGTTATGCAAATAACTTTCCGGGACGCGGAGTGCCGTAATAATATTCTGCATCGCGACAGTACAATTCTTAATGCGATTCCTCGGCAGGCCTTATGCCTGCATAGTCCTTTTCGTGATGGTTCTTCAACTACCGACCACAGAGGAACCACAGGGGGTACAGGAGGAAACGGGGGCATCTCCAGCAATTCCTGCGTAACCGGGAACGGCCGGATGTAATACTATTACAGGAGACCAACGACGCTGTCAAGCTGGCAGGTTACAAAGCGATAGACGAGGCCGCGACCACGGTAGCACCACCTGCCGCTGCAACGCTAGTAAGACGCAACCTCACTGTGGCGCAACGTGAAATCCAGAACGTTAGTATACCGCACGTGCTGATAGAACTGATTCCGACAAAATGGCGCGGCCCTGATCTTTTTGTTCTGAATGTGTATAGCAGACCGAAAGCCAAACACCGCTTTACCACGATATTCCGAAAAGCACGCGAGGCAGACGGTGATGGGCCCTTAGCAATCGCGGGCGACTTCAACGCGCTCCATGCGGCGTCGGCGTGGGGGTACAGGTACGAAACTTTGACGGGCAAGCGCTTGTGGGAGGACGCGCTGAACAAGGGACTCGAGCTTGTCACGGACCCTCCGCCCCCACACGCCGTGGCAACAGCGTGTGCATGGACACTTCTCCCGACCTCACGTTTACTAAGAATGTCGCTGGTGTGTGGTGGCACAATATGCAAGAGGACCTGGGCAGCGATCACTCGGTGATCGAGATCGAGGTCGATTTGGGACCACATCACCACCGCCGCCATCGCGAGAACGGCGCCAAAGGTAAGAACCACCGGCTAGTCAACTGGGACGTGTTTCGCAAAGCCCGGAAAGAGCAGAATCACAGCAGTACGGCAATAGAGGATATCGAAAGCTGGACTGCGACGCTCAAGCAGGACGTAGAAGCGGTAACGCTGGAAGTGCCGCCGGAAGCAGATTTAGAGGTGATAGACAGCAGACTGCTACACATGTAGGAAGCTAAGCGCAGCCTGTATGAAAGGTGGAAGCGTCAACGGCACAACCGCACACAGGCGTATAGCACGGCTAAACAGGGACATCGAAGACCACGCCTTCCAGAACACAATGGGAGGTCTGCAACGACAAGGAAAACCAGCTAGGAATGGCCAAGACGTGGCATCTCTTCCGGCACCTCTTGAATCCGCAGGAGACCAGGACAGTGCACGCGGATAAGATCACCACGACTACGAAGGTACGCCCGCGGAGTTTCTTGATACTGTGCAGACCCGCTACGTCAAGGCAGCTGGTCCCCGTCGCTCCCCCGTTGTATACGGGAGAGCGTAACCTGGAACTAGACGAAGACTTCAGCATTGCAGAGGTGACGGTGGTCCTGCACACGCTGAACACAAACTCGGCGCCGGGCCCAGACGGCATCACCAACAAGAATCTGCGTAACTTAGACAAGTCGATAGAACGCCTGGCGGATTACATGAACAAGTACTGGAACGCCGGCGAGATACCGACGTCACGGAAAACGGCGCGGATTATCATGATCCCCAAGCCGGGCAAACGAGTACGTGATTCTCGCTCGCCCTACCAACCACCTCGAGGAACGACATGTTGCCACACACGATGCTCGGATTCCGTCGTAACCTCTCTGCGCAGGATGTGGTGATTCAACTGAAACATCAAATTGTCGATAATCCCACATGATCAACAAAAGTGATTCTCGGGCTTGACCTCAAAAAGGCGTTCCACAGTGTTAAACGCGCCGCCATATTTGAAAGCATACAAGCACTGGGACTGGGCGAGAGAACATATGCCTACGTGCGGAATATACCTACGTGCTCACTGGTCGACGGGCCTGCATAGTGATCGGCGGTTTGGAATCGCAAAACATAGTCTTGGGTTGACTGGCACACCGCAGGGCTCCGTCATGTCACCCGTGCTGTTTAGCCTCGTGCTCCTCGGATTACCTCGGAAACTGGACGAAATAGAAGGCTTGCACCACAGCTTGTATGCCGACGACATCACACTCTGGGTTACCAAGGGAAACGGCAGCTGCATAGAGCATACTTTGCAGGCGGCCGTTGAGGCAGTACAGGAGTACCTCAGCGACACGGGCCTCGAATGCTCCGCGGCCAAGTCGGAGCTCCTGCTCTACAGACCCACGCGCCGGGGCAGTAAGACCAAGACCACCGCTTCTATACGCGATCGCACGGACAAGGACATTACAGCTGTGACATCAGACGGCGCCATCATCCCGCACGTTCGCGAAATTGGGGTACTTGCACCTGTCAGCAAATGGCCATAGCAGCCAAACCATACGCAGGCTGGAGCGCGAGGTTGATGAAACCATCCGGCTGCTGAAGCGCATCACCAATAGACATGGGGAATGAAGGAACACAATACAGTCCGATTGGTACAGGCGTTCATAATCAGCCGCATGATGTACGTGGCCTCCTAACTCAAGTGGCAAGCAACCGAACGAACGAAACTAGACAGTAATATTCGCAAGTCATACAAACGCGCCATCGGACTACCTATTAACACGAGTACGGACAAACTTCTGGAACTGGGGTTACACAACACCTTACATGAGTTAATCGAAGCGTACAACGTCGCCCAGTATGAGCGGCTCGCAAAGAGCCGCACCGGCCCACACATCCTCAAAACTTTTGGCATCACCTATCACACGCAGCACGGCGAAAAGGTTGCGATATCCAAACAGATTCGCGAGCGCATCGTCGTTCCGCCGTTGCCCAAAAACATGCACCCGACGCATCACGTTGGCCGGCGAAACAGGCGCGCGAGAGATCTTGAGAAGAAATTTGGCAACAGTCAGAAAACGGTGTACGTAGACGCGGCCCGTTACGAGCGCCAGCGCGGATTCGTGGTCGCTATAACGAACCACAGGGGAACTTGCATTGCGAGCGCCACGATACGTACGGCGGAGACGGAGGCGGCCGCAGAAGCAGCCATAGCCCTCGCGATAGCCACTACGGACGCCACAGTTATAACAAGCGACTCGCGGGCCGCGATACGCAGCTGCGCCAGCGGCCGGATCTCCCGGGAAGCGGCCCGCATCCTCCAAATTCACCAAGGCAATATTTGCTGCAAAACTGACAGTTTCCTCCTATGGACCCCCTCCCACACGGACCCACCGCTTCACTCTTAGCTGAAGGGGGAGGGATGCGAGGGTAGGACAACTTCATTACTCTACCCAGAGTTTATCGATCCTAGGTGGGAGGAATGCGGAGTCAGCCGCGGGGCTTACTCTTCCGTTCGAGGAAGAGTAACATAGTCTGCGAGCTCTCATGCTGCTTATGTAGAGTTCGAAGCTCGCGGAACTCCAGCGTCCGTAGCGTGAACAGCGCCCAGTACTCCATCGTTCGCAAATATGGCCGCACAACGATATGCGATTGCAGCGTTGCCGGCAGCGTCTACCTGGACGCGGCACGCCTCAACGTACCTTGATATCCTGAATATACAGTCCAACAAGAAAAATTGCCCGCCAATCCACCCTGTGAAGGTGTTTGGAAAGCGAAGCTTTTTACGCCACCCTCACGGTGACCGCGAGAGCTGCTGGGTTTTGCCTACGACGCTGTTGAGCGAGACGATTTTGTTCTTTCCGCCGAGCCTTATATTCACGCTCTTCTGCCGTCTTTACTTTCCGTGGTCTACCCATAGTGGGGGTAGTCTAGAAATGAACCGAAGCAGTTACTAGGCTGGAAGGGTTTCGAATGATGTCAACCCTCTTTCAAGCAGCTGCATAAGCTTTGCAACAGCTGCAATCTAATGTTAGCGAGTAATAGCTAAGCCGGCTCAGCGGGACAGCGGGCCCAGCGAATGAACGGAGGGGATAGCGGAGCGCATGACGAAAGGAAGAGTAATCATAGAGTAATATAAAAAAGGTTAAGAGAGGACACTCCCGTAGGCCCCTGTGGCTGATTTGGGTTCGCAGCGCACCAAACGGAAGTGGGGAATCTTCACAGCCGCCTCAGAGATGGGAAATCGCCAAAAAAATTAAAATGCCGATCTCAGAGGCCATTATTTAGCTATAGATAAAATTTATATATATATATATATATATATATATATATTAGCGCTTCACTTGCATGCATAAGTAGCTTCGTGTAAGCCACACCGCCAGAGCGGCGAGCACACAATGCCATTGTTTACGCAGACATGACAATCGTTGGGAGAGACGAAACATTTTATTTCAAGTCACATTCTCAGTAAGCACATACAAAAGATGGGTGCACTGCACAATGCAAGACAGCTGCCACATGTTGAGAAATTGCGCAGTAGGAATAAATAAAGTGCAGAAGACAGCATTAGCATCACAGAGTACTGCAATAATCTTTCGAAGCCCAACCTTTCTTATTAGGTATACAAGTAGCTATCGCACACAATGCAAAACAAATCATTCCGCCCCCCCCCTTTTTTTTTAAGGATTAGTTTCACATTTTCTGAGATTTCTCAGAGTGAAAAGGGGACACTCGATTTAAGCGAATGAAGAATATGTATGACCATCCAAACACTAACTAGCTGAACGGCAAAATAGTGCGAAAGATACGGACATACTTTGATAGTTAGCTAATGACAAGCACAACTTCAAAAATTACATCTTGGAAAGGTGCAAACGGCTACCTGTCGTCTCGCGAAATCGTGAACCACTTAGTACCACGCTCTCTCTCTGTCCTGCCGTTGTTCTTGCACCACGCAGCGCAGCAGTAGCTGCCGTAGTACTTGACTCCGGACGGCATGACCTGGAAAAAGAGAAAAAAGTTGACCGTATTTCCTCTGGCCTTCGCACAAATTGTCTCCGACGCACTTCTCAGCGCCCTTTCGCGAAAAACAGTCCCAAGCAGTTGCCGCAGTGAAAACAAAGCAACCTTCGGTGCATGAACCACTGAGGCAGTATTTCACGAGAATATTACGTCGTAGCCACGGCCAACGAACACTGCTCTCATTCCTCAAGTTCTCCAACATAGGCGTCAAGCAAACTGCGAATACCAAAAATAACCATTCTAAGCATAACTGCACTCTTTCACACATTTGCACACCCATGCAGTGAATTAGAACTGCGTGTAACGGCATTGTATGCTCAAAGAAAACCTTACGACGCAAGCGGCGACTCATTTTTGGCGCCGAGAAACGATTTCTTCCCTAACGTGCTGCGCAGCATTTCAAGTTGCTATTTCTTAATGCAAAGCAATTCACGAGCATCATACGCGAAGCGTGAAGCACAAAGAAGCTTTCGGCGCTAAAACACAAAGTGCGTCAAATGTCAACTTAAAGCTGTAGAGACAAATACATTGCAAAGTAATGAAGGGAAAAAAAAAACCTAATGAAGGCGTTCTTACCAAGCAGCCGCCAAGCAGAGTGAGTTCCCGGCAGACGATCCCAGCGAATTCCACGGAGCAGGTAGAGCCAATTTTATATGTGTCTCCGCCATTTCGCCGCGTCATGCCGAGCCGCGTTGGCCGCGCCGTCTTGCTCGCATTCCTGACCCTATATGGTCATGACAGCTACCAATCGATGATTTCGAACTGTCCAATCGCAGACGATAAAGACGGATTTACAGCGGCGCTGCGAGCCAGCGGAAGCCACTGCCGCAGCCACATAGTCTGACAAAGACGAGTAGATGTATCGTGAACCAGAAAAGGTACTGCAGTAGATAACTAGTACGCGCGTTCTCTTGGAAACAGGGAGTGACGTGCTGCCGTCTAACGGCTGGCGGGAAGGTGCGTAGCTCCGCCGCTTATAGGCTCGTGTGTCCACTCTTGTCATTTTCTGTTACTCTATGGAGTAATAGCCCTGCGCTTCGTTTCAGCGGAACGTACTGCTGCGCCACCTGTTGACAATGTTGAAGTTACTGTCGATCGAGCAGAGGTTTTACCTGTTGAATAAATTGAAGTTACTGCGAAAAGGACATCGCAAAAGTAATTTTTCATTAGACCACAGGTGTTATGTGGTAACGCATCTTCGGTTTTGCTACATGACACGACGACACGCCGCCGCCGCTTGTGTTGGGGGCTGCCATCTTGCAAAACGCTCGCACGCTGGCCCGCTGCGTACGCTCCGCTGAAGAGACGAAATGAGCGGGGGAGCGGCTCGCTCCGTAAATTCGCTGGCTGTCCCAGTGTGCCGCGCATGCGCAGTTGGCGTCTCCGCTCGTTCGCTGGGTCCGCTGAGCCGCTTAGCTATTACTCCCTGTTACGGACCGCGCCGAGCCTGTTTCCGTTGTTTGCCCGCAGCCCTTATCATCCATCATGTTGGCTCATCACTTTGAAGCTTGTTTTGAAGCTCGCTAGAAGACGCTGCCTGCCTCAAGCTCGTCTCTCGCGGGTACTCCTTCTTTGCGAGCTGGTCGAGCGTTCATCGAAGAAAGAGCGTTTCCAGAGGCAACGCGCGCCTTTCGCGCTCTCTCTCTCTCACACAAGACAGCAGATGGAAGAGTGAGAGAGGTAGCGCGCTGGGAGGCACGCGCCGAGCGCAAGCGGTTCGTCGGGATCGTTTTTTGCTTACAACGACGGACACGACAGAACCCTTGGCTGGTAGAGGTACAAATCTTCACTTTAAAAAGTCCACGCGACTCTCTGCGAGCGCGCCGCATGCGTGGGCGCACGCAGTCGGATCGCGTCTCCGGACGGCCTGCCTGACGCGCACCGATCCGCACCGACTACAAGATAAAGCAAGCCAAGAATTCCACCACCGCACTTCTAGTACGCTGTTAAAGACGAGTGCGCGCGCAAGGAGAGAAACAGCAAAAGCAAACGCAGGAGAGATATCAACGGAACAGCGAACAGCGCAGGTGCGACGGTTCCGTCGGGCGCCAGGGGGGTGAAAGCTCGATATGCTACGAATCGCCATAGATGGCGAAAAAATCAACCGCGGCGCGTTCCAGCTTCAACCGCGGGGAGTGGATCTACTGACCCCTCTCTTAGCTCGAGCTATGGAGGCCGCCATTCGCCCTATTGCACTTTTATGTAGGGGCGCCCGCATCAGTGCCTAGTTTCGATGCAGAATATATTGAACAAGGCGAAGACTTTTTCTTTGCCTGATATTACACTTGAATACAACAAACTGCTGCTTTTAGTGGGCGTACCTTTGAGGTACTACGCCATCCTCCTGTCACTAAATATTTTTTGCTTCGGCTGATTCGGCAGTTTACCGACATCGATACTAAGACATGCTCGTTTTTTTAAATTCAAACTACGCGGCGGCAGAAGTCACGTTAACCGTTTGCGATGCGTTCGGGCAGCGACGCAAGCTCGCGGTGTTTCGTTTTGCTGTAAATATTTCGTGAAACTAACGATTGCTTTCGTAGTCGGTGATATCGGCTTGCTGTTCTTGTTCGTTCAAAGCACGCTGAAATGCTTCCACAGAGCGCTTTCCCCTGCGCCTCGTCCTTCAAAGCAACGAAGTTCGTTTCAAGCCCCAGCGTGCATGGACCGGTAAGTACAAACCCATTGCTTTTGTTTATTACAGTTGGTTTTGTTTTTGCGACAGTCAAGCGACACACAGCAACTCGAAAATTTTCAACGTCTCATATCCCTCCACCGACGGAATCCACGTTCTCTTGAGCGACGTGGCTTCACGTAGGAGCGAGCTGCTGAGTCAATAGAAATGCATTTCTGAAGTTTATATGCAGTCTGGACGTGTTCAAATACACTTCTATCGCCCCCGCACGCACGTCCGTAACTCACCATGTATTAGTACAATGTATGTTATAAAGTTTGCTACATTCACATTAAAAAATTTAAAAAGAAGTGCCTGAGAGAGAGAGAGAAAACTAAAGCTAGTTCCACGTTGTGAAATTTGAGTAAACAGCAAAGATGGGGATCTCCTTGTTGCCTTGTTATTTATCTTGTGAGAGCAGTTTCACTTATAGGCTTACTTTCATTTAGTGTCACATAGAAACCGGCATTTTAATCATGGATATATTCTTTTTCTGTCACAGCCTCCTGGCTGACACCTGCAGTCAACATTCCTTGTGGACGCGCCTCGACACCATGGGCAAGGCACATGCTGCGTTAGAGCACAAGCCTTACAAGGTATATATTCATACATGCATAACATGCCGCAGTTTACTCGCTCACTTTGTATACTGCTACAATATTTTGTCTTCATACCTTGTTTCTGAATGCATGATGATTTCATAACCTGCTCCTTTTTTTCTTTTTTCAGAGCTGCCATGCAACATCAGGTTAACTGCCCTCGAAAACACAGCCTGCAAGCACAGTGGAACAACTAAACATCTACTACAGCAGGTCACCTCAAACTTCATTTTTGTGATGCTGTAGTTTGTACTTGGTAGGCATGCCATGGAAATTTGTTACCAATAGTTGTTGTCCATAGGTGTTAGGTTTCCATTTTGTTATATAATCTACAGTACAATAATGATGAAATTTAACAGAAGCTCTATACAATAGTTACATCATGTCAGACTTCTAAGTCTGACAATACGCATTTGATTCAAGGCTATGGTGGTCGCATTTCTATGGTGGCTAAATGCAACATCACCCATGTATACAGGTTTACGTACGTCTCAACAGGCCCCAGATTGCACCATTAAGGATGATAGTTGGGCTAGTAGATACGTACTGATTTGAGGCACAACTAATTAGCACAAAGAAACCACAGGCAACACAAGGAAATGCATGAGTGGTTTCTACGCTAATTAGTTGTGTCCCACATTATCAACATCAATCCAAAAAGTTTGGGCACGTAAAATTCCAGGTATTATTAGTCATATTACAGCCAAACAAACATCAGGGCAGTGAACGGACATTGTTCCGGCATTTAGTCATACTTTATGAGATGGTTTACAAAGTTTGTCCGAAACCTTCTTTTTTCTTAATGCATTGAATTGTAACAGTCTGCAAAAAACAAAGAATGCCGTAGCTTCGACAAGCTAGCCAGTTCAATTAGCCTTTGAATATATATACAACACAAGTTGTAAACAGCTAAAAAACAACAGATATTAAGTTTTGCAAGCACTAGTTGCAGCATATGAGTGTAAAGGATATTTATGTTATAGGCCAAATTGTGTTCAAGGGATTTGCTCATTTTCGTTTTATATAGCACAGAAATATCCATAATTTGTGGCTGAGCATGCCTACTTCAGGTGGCTGTGACGCCCATTAACACCCCTTTTCTTTTTTTTTTTTTGGTGTGCTTTGCACTGTCATACTGCACTGCCTATGAAAAGACTTCACAATGTTGCCGCAAACAAAGGCTAGGAAATCGAAGATATTAAAGGGGCCACAATCAACAGCAAAACTTTGCTGGATGCAAAAGTCGCAAAAGTGCATTATGGCTTAGCCTCATAACACAGCCTCTAATTTGTTTGTCGGTACATTGCAACAACCTCTACCCATTGAAACATTTAACTCGAGGCTATGATCAGAGGCTAAGCGGTAATATAGGCGTTTACGAAGTTTTTTATCCCGCAAACTTTTGCTGTTGACTGTGCATACGACACATGTGCAGCTACACTGCAACATTGTCGATACTTTGATGTTGAGGTTCTACAATTAGCAAGAATACGGTTTATTTTCAAAGCACATGTTATAAAAGTGAATAATCCAACAACAACAAGCACATATACAATAAGTATGACCTTTATTTTTTCCGGCACTGTCACACATTCACGTAATGTTCCTCCACTTCAATTTGTGTGCATGTGTGTGTTTGTACGAGAGGTGCATAATTTCTGTTGATATGTCCATGCATCACAGACATTGCGCTCATGGCTGAGCGATTCTTTGCCGCATACATCAATCTAGATATGTAATGTATTCCTGGAGCTAATCTGCCCATAATTGTGCCTCTATAATCAGCCTGCATTATCCTAGCATCTCTGTCTTTCTATAGTATTCATATTTCGTTCATGCATTGTGGAATATATGCTGTCGATTATACCGCCTTCACAGCACACTTGAGCTTATTGGTGCGGTCATTGGTGCCATAGCATTCTCGCTCTACACGAACTGCATGACTGAACCATAATAACCCATTTAGCGACAGCGTACACAATTGTGCACTTGTTTTCGGCAACTTGTTCTTTGGCAGTTCAATCGACAAGCGGCTAAGAAAGTGCAAGAAAAACAGCTTTGTATGAATTGATGTATTCAGTGTGTCATCAATTTGCCACAGTGTGCTGTGTACTCGTGCAGACAATTTTGTGAAGGCATTACCAAATTTTAACAGTGGTTTGACGTGGGATGTTCAGGGAGCGACATCAAAAATATGATTTTCATTGGCTCATAATGAACTTAGCCAATAACAAACTGCACTCGCGTTTCAAGTCTGCTTCTGATTAATTTTATGACAAAGATAAAAGCTGACTGGCCTTAGAAGAAAATTACATTGAATTATGCTCTAATTACATTTATTTACTGGGTAACAAACAGTTCAACACATAACCGAGGTTTCTTTCTTGCTATTGAATGTGCAGTGCTGCGAAAATTGTGTGTGTTAAGATTTGGTGCATTCATAGACGCTTAATCGCAGTTAGCGCTTGAAACAAAAGTGAATGTTTTTTTTTTCGCCCATTACCTACACACCTACGGTATGGTTTCACAGCTGATAGTTGAATTCGTCCCTATCCTATAAGGCACAGCGCGACGCTTGTTGTTTGTAACTCATTCACTTATCTTTATACAGAGACGGTGCATCCGCGATCGTTTAGGTAACGTTAACTAAGCGAAGCTAAATCGGTGTTACTGTGACATCTGCCAACGTTGCGCACGTTTCAGATTCTGCATCGTGGATTTACCCGCGCTCGCTGTCTGAAAATCAGCGCTAACAGAATGGGACGGCGCAATGCAATGAGAGAGCAACATTCGTTCGGTCGTATCCCGTCTATCCATGCATATTTTGTCAGCGTTTAGCATGGTTATGCACAAGTTGGAGCGCACTCAGTATGTATGTGTTTTGTTTGGACGCGACTGCTAAGTGTTGGCCCATGTGTGCATGTGTACGTTGTTTGTACCAGCTGTGGTGCCGCAATAAACGATGCAAACCTTACTTGATTGACGTTGTTTTTGCCAGTCGAGGCCTGTTTGGTCACCTGGCGATAAGCTACAGTACCTGTGTACGAAAGTACACACGCGAGACGCGGTTTAGCGAGAGGAATAAGCAAAATACTACAGCGGGTCTAGAGGGGGGGGAAGGGTACAGCAGGGCGCGACCCAGCAAAAACGCGGCTTTTCCCGATGATGATGATAGTACTTGCAGCGCCATCTGCGTTCGCCCTAATGCACTTCGCTACGCCGCCGCTACTCTTATTTGTGTTCTACAGTGGAAGGTACAGTTTCCGTTCTCTAAAACGCGTATATAGGTGTTCTCTGCGGGCGCCAGCCGCCTCAGTCAGGCCCCGGAAGGCTCTACATTCCAAAAATCGCCGCAGATGGCGTAAAAATCAACCGCGGCGCGTTCCGGCTTCATGCGCTGGGAGTGGATGTACTGACCCCTCTCTACACTCAAGCTATTTCTATGGAAAGGCGATCACGTGACTGGAGGCCGCCATTCGCGCTATTGCACTTTTTACGTAGGGGCGCCCTCGTCGGGGCCAAATTTCAGGGCAAAATATTCTTAATGCAGACGAAGACTGCGTTTGGCATAGTATTACATATAATAAAATAACAATACTCATTACACAGAGTACTTTTTGCGAGATATTCTGTCACCTGTCTTTTATTAACCGATTTTTGTTTTCGCTGACTCCTTCAATGTGAACAGCGCATCGACATCAGCATTTTTCCATTCGAAATATGCGGCGGTAGGTATGCAACGGTTCACGGCGTCCGGCGGTTCTTGTAACTCGCGCTATTTTGTCTCGTTCTAAATGTTCCGTGAAAATTAGAAAGTATACTCTTTTAATCGCTGCTTCCTACCGGCAGAATACGTTAGAACGTGCTTATTTTGGGCAGTTTAAACGCTTCCGCGGAGCGTAGTCAGCGGCCTGCAGTGGAACGAAGCCACCGTTGAAATTCCGGCAGTACGAACACTCGTTTCAAGGCTCGAGCACGTACGCACCGGTGAGTATGAACCCATTGCTTCTGTTTGTTAGCGTTGGTTTTGCGTTTCAAACGGCAACGACGGACTATAATTGTAAACATTCCGGGGTGTCATGCTCTACGAGCGAAGAAGCAAGATTTCGTTTGGGCGACGCGGCTTCCCCGAGGGCCGAGTTTTTGAGAGAACAGAAATGCATTCTGGAAATTTATTGCTTGGCAACGGACACTGTATCTACACAAAGGCGGCAACAGCGATAGATGGGGTTACATGGAATACACTGCACCTGTCCGTACGTACGAGTTTGCAAGAGCCGCATGTCAGAAGCAAAGTTAGAGGTGTTTTATTTGGACGGTGTCTTTTGGACATTATTTAGCAACAGTCATTTTTCTTGAATACATTTAGTGTGCAGTGCTCACAGAATGAAATGCAGCACGTGAACACTGATCGGTGCCAAATGCGCGGCTACTCGATATAACCATGGCATTTCACTTGGAATGGCGGTTCGATGGGTCACAAACTGATGAAGGTAGAAACAAAAGTATGTGCGTGAGGTAACCCAATATTTTGCCGCTTCGATCCATGAGTGCTGTGCATAATTCGAGTGTACTTTTGGTTTATTGTAAGAAACCAGAATGTTATACAGGGATGTGCTTGCGTTTTTATTTTTTGACAGTCTCCTGGACCTCTCTGCCAAACCCAGTCATCCATATCCCACATGGTCGCATTGCATCACAATGGGCGAGGCACTTGCTACCTGACATGGCTGAAGAAGCTCCTTCCAGCACTGCAACAACCTTTATAAGGTATGTTTCCCTGTATGTGCAACAAATCCCAGTTTAATGAATTTCTGTGTATAATTTTACAAAATCATGCTTCACACATCATGCTTCTCAGTCACTGATTAATTCATGACTTGTTTCTTTTCAGGAATGCCATGCAACGACAGGATAACTGCCCTCGAAAGTAGACTCTGCAAACACGGTGAAATATTTGGATGTCTACAGCAGTTCATCTTGGACCCCATGCCTCTGATGCTGTCTGTATTTATCGACGGCTCATCAGCCATCTTCTGGAGGTGTACTGATGGTCGTTCACAAGTATTAGCTGTCTAATCTTCTATATATTGTTACGGTTGAAAGGTCGAACGAAGGTTTATTTACAGGAGAGCGCGGAGCGCTAGGTAGCTGGTACAGCCGAGGCAAGATGGCGTCCAACCGCTAGACAAGATATCGTCCTCGTCGTCTTCCACCCTTGCCTGGCTCATACCTTGACTGCCCGTCTGATACCGTAGCACTCCCCGGCTCACAGACGAAGCCCGCGGGGCAAGTCCAAATCACTGGAAAGCAGCAGGGTGGAACAGCTTGAGACGCGCGACGTGTGTAAACTGCGTTCGGCTGGAACGACGACCAGCTGACGTTAAACGGGCCACCACGTACGTTAAGTCGCTCAACCGATCGACAACCACGAAAGGTCCAGTATACTGGGGCAAAAACTTTTGGCATAATCCACGTTTACGCTGTGGGGTCCACACCCATACCAAGTCCCCTTTGCTGTACAAGATAGGCTGGTGTCGGCTGTCATAGCGCTCCTTAGATCGGTGTTGTGACGCCACGGTACGAAGTCGAGCGATTCGACGTGCTTCTTCTGCAAGGCACAGCGTCTTGGCAACCGAGTACTCGCTGTGGGAGCCAAACGGCAGTATTGTATCAATACTCCTTAGCGGTAGACGTGCGTACAGCAGATAAAAAGGACTGTAATCCGTCGTCTCATGCTTTGCGGTATTATACGCATATGTGATGAATGGCAGCACGTCATCCCAGTCTTTGTGGTCGGAGGAAACATACATTTCCAGCATGTTGGTAAGAGTCCTGTTGGTACGCTCTACAAGGCCGTTGGTTTGAGGGTGGTAAGGTGTTGAATGCCGGAACTTCGAGCTGCAGAGACGAAGTAATTCCTCAACAGCGTCCGCAACAAACTGACGACCACGATCACTAATTATCACACGGGGGGAGCCGTGCCTGAGGATAACAAACCGCAGCAAGAATGTGGCAACGCATGTAGCTGTTGAAGATGGTATGGCCGCAGTTTCTGCATAACGGGTCAGGTGGTCTACACATACGATAACCCACCGATTGTCGTTAGAAGATCGTGGAAATGGCCCCAAGAGATCAATGCCTACTTGTTCAAACGGCAGACAGGGTGGTGGCAGAGGCTGGAGAAGACCCGGCGGGGTAGTCGTAGGGCGCTTATGGCGTTGGCATTTCTCGCAACCGCTGACGTACTGCTTGATAGTGTCTCGCATTTTGGGCCAGTAAAAACGCTCCTGTGTTCGGTTCAGTGTTCTTATGAAGCCTAGATGGCCAGAGGTTGCGTCATCGTGCATGGCACTCAGTACGTCTGGTCGCAGACTCTGTGGAACCACCAGGAGAAAGCGTGCGCCTTTACCCGAATAATTCGTCTTGTAAAGGAGGCCATCTCGTACACAAAATCGACCGGTGGCTTGAGGACGCAGCGCAGCAGTAAAAAGGGGCTCCAGGCTAACATCACTGGCTTGTTCATCCCTGAATCTCGTGGAGTCCGGGAATGTGGCCGAAATAGGAGCAAAACAGTCATCGAAGTTGTCTTCGTCACACACCGTAGTCGGTAGAGGAAGGCGGGAAAGGCAGTCAGCATCTGCGTGACGACGACCGGACTTGTAAGAGATGACAAAGTCGTACTCCTGAAGTCGGAGAGCCCAACGTGCCAGTCGACCACTCGGATCACGGAGGTTCACCAACCAGCATAGAGCGTGGTGGTCCGTAACTATGGTGAACGGGCGCCCGTAGACGTAAGAGCGAAATTTGTGAACCGCGAAAACTGCTGCCAAGCATTCTTGTTCCGTGACGGTGTAATTGCGTTCCGCCTTACTCAGAGATCGACTGGCATAAGCCACAACGTGCTCAGATCCGTGATGACGCTGTACTAGCACAGCTCCGACGCCAATTCCACTGGCATCAACGTGCACTTCTGTAGGCGAGGAAGCATCGAAGTGGCGTAATATAGGTCCCGATGTCAGTTGAAACTTTAGTTGGCGGAACGCCTCGTCGCAAGCCGACGTCCAGTTGAAAGGAACATCCTTATGGAGAAGGCATGTCAGGGGGTACACCACATCGGCAAATCTTGGTACGAAGCGACGAAAATAGGAGCATAAGCCCAAGAAACTCCGCAGCTCCCGCAGTGACTTCGGTGGTTCGAAAGAACTTACTGCTTCAATCTTCCGTGGATCAGACCTCACACCATTTCTGTCGACTAGATGTCCAAGTACCAATGTTTCAGTTTCTCCAAAGCGACATTTCTTGGAGTTCAGTACCAGACCAGCCTTCTCGACACAATCAAGGACGAGGCTAAGACGTCGGTTATGCTCATCCAAAGTGCTTCCAAAAATCACAACATCATCCAGATAGCAAAGACAAATTTCCCATTTCATTCCACGGAGGATGGTGTCCATAAATCGTTCGAACGTCGCCGGCGCATTACAGAGACCAAAGGGCATGACGTTGAACTCATAGAGGCCATCAGGTGTCACGAAGGCTGTTTTCTCTTTGTCGTCTGGGTGCATTGGTACCTGCCAATAACCTGATCTCAAATCCAGTGAGGTGAAGTAAGCGGCAGAATGGAGGCAGTCGATAACATCGTCGATCCGAGGAAGCGGATACACATCCTTTTTGGTGACAGCGTTTAGTTTTCTGTAATCGACACAAAACCGCCATGATCCATCCTTTTTCTTCACTAGGATCACTGGTGCTGCCCAGGGACTTGAGGACTCCTGAATGACGCCTTTATCCAGCATGTCCTTGACCTGTTCAGCGATAACTGTTCTCTCTGCTGAAGACACGCGGTAAGGCTTTTGGCGAATGGGGTGTGCCGAGCCGGTGTCTATTCGGTGATGAGCACGAGAACGAGGAAGTGAAGCCTGCTTGTCGCCTTGTGCGAAATCGAACACAGGCACATGCGCCAGAAGAACTCGCGCAAGAGCTCGGCGCTCATCTGAGGGAAGAGACTTATTTATCATTCTTAGGACGTGCTCTTCAGAAATAGCTGAGTTGGCGTAGTAGGTTCGACACTGCGCTTCGTCGCTGAAAGCCATAATAGCGCTGTAGGTCATTTCCTCAAATGTGGCGAGTTTCATACCGCGTGGTAGAACAACAGGGGCCGATGAACAATTGAAAGCCCACAGATTCGCGGCACCATTCACTACACTCACGACAGAACGCGGTATGAGTACATCCTTCTTAGCGCAACTAGGAGCAAGCGGTAAAACTTCTGCATCAAATGAACAACGGTCGGTAGTAGTGGCTTTGACACAGACACGCGAGAATGAACAAGGCGGTATCAACAGATCATCGGAAACAACGAAGCACTTTTTGTCTTTCGGAGGTGTGTCTGCAAGGGCGGCAAGGAGTGCACTATCCAGACTTATTTCACCCGTACCGCAATTGACAGAAGCGCCACAATCCTTAAGAAAATCAATACCCAGAATGACATCATGAGTGCAACGCGGTAATACCAAAAATTCTGTTTTAAAGTCTTCCCCGCAGAACAAAACACTTGCAACACAAATGCCGAGAGGAATAAGGCACTCTCCACTGACACCACGAAAGGTCACACTGTCATTCCACGGGAACATAACTTTCCGTCCCAATCTCTCTTTGAACGTGGCACTCATGACGGACACGGTAGCACCAGTATCTACTAAAGCACTTGTAGGTATACTATCGACGAAGACATGCACTTTGTTTTTCACCATCACCAGAGGAATATTTCGCAGAGATCCAGGCTGTCCGGCGACCTCACCTCCATTGGCCGCGTCGGCTAGTTTCCCGACGGCGGTGGGGACGTAAGGCGTCGCCGTGGTGATGGCGAACGGCGTTGTCGATTGGTTGGTGGCGTCAGGCTGCGATCTGAAGCTGGTGAGGCACTCCTGTTATGTTGTCCGAAAGCATTTCTGTGCGCTGAGCCTGTGGTTCGGGCAGCGCCAAAGTCAGTTTGCCAGTGGTTGTCATAGACGTCGCGATCGAAATTAGCCCAATCTGGTGGTGCACCGTATCTTGACTGTCGGCGTCTGCGACAAAATCGGGAGATGTGACCCGTGGCACCACATCTATAACAAACCGGCGGTGTGCGACTTGGGTTGTAGGCCTCGCGGTCAAACGTGGGTTGTTGCGTATAGTAGTGATCACGAATTTCACATTGCCGGCGCCTGGTGACGGGTCCGTAAGAGCGCTCGTCGTGCGTCACTTCGTCGGGAAAATTAGATCGATGCTGCGGCCGCTGATCGGCAGGATAGCTTAGAGCTTCTGCAATGACAGACAGCGCGGATACAGCGGACGCAGGTTCATGGGATTGGTTGGGACGACCAAGCTGTTCGACACCCGCTGCTCCTTTAGTGTGTCGCTCGAGCTCTTCGCGGACTATCTGCCGTATAGTGGTCGCAAGGTCGAACTGATAGCCGGAGCTGTCGTCAACGCTTGCAACAGTGGTAACGTTCGGTAACCTTCCGAACTTTGGCGTGATACGGCGCAGCTTCAAAGTTTCAAACGTTCGGCACTGCCTGATGAGGTCGTCGACTGAGCTAAGACTCTCTTTTCCAATGAGGTAGCTATAGACGTCTTCAGCAATCCCTTTGAGAAGGTGCCCAACTTTATCTTCTTCAGACATAAGGGGGTTCACCGTCCTACACAGCTTCAAGACCGCCTCTATATAGGTCGTACAGGTCTCACCTGGGACTTGCGCGCGTTGAAGCAACGTCTGCTCCGCCCGTTTCCTCTTCGCGGTGGAATCTCCGAAGCATTCTGTGATGTCGGCAACAAAGCGGTCCCACGTCGTTAGTGTATCCTCATGGTTCTCGAACCACAGAAGTGCGGTATCCGTGAGAAAAAGAACGACGTTCTCCAACTGAGCGGACAGGTTCCATCCATTGTACTTGCTCACACGCTTGTAATGTGTGAGCCACTGTTCTACGTCCTCACCAGATTTACCCGAAAAAGAGCGTGGCTCCATCGTGTGCCTCCAGACGCCAGTAGACCGCGCCGGAGAGGACAGGGGTGACGGGTCGTTGTCGTTTTGAGACATCCCCAGCGGCGGCAGTTGAGCGAGGCGTCGGCTTCGTCGTAGGATTCCCGGTAGCAGCTCCGTCTTCGTGGTCAGCGTATCCCACACCTCCACCACAAAACTGTTACGGTTGAAAGGTCGAACGAAGGTTTATTTACAGGAGAGCGCGGAGCGCTAGGTAGCTGGTACAGCCGAGGCAAGATGGCGTCCAACCGCTAGACAAGATATCGTCCTCGTCGTCTTCCACCCTTGCCTGGCTCATACCTTGACTGCCCGTCTGATACCGTAGCAATATTATATAGTGCACTAATGTTTTAACGTGACCTTTGTATATGATTCAACACAATGCGTTGTCGGGCTAGTTGGTGTGAATCCATCGTGCTTATTTAGCGCAAAAAAACAATACACAGGAGCGCTTTGTCCTGTCCTTCCTTCCTGTGTATTGTTTTTTTTTGCGCTAAATAAGCACGATGCTTTGTATATGAGTTTTATGATGTCATGCTAATAATTGAGGCAACACATGTTCCAGCCATGGTGGCTGCATTTTGGTGAGATTAAATGGAGGAAGACGCATGTACTTGGACTGTGCATAAGGAGGCCCGTGTGATAAAATTTAATCTGGAGTCTCCCACTATGACGTGTTTCATAATCGTACCCTGGTTGTAAGCATAAAACCCCAAAAATTTGCAGGTTCAATGCCGGCTGTGGCGGTCACATTTTTGACAGGTGAAAATACTAGAGGCCCACGCACTATGCATTCTCACAGCATGTTAAAAAACCCCAAGTGGTCAATATTTCTTGAACCCTCCACTGCAGCGTGCCTCAATCATATCATGGTTGTGACACGTGAAAACCGCAAGCAAACACCAGAAATTGTTAGTTATAACAGAAATGAAGATGAGGGCAGTGGGTGGATACGAGCACTTCCAACATTTTTTACTACCTTGTGAGATAGTCTACGAAGTGTGGTTTCTTCCTTGTCATAATTAGCTGCATTCAAATCATAAAGCTCAGAAACAAAATAGGCCGAAGCTTTAGAAGGCGGCATGTGTTCAGCAGGATCTTGTAAAATTATTTACAGCCAAAAAACAAATGGTAAGTGCGATGAGCACTACTTGCAGTGAAAGAAGCATGTTAACGACCTCATAAGCAGACTTGTGTTCGTAGGATACCCCGTCTTTTTTTTATAGAAAAGCAGAATAATTTGTTTAAGCTATCTACTTCTGCTATTAGCAACTAAATTAACATGCCCTCGTTGTAGTGCCTGCCTTTGTCAGTTCAAATGACTTATAGAGTCAATGGAACAAAGTCGAGGAAATTGAGAAGCTAGTGGAAGCACACATGAATTTGATGTACGCACAATGACATTAAGAAACTGAAAGCTGCAGCTCCTGAAACTTACAGGGAAAACAGGTATTTGTATTGTTTGAAGCATAAATTTAATGAAAAATGAATTACGCAGTAACAAAAAACGCATGGAAAATACATGACCTTTATTGCTCTATCACTGGCACAAATTCACACGATGCCCGTACTGAAGTACACAATTTTGTCGACAAAGATTCAGCATCCGCGATGGCTTAGGTGCATTAACTTAGCAATACGACTTTGCTCTTTCCTCGCCATGTCGCCGACTACGCACCCCGCACTTATATGAAGATCGGGACTACCTCGAAAACGCCTGCATAGCTGCTAGGAAACAGTAACGACAGGATAAAACGCTTGTCTGAGTGCTATGTGCCATAATAAAACGGCGCTGAACAATGAAATTCTGTGTATGGAGAAAGTGAATGCCTCTGCCTTCAGTCTCTCCGTTGTTGCGGTCCTGGTGGGGATGCAGGAGTCGGGCCGCCGGTCCTAGGATCCACCGCTATCAGGACGACGTTTGACCCATCCCGACTCCAAGGGAAGGTTGCCGGAGTGCGAAGTTGACACGGAGACGATGACGATTGAGAAGAAGGAAGAAGGGAGATGGTTTATTTTACATGATGATGATCGGGTCTCTGCGCTTGTCTGCGTTCGTATTATATACATCACTATGTACAAAAGAGTCCAATGACGACGTTGTCTCCGCCCTCGAAGAGAGGAGGTCACGCCCCGCCTTCGCTGCTTCTCGGTGGCAAGGTATGACGTGACCCGGGTGGCAGCCGATGCTGAAATCCGGAGAAGGTACGGTTCGGAGAAGAGGCTTGCTGAAGAACAACATCAACAGCACAAATAAAAGCGCTCTTCTCGGCCTCGTCCTTTTGACGACACACCGCCGTGTTCTCACAATGGGGCCGCCGTAGGGCCACCGGCTTGCAGCAGTCCTGAGTCCGGTGTGCTGCTGTACCGCTCCCGCTGCGATGATGCTGCCCAGAAGTTCATATTTCCAGAAGCGGCACAAACACGCACACCGCACGACCCACCGCCGGTCCAGGCGTTCCGGGAACATCACGCGGGCCGGTCGGAAGCTCGAGGCAAGCGGTGAACAAGGCCGTCGCTACAGCGTCCAAACAATGCCCTTGTCTCTTCGAGATGGCAGCCCGGCGAAGTACATTCGTGGGAACGCAGGCCCACGCGCTCCCCACGGTCATCTTCCTTGAAAAGTAGATCCAGCGGCCACCGGCAGCAGCCTCCCTCCACCACATCCATGGGGGGCCTACGCCGATCTTAACAGTCCCTCCGGCGCCAGGAAACTCTCGAATGGCCAGGAACGCAATTGCTGTCCATGAGAGAGATCTAGGGCTTGATGAAAATTGTGGGCATGCGGCTCGAACATCCCGCAAGGACGAACTGCAGCCAGAACAATCCAAGCGCCACAACACTACACCACGCGCAGGCACTCAGAATCTGCTTCGGATCCACCAGGCTTATCAAAAACATTAAATCACCCCCAAAAAATTTCGGACTCCTTTTAAGCAAGTGACCATCTTCCCTCGCAAAGTTTTGCTCGAGACAAACCTGGGGCAGCTATGGAAGAGTTCCCACTCCAGAACTACCTAAGAATTGGTTCTACAGAATTTGTCGAGCAAAAGGTTAACAATGATGGTACCCACTTTAGAATTCAAACTATCCTGCTGAGTCCGTCAGCTCCTCCACTGACCTTACATTTCCCATACCGAGCGGTAAAGCATTCTTGGAGGATCGGAATCCGTCGGAGCAAGCTTCCATTCTTTTAAGGCCTTTCGCCTAACCCGATAAGCGGACAGCGATCAGTCTCGAGAGCAAGATCCGCTTCGTGCACGCAACTGGCAATTCACTGTGCCACCCATACAAAGCATACACGTTACTTTTCAAACGCACTACAGATATCCTCTCTCACTGTCAGCTAATTTACCACCTTCAAAAGAAATGGAATGTTCTCCGTGCTCTCCTTATTTAACTTGAAAATAACGCCCGATCCTCTGTCACTCACATCGTCTTGAAGTACAACGTAACATTCTTAACCTTCAAACTCCCACTTAGGATAAGAACTTCAACACAAACAAAACTCACTTACAAAACTCACTTCTAAACTAAGTTTACAGAACACATTTACGCTGATAAGCCTAACTAGTCTGTGGTGCCCGAAGCCCACTCTCCAAAATTACACATTAAGTGTTCAACGAACAACTTACTAAAGAAACAACCTTAAATGCACTGCTGGCATTTCACGCAACTCGACAACCGACACCACCTACAGTGTCATGAACATTTCCTCAATGTAATGTACTCCTTCACAACTGCAACGAGCTCTACGCAAATGAAAATCGCTCTAAGTGCAACCTACTAACAACATCGCCTAGTTTACCGCTTCCTGACTCAACAACGCTATTCCTCCATTGAGCGCTTCAACATAACGCGGTTCTCAATCACAGTGCCTCAAACTGACCGTACACTTCTTTGTTAGCTGACACGTTGTCCTTTTGACCAACTTCACGTAACTGCGCGTACTAACCGCTACAGCAGCCAGTGCTTACTCGAACTAATCTATAAGGCCGCACACATGAAAATAAGAAAAAAATATGGCACTGCTCAAGCGCTGTAAACTAAGTGTCAAAAGTACACGACAAGACTGCACCCCTGAAGCCAAACTTCTCACAAAACTGACTTGGCTTTACACTAGAATGAGCTCTGAAATGCGCCTTTATTTACGCAGAGTGTAATACACAGTACAAGCTACTAAATTCACAAATGTTGGTTTCGCGAAATGACTCCTTCCTCAGAGATTAAGCTCAATAAGCGCTTTTACAACAGCCTAATCTGACTTCAGTACTACTACACTGCTCATTTTTCTTAAAACTGTCTCAAGAACCTATAATGAATTAACTGAAGTCGTTTCTTAAAAAGAACTACACTCTTGCATGCGCTTGTGAAGTGACCACATCGGACCGCTCCCCGTTCCCCCTACCCGAATTCCTTTGATTCGAACCCTATGGGGTCTCGGTCCCGACGGCTTGCTCGCTCGCCATAAACGACACAAAGCGCAAGCTGTTCCCTGTGTTCTGCTGTCGTGCTCGATTCGGCTTCGCGGCCGCTCTCCTTCCGTCTTCTGACGGACTGACCTAAAGCATAGATGGAAGGTCGGTCTGTCTCGCTTTCTGCGCACTGTCGCGGGACGCTCAACTGCAGTCTTACCAATTAGACACGGCTGGCATCGCAAACAAAATCTAGCCAGTGCTTTTGGCCGTGCAGGGTGCCTGTTACTGACCAAACCACTTCGACCCGCTATTCTCTTCCAGGACGTCACCTTTTCCCTTCGTCGGAGGGGCTGCATCCGTTTACTGAGAGCGTGCCTCTTTCTAGTTCGCCTTACCGAACGGGACAAAGAGCATTTCCCCCTGCCGCGAGTTGGGCTTGCCCTTTGTCTCGCGCGCTCCCTCGCTGGTTCCTTCAAGCGCTTCCGCGGTGCTGCTCGAGCACGCTTTTTTCTTTTTCGGCGGTGTTTACGGACACCCGCCGCGCTTGAACTTTCCACTGAACTTAGCTTCGGGTATTCAAACTGTTCGGATGCCCCTGCGATCGTCTCCTCCTTTTCCACAAAAGACTCGCTCGCTTCACAAGTTGTGGAAAGGTTATCTCCTTGTTCAAGGGCATCTGTAGCGCTTCTCAAAACCTCCTCCTCACTGCGCGTGCACTCGGCCATTTCTCCTAAATTAGCTTCATGCAGTTCTTTGTACTGCTGCTCGCTGCTACAAACTGCGTCGCATGCATTGCCCTCCAAGGTCTGACCATTCGTGGAAGCCTCTACACTTTCGTCACTCATTTTCTGGACACCTCCTTCACAACACTGAGACTCCACTTTACTACAGCTTCTGGCCACTTGGCCCCGTTCCTCACAGTTGTAACAATAAACTTTCTTTTGCGGTTGAAATGCGCCCTCAAACATATCGGTATCAGAGTATTTTGCCACCTCCAGCACAATACCCTCACTTTTGTCACTTAGTGTCACCTCGCTTTTACCGACTTTTTTCATTTCTTCCGCCTCTAGACCACAATCATTAGTAGCTGCCTCGCTATGATAAGAGCACTCCGTTTTACAGCTCCTGGAAGCTGTCTCGCTCTCATCATAGTCGTTCTCTCGCTTAGAGTTACTGGCTACTTGGGCCCGCTCTTCACAGTTGGAATCAACCACTGTTTCCTGTGCTTGAAACGTGCGCGCAAAGTTAGCGGACGCCTCACAATCTTCCACCATCTCAAGCACGGCTTTCTTTGTCTCAGTGTTAACGGAGACACCAGTACGCCTGAACAAGGCTTCCCGCACTTTACTTTCCTTACGTTTTACGCTTGCTCTTTCAGGAGTTCCGCTAATTTCTCCTTGAAGCGTTAACCGATCCCTCTCAATTTTGAGCTCCAACAATTTCATCTCCCTTTCTTTCTTTTCTTTTTCGTATGCTCTTTTGGCTTCCTCCTCTTTCAGATTTTCCTGAACAAGACCCCAAGCGAATTTAATATCTTCCTCACTGCTACCGCTTTCCTCTATTAATTTCAGTAGCTCACACTTTGTCATCGACTCTTCCCACTCGAGTGCCAACTCGTCGCACAACTGCAACAGCTCTGCCCCTCGCAACCTACTCAGGTCCATGGCCACTGCTTAAAACGATGGTTTTGCTTGCGAACAGATGCTTAAAAACTCGCACGTTGCATCTGAACGCACACACACACACCCAGGAATTCAAATTGTTAACCCAGAATTTGAAGCCTGGTAAACCTCAAAGCAAAAACCAAACGCTCACCCGCAAATGCAGCGCCATGTCACCAGGTTCATCCCAGCCGCTACCATCCAAATGTTACGGTCCTGGTGGGGATGCAGGAGTCGGGCCGCCGGTCCTAGGATCCACCGCTATCAGGACGACGTTTGACCCATCCCGACTCCAAGGGAAGGTTGCCGGAGTGCGAAGTTGACACGGAGACGATGACGATTGAGAAGAAGGAAGAAGGGAGATGGTTTATTTTACATGATGATGATCGGGTCTCTGCGCTTGTCTGCGTTCGTATTATATACATCACTATGTACAAAAGAGTCCAATGACGACGTTGTCTCCGCCCTCGAAGAGAGGAGGTCACGCCCCGCCTTCGCTGCTTCTCGGTGGCAAGGTATGACGTGACCCGGGTGGCAGCCGATGCTGAAATCCGGAGAAGGTACGGTTCGGAGAAGAGGCTTGCTGAAGAACAACATCAACAGCACAAATAAAAGCGCTCTTCTCGGCCTCGTCCTTTTGACGACACACCGCCGTGTTCTCACAATGGGGCCGCCGTAGGGCCACCGGCTTGCAGCAGTCCTGAGTCCGGTGTGCTGCTGTACCGCTCCCGCTGCGATGATGCTGCCCAGAAGTTCATATTTCCAGAAGCGGCACAAACACGCACACCGCACGACCCACCGCCGGTCCAGGCGTTCCGGGAACATCACGCGGGCCGGTCGGAAGCTCGAGGCAAGCGGTGAACAAGGCCGTCGCTACAGCGTCCAAACAATGCCCTTGTCTCTTCGAGACGGCAGCCCGGCGAAGTACATTCGTGGGAACGCAGGCCCACGCGCTCCCCACGGTCATCTTCCTTGAAAAGTAGATCCAGCGGCCACCGGCAGCAGCCTCCCTCCACCACATCCATGGGGGGCCTACGCCGATCTTAACACCGTACATATGTGCCAGTGTTCAGCGCGGTTATAGAAGAGTTGAAGCGCACTCAGCATGCATGATAGGCTTCATTTGGAGTTGACTGCAAATTGTTAGCTCATGTATGCACTGTCATTGGTTGTACCAGCGTTGGAACTCTTAATAAACGATGCAAACCTTACTTGATTGACGCTGTTTTTGCCAGTCGAGGCCTGTTCGGGCACCTGGCGATAAGCTATACATGAGTTGTGTACGAAATGCAGAACATGAAAGTGCTACTAACTCCCCATGTTTTGTTTTTCCTCTTTGCTGGATCCGCAGCTCCCATACGCTTTCGAAACGCGAAGCAAGAAAAGTTGCTCCGCGGTTCGAAAGCGCATGGAAGCCGCGGCGGCCGCGGATCCAGCGAAGAGAAAAAACAAAACACGGAGAGCTAGTAGTGCAACCCGCTCAAAGCAAGCAAAAAAGCGAATTTTATAATGATGATGATAGTACAGGTTGCGCCATCTTTGCTCGCGCTATTGCAGTTCACTACGCCACCGCTACTCTTATTTTCGTTTACTGCCAAAGGTACAGTTTCCGTTCTCTAAAGTTGGTATAAGTGTTCTGTGCCTCAGTCAGGGGGGTGAAAGCTCGATATGCTACAAATCGCCATAGATGGCGAAAAAATCAACCGCGGCGCGTTCCAGCTTCAACCGCGGGGAGTGGATCTACTGACCCCTCTCTTAGCTCGCGCTATGGAGGCCGCCATTCGCCTTATTGCACTTTTATGTAGGGGCGCCCGCATCGGTACCTAATTTTGATGCAGAATATTTTCAACAAGGCGAAGACTTTTTCTTTGCCTGATATTACACTTGAATACAACAAACTGCTGCTCATAGTGAGCGTACCTTTCAGATACTACGCCATTCTCATTTCACTAAATATTTTTTGCTTCGGCTGATTCAGCAGTCTACCGACATCGATACTAAGTCATGCTCGTAAATTCAAACTACGCGGCGGCCGGAGCCACGTTAACCGTTTGCAACGCGTTCGGGCAGCGACGCAAGGTCGCGGTGTTTCGTTTTGCTGTAAATATTTCGTGAAACTAAGGATTGCTCTTGTAGTCGGTGATCTCGGCTTGCTGTTCTTGTTCGTTCAAAGCACGCTGAAATGCTTCCACAGAGCGCTTTCCCCTGCGCCTCGTCCTTCAAAGCAACGAAGTTCGTTTCAAGCCCCAGCGTGCATGGACCGGTAAGTACAAACCCATTGATTTTGTTTATTACGGTTGGTTTTGTTTTTGCGACAGTCAAGCGACACACAGCAACTCGAAAATTTTCAACGTCTCATATCCCTCCACCGACGGAATCCGCGTTCTCTTGAGCGACGCGGCTTCACGCAGGAGCGAGCTGCTGAGTCAATAGAAATGCATTTCTGAAGTTTATAATGCAGCCTGGACGTGTTCGAATACACTTCTATCGCCCCCGCACGCACGTCCGTAACTCACCATGTATTAGTACAATGTATGTTATAAAGTTTGCTACATTCACATTTAAAACTTTTAAAAAAGAGGTGCCTGGGGGAGAGAGAGAGAAAAAAAAAACCTAAAGCTAGTTCCATGTTGTGAAATCTGAGTAAACAGCAAAGCTGGGGATCTCCTTGTTGCCTTGTTATTTATCTTGTGACAGCAGTTTCACTTATAGGGTTACTTTCATTTAGTGTCACACAGAAACCGGCATTTTAATCATGGATATATTCTTTTTCTGTCACAGCCTCCTGGCTGACGCCTGCAGCCAACATTCCTTGTGGATGCACCTCGACACCATGGGCAAGGCACATGCTACGTTAGAGCACAAGCCTTACAAGGTATATATTCATACATGCATAACATGCTGCAGTTCACTCGCTCACTTTGTATACTGCTACAACATTTTGTCTTCATACATTATGTTTCTGAATGCATGATGATTTCATAACTTGCTCTTTTTTTTCTTTTTTTTTCAGGGCTGCCATGCAACATCAGGTTAACTGCCCTCGAAAACGCAACCTGCAGGCACAGTGGAACAACTGAACATCTACTACAGCAGGTCACCCCAAACTTCACCTTTGTGATGCTGTAATTTGTACTTGGTAGGCATGCCATGGAAATTTGTTACCGATAGTTGTTGTCCATAGGTGTTAGGTTTCCATTTTGTTATATAATCTACAGTACAATAATGATGAAATTTAACACAAGCTCTATACAATAGTTACATCACGTCAGACTTCTAAGTCTGACAATATGCATTTGATTCAAGGCCATGGTGGTTGCATTTCTATGGCGGCTAAATGCAACATCACCCCATGTATTTAGGTTTACGTATGTCTCAAAAGGCCCCACATTGCACCATTAAGGATGATAGTTGGGCTAGTAGATGCATACTGATTTGAGGCACAACTAATTAGCACAAAGAAACCACAGGCAACACAAGGGAATGCATGAGTGGTTCCTACGCTACTTAGTTGTGTCCCACATTATCAACATCAATCCAAAAAGTTTGGGCACGTAAAGTTCCAGGTATTATTAGTCATATTACAGCCAAACAAACATCAGGGCAGTGAACGGACATTGTTTCGGCATTTAGTCATACTTTATGAGATGGTTTACAAAGTTTGTCCGAAACGTTCTTTTTTCTTAATGCATTGAATTGTAACAGTCTACAAAAAAGAAAGAATGCCGTAGCTTCGACAAGCTAGTCAGTTCACCTAGCCTTTGAATATATATACAACAAATTTTATTAATTGTAAACAGCTAAAAAACAACAGATATTAAGTTTTGCAAGCACTAGTTGCAGCATATGAGTGCAAAGGATATTTATGTTATAGGCCAAATTGTGCTCAAGGGATTTGCTCATTTTCTTTTTATATAGCACAGAAATATCCATAATTTGTGGCTGTGACGCCCATTAACATGCCACCCCTTTTCTTTTTTTTCTTTTTGGTGTGCTTTGCACTGTCATACTGCACTGCCTATGAAATTTCTTCACAATGTTGCCGCGAACAAAGCCTAGGAAATTGAAGATATTAAAGGGGCACAATCAACAGCAAAACTTTGCTGGATGCAAAAGTCACAAAAAATGTACATTATGGCTCAGCCTCATTTTAAGCCTCATAACATAGCCTCTAATTTGTCTGCACATCGCAACAACCTCTACCCATTGAAACATTTAATTCGAGGCGGTGAGCAGAGGCTAAGCGGTAATATAGGCGTTTACGAAGTTTTTCATCCCGCAAACTTTTGCTGTTGAGTGTACATACAACACGTGCATCTACAGTGCAACATTATCGATACTTTGATGTCGAGGTTCTACAATTAGCAAGAATACGGTTTATTTTCGAAGCACAAGTTTAAAAAGTGAATAATCCAACAACAAGCACATGTAGAATAAGCATGACCTTTATTTCTTCCGGCCCTGTCACCATTCAAGTAATGTTCCTCCAGTTCAATTTGTGTGCGTGTGTGTGCTTGTACGAGAGTGCATAATTTCTGTTGGCATGTCCATGCAACGCCGACATGCTCATGGCTGAGCGATTCTTTGCCGCGTACACCAACCTAGATGTGTAATGTATTTCTAAAGCAAATCTGCCCATAATTGTACCTCTCTAATCAGCCTGCATTATCCTAGCATCTCTGTCTTTCTATAGTATTCATATTTTGTTCATGCATTGTAGAATAGCTGCTGTCAATTATACCACCTTCACAGCACAGTTCAGCTTATTGGTGCGGTCATTGGTGCCATAGCATTCTTGCTCTACACGAACTGCATAACTGAACCATAACCCATTTAACGACAGCGTACACAATTGTGCATTTGTTTTCGGCAACTTGTTCTTTGGCAGTTC
This sequence comes from Hyalomma asiaticum, assembly GCA_013339685.2. Classification (NCBI taxonomy): domain Eukaryota; kingdom Metazoa; phylum Arthropoda; class Arachnida; order Ixodida; family Ixodidae; genus Hyalomma; species Hyalomma asiaticum. The sequence goes on from JABSTT010001692.1 coordinate 238,691, forward strand.
AGTGGACAAGCGGCTAAGAAAGCAGAAGAAAGAGAGCTTTGGATGAATTGATGTATTCAGTGTGTCATCAGTTTGCCACAGTGTGCTGTGTACTCGTGAAGACAATTTTTTTAAGGCATTACCATATTTTAAGAGTGGTTTGACGTGGGATGTTCAGGGAGCGACATCAAAAATATGATTTTCGTTGGCTCATAATGAACTTAGCCAATAACAAACTGCACTCGCGTTTCAAGTCTGCTTCTGATTAATTTTATGACAGAGATAAAAGCTGACTGGCCTTGGAAGAAACTTGCATTGAATTATGCTCTAATTACATTTATTTACTGGGTAACAAATAGTGCAACACATAACCGAGTTTTCTTTCATGCTATTGAATGTGCAGTGCTGCGAAAATTGTGTGTGAAGATTTGGTGCATTCATAGACGCTTTATCGCAGTTAGCGCTTGAAACAAAAGCGAATGTTTTTTTCGCCCATTACCTACACACCTACGGTATGGGTTCACAGCTGATAGTTGAAATTCGTGCCTATCCCATTGGGCACAGGGCGACGCTTCTTGTTTGTAACTCTTTCATTTATCTTTATACAGAGACGGTGCATCCGCGATCGTTCAGGTAACGTTAACTAAGCGAAGCTAAATCGGTGTTACTGTGACATCTGCCAACGTTGCGCACGTTTCTGATTCTGCATCGTGGGTTTACCCGCGCTCGCTGTCTGAAAATCAACCCTAACAAAATGGGGCGGCGGAACGCAATGAGAGAGCAACATTCGTTCGATCACTCTGGTATCCCGTTTATACATGCATATTTTGTCAGCGTTTAGCGTGGTTATGCACAAGTTGGAGCGCACTCAGTATGAGTGTGTTTTGTTTGGACGCGACTGCAAAGTGTTGGCCCATGTGTGCACTGTACTGTACGTTTTTTGTACCAGCTGTGGTGCCGCAATAAACGATGCAAACCTTACTTGATTGGCGTTGTTTTTGCCAGTCGAGGCCTGTATGGTCACCTGGCGATAAGCTACAGTACCTGTGTACGAAAAGTACACACGCGAGCTGCGGTTTAGCGTGAGGAACAAGCAAAATACTACAGCGGGGCTAAATATGGGAGGGAAAGGGGGGGGGGGGGGGTACAGCAGGGCGCGAACCAGCAAAAACGCGGCTTTCCCCGATGATGATGATGATAGTACTTGCAGCGCCATCTCCGTTCGCCCTAATGCACTTCGCTACGCCGCCGCTACTCTTATTTGTGTTGTACAGTGGAAGGTACAGTTTCCGTTCTCTAAAACGCGTATATAGGTGTTCTCTGCCTCAGTCGCGCCTGTGCCGCTGTGGGTGCCCGAAGCAAGCTCAGCCGTATCGCGGATATCGAAATTATGGCCAGTTGGCTCTGCAAACGCTGCATGAGAATGGTGCTGTTGACACAGTGTGCGTGTTTTGAGCGGGCAGTCTCACTGTGTTCTCGTCGCTGAACGCGATGGTTGTGATGTGACGGCAGGGCAACTTATGTCATGCTCCGACAGTGATGCTTTCGCCATGCCGCGACGCGCAACCATGCAAGCTCAGACCATTCCAGCGCACCCACGGTAAGTCATGCATATGTTTTGTTTGTTTGTTGGTCTTTATCGTCGCTGATGCATGTGTACGTGTTGTTCTACACAGCGCGCTGTCTAAGCGAAATTAAAGGCAAAAAAGAGGCGTTAGGCGCATATATAGGAACGACGCCACATAAATGCGCGTTTAGGAACACCCGCGAAGGCAGTACAGGCGTCGGAAGGTCATTCGATCAGCTCACGAAATCGCCCCTTCACTTAAAAAATAAATCTTGTGTGATATTATTTCATGCGAGAAGGCTTCAACTTCATGCTTTCGATGAATGTAAACTTACGCCAAAGGCTGCGGCTATCACAAATAATAATTGCTCGTGTAGTACGTGCTGACACCACGATATGATCACGAGGCACGCAGTAGCGGAGGGCTCCGGAAGTGTTGACCATCCGGTGTTCTTTTGATGTGCACTGATAACGCACAGTATACGGGCCTCTCGCATTTTCGCCTCCTCCTAAAATGCGACCGCCGTGGCCAGGATCTAATCCTCGTCATTCCGGTCAGCAGCCGATGTGTTTATCACGTCGTCATGTCTTTATATGTGCATGTAACCCATATTTTTAACATTAGCTCAGTTCCGATAATCAGTTCTGTTGTTTTTCCCCCTCAGCCGGGCAATGTGTCCACATTTGCATATTATTGGCGCCTAGTAACACTGGGGCGGCCTTTGACAAGACGCTCGAGTGCAACATGTGTAACAGCGCGATGGACTTTACTAACGTTGTGGACCTTTTTAAAGTGCACATGTAACATTGTGTCGCGTTTCTTTGCCTTTGTGCATTTCGTATAAATGTGTGTGCCGCACAGCAAGTACCAAGCTCACTACTTACCAGAATCTCACTGTTAAGTGTAACGTGTGTTTAAAAACTAGACTGCTATAAGAGAAGTAAGCATTTTCACATTTTTGTGCTTGAGGCAAGGGCCGGAATAGATAGTTTTCGTGCCGCTACGTGCAGAGCAAGCATTAGGTTCGATGCATTCCCGTTCACGCGAGCGCAAATCACAAATCGTTACTTCGATCAGAGCTCGTGATCGGAGCTTGTGAAGCCATAAACAAGTAATATCAGTTAATGTGAAAGTAAATTTGCGCATGCTTTGCTTATTTGGCGGCAGAACGGAATGAAAACTTTATACCGATTATCAAAGCGTGACGACAGTACGAAGGCATAGTCGAGAAATTTTTCTTCAAAATACCAAATACAGGAAGGAGTCCAGGATCAATTTCATAAGTTTGCGAGGATAACGTGGGCACACTAAATTCATCATTATAAATTTTGATTGTCTGTTTGACCGGACTTAGTCATGAGCAATTTGAAAAAAAAAAAAACGACACTAAAAAATATTCTTTAATACCGTGTGTAATTACTACGTTTTTCTTACCAATTATGCCTTTCATGGTGGCACAATGCATCATTTTTATGTGCATTGCATGTAGTTTTTCTTTAGCATATTTCATCTCTCCTTGCATATAAATGTGCGTACATTGTGCATTTATAGTATGTACATTTGTACGTACTGACATGTTTGCACATTCTGTACTGTTTATGTTTTTACATTTGTTTCAGCTGCTTCTCTCTACCTCTGGCTTACTGCTATACTGGCTGTATATGTTAGTGCACTGATAATTCCTTTTTCTCCCCTCTCATCGTGTATAACACTAACCTCCACAATTGGCGAATATGGCCTCCTTTCGCATTTCACATCTGTCAAATCTTGTAACCACTGTCAGGTGAAACAGTTTCTAATTATTAAGCCCTTTTTGCAAATATCACTTTGAACACTTTTCAGTAGTTGCGTATTTTCAGAGCAAAATGGGACATATTCTATAAAGTGTGTGATACGTGACATTTGTAGCACACACACTTCTGTACATGAGGGCATAAAAGAAGACACCAACAATAAAAGATCTTTGTCTTTCAGCAAAATTCGACTTCTGCTCACACCGCCTGCATCACCAAGGGGTGAATGGTTGCCAACTTTTGCAAACACATACTCCCAACTTGTGGCCTCCCAGTTCTCCAGATTAAAATCTACTCGTTTGCTATGTCTGGTGCGCCGTTGCAAGAATGGCCAGCAAAGAGCCGCGTAATAGAAAAGACTCGCTGAAAGCCACCATTCCTGGCTCAATGGCCAATGTCTCTAGGACCCATCTGATCCATACATGCAGCCAATTCTGAAGCTGAATTGAATTGATTATTGCTGCACATGGCAGATTCATTAATTGTGGAAATAAACCATAAGAAAAAGAACTATTTCCCAACACTTGGCTAAGATGTTTATTTTTGCTGAAGATATTCTTTTCTGTTGGAAGCCAACATTGTGTACTCATTTTGAACACCCAGTATATATTTCATAGCGCTGTGTGTTGCTGTTGCTGCTTATTTTTTTACATTGGTGCTTCATGCCTTAGTCTGTATTGGTATTAACTATGACTGGTAATATTCCTGCTACTGGGGTAGTTCAAATGGGGTTTCTTAACAAGCTTTTTCATGCCTAAAACAGTGGACTAAAGAAAGGTGCAAAAATCTTGCATCTTATGTTGAGAGTTTACCTCTTTCCGTGGTTAGCCAAGTAGCAAAGAGGTGTGGCAGATCTGAATTTCAGTTTTTAAAACAGAGCAGCAATATTTTTTAACTTAAAAGGTTCTACAAAAAGAAATGACAAAACATTTGCCGCCACATGATTATAATATATGCCGTACTTATGCATGAGATTGAAAAGGATAAGGTCGGATAATTTATTGTTTATCATTGTTAGGAAACATGCAATAACGAAATAAGAAACAAAGATATTGGCATCTGCTGGGCTACTGTGTTCGTGGTCAGAAGTTTTAGATGCATCAGCTAGCACTGTCACTTGATAGAGCTAGTTAGTCTTAGTAAAGGTGCTATTGGGGGTTTGTTATATCGTTTAATTTATTGCATCACTGATCAGGGGACATGGGTTGGAGTTGATGAACGTTCGAAGGACAGAATGCAGCAGTCTGTCATGTGTCACACAGCAGTCTGTCACACACTTTGCATGTGTGCAAGTCCAACAGATAAAGAAAACTATTTTTTTAATGGGGTCCTGCAACACTTTCTGAACAAATTCAGAAAATGGTACCGATCAGTTGCGCAGGCTCCTCCTGTAAAGATGTGAGCCAAATCTCATTGCGCTGCACGCACCAGAGAACTTGGCGATGGTTTCAAATAGTACGGCTGATAGTGCCCGCTTCTCTTTCAACAAATGGCGTCACTGAGGACACTGACTGATAATGAAAGCTGCTTGAGGAAGAAATAGCATTGTCTGATTTCATGGTAGCAGAAGGATTATCTATGCTTTATTTGTTCGTAATTAATTGAACAAAAAAAAGAAAATGTGCACATCTTTCACTTCACATAACTTATTTCCTAAGACCCCTTCTTGGGGGTATTACATAAGGGGTAGGGTTACAATGGTAAAGTTCGTAATTAGTCGCCACATGTCTACACAAAAGTAATTAGTTAAGCTGAAGTATAACAACGAACCACTACTAGACAACTGTACCGACAGGTAAAGAAACAATGCACGCAACGAGTGCTCACTCGCAATTGAACATTTTACTAGACATAACACATAAATATAAGCAACATGAAAGTGCACGTGACATGGATTCTTGCGGCTGTTTTGTCAGTGTAAGATTAGGTGTAGAAAACACTCACTGTAGAAACACACATTCCTTGTCACACAAATCAACTGAAGCTTGACTGATACATTTTTCTTTTTCTTTAACAATAGGATACACCTCTACCACCTCTCTGCTAATCTGCTGCACATGCTTGTACACTATTTTAGTGCTCAAAAAATGGGAGAACAACCACATGATTTGCAATGCATTACAAGATTAGCAAAGGGCAAATTTTTTAAGAAGCATTATGCATTTAAAAAAAAAACACCAAGCAAATGGGGTTATGAATGTTGGGAATAGGTATGTGGTCAATATTGTGTTTTCCAGCAAGAATAAACTTATCAAGCTGTGCCGTCTTGTTAATGAAGACTTTTCACAGCAGAACACATGTGGTATCAAGCACGGGAAGAAGTCTTAAAAGTATAAGAAGTGCGAACGAGATGTTGTGACAGTGTTCCATTGTCATGTGGTGATTTGTGTATTGGGCAAACTGGATCTTGCATTAATGCTAGACTAAAAGAACATAATGCTTCTTTAAAAAAGTTGGCCACTGCAAATCTTGCAATGCACTGCAAATCATGTGGTTCTATTTTTGCAAGCACTGAGATAATGTACAAGCATAAGCAGCAGATTAGCAGAGAGGTGGTGAAGGAGTAGCATTATTGTTAGAGAAAAAGAAAAATGCCAGCCCAGCTTCAGTTGACTTGTGTGACAAATTTGCATTTCCGCAGCATGTGTTTTCTTAACCTTATGTTACGTTGGCAAAACAGCAGTGGCAACCGATGTCGTATGCACTTGCGTGTTATATTCTTGTGTTATGTTCAATGAAATGTTCAGTTGCGAGTCAGCACTTGTTGTGTGTGTCGTTTCTTTGCTTGTCAGTCTGGTTGCCTAGCCGTGGTGTGCTGTTATGCTTCAGTATGAACCGATACCAACTTGCCCGAGTTATCGTTTTGTTAGTGTTTAAGCATTTCAACAAATGTTCATGGGCAGGTGATTTCAGCAATATGACGGGGCAGCTTGTTCCAGTTAGTCGAGGACTGGCAAAAGAAAGACGCGGAGAAGGTCATAGCGGGGCTGAGTGGACGGGTTAGGGTTACTTGTAAATGATGACCAGTACGAAGGGAAAGGCGTGGGGTCGGGGTCAAGGTATATGGTGCCTGGTGAAGCGAGCTGTTTTAATGACCACTGAAACAAATCAAGCAATGTATTCTGTGCCCCCAGTGACGCCATTCGTTGACAGAAAAGCAGATGCTTCCCAGCTGTTTTTGAAACCAAATTACAGATTCCCTGGTGTGAGCAGTGCAATAATAATTGGCTCGTGCTCACAGGAGCTTTCATGACTGATCGGCACCGTTTTAAGCTTATGTTAAAGAACTGTTGCAGTGCCTCTTCAAAGGAATTGAATACTGAGTGGGTTGGATAACCACGATAGGTTGAAAACAGGGCACAAAAAGTGCTTGCATCGCTGACCTCTCCTGGCCCCTTGTCTCTTGCGCCCTTCTTTTAGGTACTGTACTTATGTAGTGACCTTTGTCTTACTCATGTGTTTGTTTTGTTGTGCCTTGTTTGTGCATGCTTTCAAACCATTGCTGATTAACATAATAGAGATGGTATATTTTGGAAATGCTGCTTGCTTTTTTTTGTTTTTGGCTGTGTATCTGGTTAGTTATTTTATTTAGCTATTTTATGATATGCCATTTACAGGGTACTGCACTTCAAATGACTGAAAGCTTGATTACCGTAATGAAGAGAGAATACATGTGTTGTATGATCGCTTTAAAGCTATTTAATATGTTGAGATAAATATAATATTCATTAATCAACTTCAAATAAACGTCCCTAATTAGTGCTCGCATATACACTTAGTGTGGGCGTCCGCAACATAGAAGCAGCACTGAAGCATTTCATTACAGGAGTTGAGGGACGCGAAGATTTAAAAGCTGGTTTTGGTCATATGTATATACATACATATCTGCATAAAATGCCAGGTTGCATATATATGTAACTTTGGTCAAACACCTAAGCGCACCACGCCTAAAAGGCGGAGCAGCTGTGGGACCCACAATTAACGCAGGCAAAGGTGTCACGCGTGGGCGAAGCGATGCGTGCGTCACTCTGGCCACTCTCGACCCGAGCGCGCCGATCGAGATAGCGCGACGTTCCGACAGCTCCGGCCGCCGCTACCGGCATCGAGAACACGTAGGTGGGCAGGAGGCTTTGTGCATATCTGCTTCCATATATATATATATCGTACACGTGAAGCAGATATGCACGACGTGCGCAAAATATTCAGCGTTGTAGCGCGCCTAGCTGCCTCCAGCTACGCCGCGTGCTTGGCCGCAGTACGCCGTCAAAACGCACTTGCGACCGTCGCGAGGCATCCGCGTGCGCGTCGTTCGCCGACTCGTTTATGATCGCGCTCGATGGTGCACAAGTGTCAGGAAGGTGATATAAGACTTGGTGACGACAGCTCGGCTGAACACGCGCCGCTGGATTGTTCGAAAGATCCAGCTTCGCGTGTCCAGTTGAGCCAATACGTGCGCACAGTCGCAATGCGACGACCGGTACACGTACGGACGTGTATCGCGTAGGACTGATCGTGCGGATCGGATAACTATACATATCGAGTTATAAGCGAGTGTCGCCTCCTCTGCGACGACGCATCTCCTAATATCTTGGCTGGAAATATGACAAGTACACAAGAAGGGTTGAATTCGATCGCCGCTGATATTCTCGCTGTGCGACCGATACATATTTCTCCTCAATGATGTAGCACTCATGCCTATTAGTTTGTCGCCAAATTGTTGCAGCGCATATAGTAATATCCCTGTTTATCGGCGCTTAATTAACCGCAGCACTAGCAAGTGCATGTGCAGTACGTATATACGCTGGCCCAGCTGTACAGTGCTACTGCACGCTTTCACTGCACGCTGGCCCAGTGTGCAGCGATAAAGTCAGTGTGACAGTGAAAACTCAGTGCGCGACAGCGAAAACGCAGTGCCGCCCAGTGCGCCACAGCGAAAATGCAGTGTCGCGCAGTGCGTACCAGCGAAAATACAGTGTCTACCAGTGCGTACAGTGAAAACGCAGTGTCGCCCCGTGCGTCCCAGCGCGTCGCAGCGGCTTTACAGCGAAAAACAGCGTCACAAGTGTCGCCCAGTGCGCAAAAATACACTGGGACACGCTGTTTTTTCCGATAGGGTTTACATTCCTCGCGGCACTTTCTGGAGCTTTATTTTCTTCTGGCGTCATCTTCGTTTCGTACTGGAGCTTCGGAGACTGCCGATAGCATAACAGTACTTTTTGATGGCCTAGTTGGTGCGTACTGACGAAAATTATTTAGCGCAAGCAAAAACGGAGCACACACACACGGGCCCAGACGCGCGCAAAAGGCCCGTGTGTCTCTCTCGTGTGTTCCGTTGTTCTTTGCGCTAAATAATTTTTTGCCGATAGCAGCAGACAGTAACATTAGATGTGGCGCTCTTTCAGACACAACAAGCGGAATTCAAACCAAAGCTGCTAGAAACAGGGTCTGAAGGCCACAACAACAACGAGGAACGCGGAGCACAATCTCAAAAAGTTTCTCGTAGAATAAACGGGCCTCAGATCTGAACCACGCAGAATCTTGCTTTGAACTAGTGGCATCGGTTCACATCTCAAAACTTCTGGGCGCGAAATGAACGAGGAATAACACAAACAAACAGTACGGACTGGAGGCAATCTGTTGCTGTTTATTGGCGTTTTCTTCGTCCTCGTTCAAGGAACGACGTTCAAGACTGGCCTTTGCGCGTTCTTCGTGCTTGTTCATTCCGCAACCACAAGGGTTCATGTCCCAACTCACTGGTTGCATTGGTTAACAGTCACATTTATTTTCAGGTAATTACCCCAGCTGACCTTCATTACGATGCAAGACTCGCAACATCATTTGATATTTTACTTTTTGGAAATCGTTTGACAACAATAATTCCATGTCCAGACAGCACAAACTTGAGCTAGGCACTTTTATTTTTCCTAAGCACGGCGGCCACGACTCTTTTCGTAACAGCACACGCAAGTTACTTCGCGCGAAGGCGCGTCAAAAATGGCGTTCGACAAGAGCGGGAGAACTTGGAGTGATTCTCAAAGAGCATTGACTGAAAAAAACCACGAAGAACATCTGTATGCATGACAAACGAGCTCGAATATGGGCCAAATATTACCTTGCGCTTAGGATCTTATGTTTTAGTTATATCTTGGCTTAATTTTGCAGGCTAATGGAATATGCTGTTCGAATTCCGAGTGCCGTTTTTTTTTTTTTTTTTTTGTGGTCATCGGTACCACACATGACGCTCCTTTGCTTTCGTATAGACTCACCTCTGGACGTACTTGAAGTAGCAGGTTTGCCACTGAGCGACGAGGCAAAGGCTCTTCTCGGAGAAAGGGTCAGATAACACATGGGCACTGCTGGCTTCAGGGAAGAAAGTGTCCGGCATCCAGAAAACGGTGGCAAAGAGTCGGCGGCACCTGTACGCTGGTTTGGTTGATTCATCCTCGTGGGGCAACAGGTAGAAGTAGGCGTCCAGTAGGCCACACACGGGCTGCGTCATAGTCCACCGTTGTTCGAGGACAAGGTCAAGATGCAGAGCCTGCGCGTGCATGCAGAAAGAATTTGTTCTTTTACGAATAAACGGATTACATCAGACGCGGCACTAGTACTGCGCTTCTCTAGAGAACGCCTCTTCACTTCGAAGCCACAAATGGCCAATAATTAACGAAAAAAGGGAAGAGCGTTGCACTACTCGATCGAAACCGAATAATATTCGCGACACGGAGATGTCGCAGCAGGGGTCAGTTTTACGTCTCCCAGAGTTTCTTCTTCGTATCGTTTTCATTATTGCTTAATAGGCGAGACATACCATCCGGATTTATTAACGCGAAAGCGTTTCTTGACTAGGTTGGCGATAGCGCGCCCAGCTGCCGTCCGCAAAAAGCGTCCGCAAAAGCCGTGCCCCGAAAGGCACGCTGACCTCTCCTACCGGAAGTGACGTCGGCGCCAACACATTCTTCAGCGGCAGTCGGTGCACGCTCCGCTGCAGCTACCTGTAGCCAGCTCTTCAATCATTATTGAAGAACGTTGCCTGTAGTGGCGTGCCACCTCGTCGACGCCGCGTCGCCGCGTTTCTTCGCTGGGTCGGCGAAAGCGCGCGTGGCCACTCGGCGCTCGAGCGCCAGCTCGTTCCTCGCCACCATGCGTGCCGAGTTCAATCTCGAATTGATGACGCCCACTGAGGCCATCGCGACGTCGAAATGATGTACGTGCATCGATCTTGCATTCACGAAGGGCCCATATATTGTGAGAGATGTGTTCTTTGTCTCAACCTCGGATCACAAGGCCATGGTAGTGTCTATGTACCCCGGCCCAAATACGCCGTCACGGGAACGATAAGAGGGTGACGACACCGGTGACTGTCTAGTGAGACCACCCACAAGCCCCGCCACGGTGGTCTAGTGGTTATGGCACTCGGCTGCTGATCCGAAGGTCGCGGGATCGAATCCGGGCCGCGGCGGCTGCATTTCGATGGAGGCGAAATGTTGAGCCCCGTGTGCTGTGCGATGTCAGTGCACGTTAAAGAACCCCTGGTGGTCGAAATTTCCGGAGCCCTCCACTACGGCGTCTCATAATCATAGCTGGTTTTGGGACGTTAAACCCCACAAATCAATCAATCAACACCACCCACAACGCCGCGGCGGTCATACTACTTCGATATGCCCGAGACCTGCCTCAGGCATACGGCATATAGTGTCTGCACGAAGAGGACATGTGAAGGTGTCGACACCACTCTGATGGCATTAACTGACACAAATAAACAAAATCCGACCTCCCACATTGCCTCATTCTTTACAACACAACTCGGCAACACCAGTTTGAAGCACCCCTCCGGAACGACAATCTAGCGAAAAGAAACACTTTCGCGTTCTCATCTCATAAGGATATGCTTAGGGATTGCCGAACTTCTTTTTTATTGCAATGGGAACGGATGAGAAAGTGCGCCCTCTTGTAATAAAGATGTGCCGTCAAAACGTCGGTTAATGATGTAGACACCATGCCGAAGCACATAATTCAGCATGCGCCTCATTAGCTGTGGTGAGCCTCCAATACATAGTGCTACGGCATCAGCCGGACAATCAAGGTATGAGCCAGGCAAGGGTGGAAGACGACGAGGACGATAGCTTGTGTAGCTGTTGGACGCTATCTTTCCTCGGCTGTATCAGCAACCTAGTGATCTCCTGTGAAGAAACCTGTGTTGGCCTTCAACCGTAACAATATGTTGGAAGACGCTAACTGAGCTTCCCGTCGTCGTGAAGTGTTGAAAACTGGAGTATTACCAAAACGTAAAGACCGCCGATAGCACACAGACCTGACATATAACGATATTTTGTGTTCCCCTTAATTGGTTAATAAGGCAAGATTAATTAATTAGCTTTGGAAGCAACAAAGTTAGGCAAATAATTCCCATAGAAAAGCCGTAGATTGGTCTGTGAAACACCCAATTAAAAAGTTTCGAACTTTCGATCTATTCATAACTGGCCTTTTCCAGTTTATTGCAGATGCGCGCGAAATATAAAAAAGATCACCGCCCAAGCACTCCGTACAAGTGGTTAACCAGCGAAGCTGAAATGTGCGGCGCCGGTGTTTCGCAGTGGGTTCAACCCGACACAGACGTCGCATCCGAAGCCAAAGTGCCGCTGGAGAAACTCTCGCTGAAAGCGGGCGTTCGCCCCGCGAACGCGCTCCCGCAATCATCACGTCGACGCTGTTCTGCCCGCAACGCTGCTTCTTCGGCGCGCCGTCGTTGCAAGTGTTTCACATCGCGAGCTAACATCCGTGGCTTACCCATGTGGAAGCTCTCAGTCGAAGCTGATGCGCGCCAGGGGGGTGAAAGCTTGATATGCCAGAAATCGCCACAGATGGCGAAAAAATCAACCGCGGTGCGTTCCAGCTTCAACCGCGGGGAGTGGATTTACTGACCCCTCTCTTAGCTCGCGCTATGGAGGCCGCCATTCGCCCTATTGCACTTTTTTGTAGGGGCGCCCGCATCGGTGCCTAATTTCGATGCAGAATATTTTGAACAAGGCGAAGACTTTTTCTTTGCCTGATATTACACTTGCATACAACAAATTCCTGCTTATAGTGAGCGTACCTTTGAGATACTACGCCATCCTCATTTCACTAAATATTTTTTGCTTCGGCTGATTCAGCAGTCTACCGACATCGATACTAAGTCATGCTCGTAAATTCAAACTACGCGGCGGCCGGAGCCACGTTAACCGTTTGCAACGCGTTCGGGCAGCGACGCAAGGTCGCGGTGTTTCGTTTTGCTGGAAATATTTCGTGAAACTAAGGATTGCTCTTGTAGTCGGTGATCTCGGCTTGCTGTTCTTGTTCGTCCAAAGCACGTTGAAATGCTTCCACAGAGCGCTTTCCCCTGCGCCTCGTCCTTCAAAGCAACGAAGTTCGTTTCAAGTCCCAGCGTGCATGGACCGGTAAGTACAAACCCATTGCTTTTGTTTATTACGGTTGGTTTTGTTTTTGCGACAGTCAAGCGACACACAGCAACTCGAAAATTTTCAACGTCTCATATCCCTCCACCGACGGAATCCGCGTTCTCTTGAGCGACGTGGCTTCACGCAGGAGCGAGCTGCCGAGTCAATAGAAATGCATTTCTGAAGTTTATAATGCAGCCTGGACGTGTTCGAATACACTTCTATCGCCCCCGCACGCACGTCCGTAACTCACCATGTATTAGTACAAAGTATGTTATCAAGTTTGCTACATTCACATTAAAAAATTAAAAAAAAGTGCCTGAGAGAGAGAGAGAAAAAAAAACTAAAGCTAGTTCCATGTTGTCAAATCTGAGTAAACAGCAAATCTGGGGATCTCCTTGTTGCCTTGTTGTTTACCTTGTGACAGCAGTTTCACTTATAGGCTTACTTTCATTTAGTGTCACACAGAAACTGGCATTTTAATCACGGATATGTTCTTTTTCTGTCACAGCCTCCTGGCTGACGCCTGCAGTCAACATTCCTTGTGGATGCACCTCGACACCATGGGCAAGGCACATGCTACGTTAGAGCACAAGCCTTACAAGGTATATATTCATACATGCATAACATGCTGCAGTTCACTCGCTCACTTTGTATACTGCTACAACATTTTGTCTTCATACATTATGTTTCTGAATGCATGATGATTTCATAACTTGCTCTTTTTTTTCTTCTTTTTTCAGGGCTGCCATGCAACATCAGGTTACCTGCCCTCGAAAATGCAACCTGCAAGCACAGTGGAACAACTGAACATCTACTACAGCAGGTCACCTCAAACTTCATCTTTGTGATGCTGTAATTTGTACTTGGTAGGCATGCCATGGAAATATGTTACCGATAGTTGTTGTCCATAGGTGTCAGGTGTCCATTGTGTTGTATAATCTACAGTACAATAATGATGAAATTTAACACAAGCTCTATACAATAGTTACATCACGTCCGACTTCTAAGTCTGACAATATGCATTTGATTCAAGGCCATGGTGGTCGCATTTCTATGGCGGCTAAATGCAACATCACCCCATGTATTTAGGTTTACGTACGTCTCAAAAGGCCCCAGATTGCACCATTAAGGATGATAGTTTGGCTAGTAGATGCATACTGATTTGAGGCACAACTAATTAGCACAAAGAAACCACAGGCAACACAAGGGAATGCATGAGTGGTTCCTACGCTACTTAGTTGTGTCCCAAATTATCAACATCAATCCAAAAAGTTTGGGCACCTAAAGTTCCAGGTATTATTAGTCATATTACAGCCAAACAAACATCAGGGCAGTGAACGGACATTGTTCCGGCATTTAGTCATACTTTATGAGATGGTTTACAAAGTTCGTCCGAAACGTTCTTTTTTCTTAATGCATTGAATTGTAACATTCTACAAAAAACACAGAATGCCGTAGCGTCGACAAGCTAGTCAGTTCAGTTAGCCTTTGAATATATATACAACACATTTTATTAAGTTGTAAACAGCTAAAAAACAACAGATATTAAGTTTTGCAAGCACTAGTTGCAGCATATGAGCGTAAAGGATATTTATGTTATAGGCCAAATTGTGTTCAAGGGATTTGCTCATTTTCTTTTTATATAGCACAAAAATACCCATAATTTGTGGCTGAGCATGCCTACTTCAGGTGGCTGTGACGCCCATTAACATGCCACCCCTTTTCTTTTTTTCTTTTTGGTGTGCTTTGCACTGTCATACTGCACTGCCTATGAAAAGACTTCACAATGTTGCCACGAACAAAGCCTAGGAAATTGAAGATATTAAAGGGGCACAATCAACAGCAAAACTTTGCTCGATGCAAAAGTCGCAAGAAATGTACATTATGGCTTAGCCTCATAACATAGCCTCTAATTTGTTTGTCTGTACATCGCAACAACCTCTACCCATTGAAACATTTAATTCGAGGCTATGATCAGAGGCTAAGCGGTAATATAGGCGTTTACGAAGTTTTTCATCCCGCAAACTTTTGCTGTTGAGTGTACGTACAACACATGTACAGCTACAGTGCAACATTATCGATACTTTGATGTCGAGGTCCTACAATTAGCAAGAATACGGTTTATTTTCGAAGCACAAGTTTAAAAAGTGAATAATCCAACAACAACAAGCACATGTACAATAAGCATGACCTTTATTTCTTCCGGCACTGTCACCATTCAAGTAATGTTCCTCCAGTTCAATTTGTGTGCATATGTGTGTTTGTACGAGAGTGCATAATTTCTGTTGGCATGTCCATGCAACGCCGACATGCTCATGGCTGAGCGATTCTTTGCCGCATACACCAACCTAGATGTGTAATGTATTCCTAAAGCTAATCTGCCCATAACTGTGCCTCTATAATCAGCGTGCATTATCCTAGCATCTCTGTCTTTCTATAGTATTCATATTTTGTTCATGCATTGTAGAATATTTGCTGTCAATTATACCGCCTTCAGAGCACACTTCAGCTTATTGGTGCAGTTATTGGTGCCATAGCGTTCTTGCTCTACACGAACTGCATAACTGAACCATAATAACCCATTTAACGACAGCGTACACAATTGTGCACTTGTTTTCGGCAACTTGTTCTTTGGCAGTTCAGTGGACAAGCGGCTAAGAAAGTACAAGAAAGACAGCTTTGGATGAATTGATGTATTCAGTGTGTCATCAATTTGCCACAGTGTGCTGTGTATTCCTGCAGACAAGTTTGTGAAGGCATTACGATATTTTAAGAGGGGTTTGACGTGGGATGTTCAGGGAGCGACATCAAAAATATGATTTTCGTTGGCTCATAATGAACTTAGCCAATAACAAACTGCACTCGCGTTTCAAGTCTGCTTCTGATTAATTTTATGACAAAGATAAAAGCTGACTGGCCTTAGAAGAAACTTACACTGAATTATGCTCTAATTACATTTATTTACTGGGTAACAAACAGTTCAACACATAACCGAGTTTTCTTTCTTGCTATTGAATGTGCAGTGCTGCGAAAATTTTGTGTGAAGATTTGGTGCATTCATAGACGCTTTATCGCAGTTGGCGCTTGAAACAAAAGTGAATGTTTTTTTCGCCCATTACCTACACACCTACGGTATGGGTTCACAGCTGATAGTTGAAATTCGTGCCTGTCCTATTGGGCACAGCGCGACGCTGCTTGTTTGTAACTCATTCATTTATCTTTATACAGAGACGGTGCATCCGCGATCGTTCAGGTAACGTTAACTAAGCGAAGCTAAATCGATGTTACTGTGACATCTGCCAACGTTGCGCACGTTTCTGATTCTGCATCGTGGATTTACCCGCGCTCGCTGTCTGAAAATCAACGCTAACAGAATGGGACGGCGCAACGCAATGAGAGAGCAACATTCGTTCGATCACTCTGGTATCCCGTCTATGCATGCATATTTTGTCAGCGTTTAGCGTGGTTATGCACAAGTTGGAGCGCACTCAGTATGTGTGTGTTTTGTTTGGACGCGACTGCAAAGTGTTGGCCCATGTGTGCACTGTACTGTACGTTGTTTGTACCAGCTGTGGTGCCGCAATAAACGATGCAAACCTTACTTGACTGGCGTTGTTTTTGCCAGTCGAGGCCTGTATGGTCACCTGGCGATAAGCTACAGTACCTGTGTACGAAAAGTACACACGCGAGCTGCGGTTTAGCGGGAGGAATAAGCAAAATACTACAGCGGGGCTAAATATGGGAGGGAGGGAAGGGGGGGGGGGGGTACAGCAGGGCGCGAACCAGCAAAAACGCGGCTTTCCCCGATGATGATGATAGTACTTGCAGCGCCATCTCCGTTCGCCCTAATGCACTTCACTACGCCGCCGCTACTCTTATTTGTGTTCTACAGTGGAAGGTACAGTTTCCGTTCTCTAAAACGCGTATATAGGTGTTCTCTGTGCGCGCGTGCTCGGCGCCACGGCTGCGACGGGATGGACGACGTCACTCACGGGCCAGCCAATGGCACGCGCGCTTTGGTACGGCGCAGAGAACGACGTCACTGGAAGGCGCAGCTAATGGAGACCGCGCGCGGTCCACGGACGAGCGGTTTTTCGTTTCTCCTAGCCATAAACAGCTTTCGCTGTAAAAACAGAACACGGGACATACGCGCCTGCGCGCCGCGATTTCAGTGCTCTCAACCTTTCCGCGTACGAACATCGCATTTAGCCGGGTGTACCGCCGCTTAAAAGGCGACAGGGCGAAGGCGATGACGTTGGTTGTGTGGTTTACGCCAGCGATATCGCTTACCTCGAGGCGGTTCATGATAGCGATAAACAGACGCAGCGGGTACCGTTTGCGCTGCCGTAAGGAACAGTTGCGTCATTTCATGATAGCTGTAAGGACAGTGAATATGCTGGGAAAAAAAACTTTTTCAAAACGCTGATAACAGCGGAGTACCAGACGCCTCAATGGCCGTACGACCATTTTTGATTGACGTGATGTTTATTTGGCGACATGCGCTTTCACAACATGCACTCGAAGAGGTCACCTGCTGTTGCGATACCTCATGGGATCTTTGATCAGGTTTGCTGTCTCTGCCTTGAATACGATCGGTGAAATGCCACGGCATACGTCAGTTATCCTTTCCTCTCAATCTTCTGGGTCGTCGTTTCCGTGGTGCATATGCGATCCTTAATGTCGCCCCACACAAAAAAAAAGTCAAGAGAGTTAAGGTCGGGTGACCTTGCCGTCCACTGAACGGGTCCGTTTCTCCCAATCCACTGCCCTGGGAAGTTCGGACCAAGCCATGCGCGTGCTTGGCTAGAGCTGTGGGCTGGCGCCCCATGTCGCAGCGGAAGTCTTCGACAGGCCCTTTAAGAATGTCATGTACCTCCGGCCGGTGAGGGTGTTCTTGAAAAATAGTGTGCCAATAAATTTGTTGTCATGTATCCCGCACCACACACTTAGAGACCACTGATATTGGACGGGATTTTCCGCCACCAATATCAGTGGACATTCACTTGAGAATTTCGGGATAAGGTAGCCCAGTCCAGAGTACTTTGCTCAGAAAGTCGCTATCCTGGTCCACTTGAATCAAAATCCAATTGACGAAGTGGAGTCTGTTTTGAAGATCTGTGGCCTCCAGGCATTGATGCAACTCCAGATAATAGGGTTGCAGTCCAGCTGCTTGCCAAATCCTCCAGACAATTGATTTGGACATTCCGGTCTCTATGCTCACGCTACGTGTGCAAGCGGGTGGATTCGCCGCCATATAATCCCACACATTGGAGCGCAGCTCAACACTTATGGGTGAAGTTCCTTACCGTTTCTTTACAAATTAGCTGTTTTGCTTCAATGACTCGTAATTATTCACTATGGTCATAGGCTAGGTCGCGTGCCAGGGTGTGAGCTGCGAAATATTGTGGCAGTCTGCCGTCTCTGTCCACCTGGAGCGCCAATGGGAAGAATCATGTCCACCTTTTAAATGCCAAGCATTTCTTAGCGAACTTTGGCGAGTTTGAGCGTATCTATCTATCTATCTAGCCGCCTACGATTTCGTGCTCTCCTGGCCGTTTCGCTAATGGGATGTTTACGAAAATTGGTATGGCACAACATGACTGCCTGACGAACATAATTGGCAGCTCATAACATGAAAATCATGATATGCATGTCATGAGTGGCATGATTTACATGCCACGATGTTAGTGCTCTCCTGGCTGTTTCGCTAATGGGATGTATGTGAAGATTGGTGTGGCACAGCATGACTGCCTGACGAACATAAATGGCAGGTCATAACATGAAAAGCATGACATGCATGTCTTGAACTGCAGGATTTAAATGTCACGGTCTTGGTGCTCTTCTGGTCGTTTCGTTAGTGGGATGTATACGAAAATTGGTATGCCACAACACGATCGACTGCATGACGAACATAAATGACAGGTCATAACATGAAAATCATGACATACGTTTCATGAGCGACATGATTTACATGCCACGCGTTTCGTTAATGGGACGTATGCGAAAATTGGCATGCCAGAACATGACTGCATGACAATCATAAATGACAGGTCGCAACACGAAAATCATGACCTGCATGTCATGAGTGACATGATTTACATGCGACGGTCTTGGTGCTCTCCTGGCCGTTTCGTTAATCGTATGTATACGAAAATTGGTATGCCACAACATCGCTGCATGACGAACATGACCGACAGGCCACAACATGAAAATCATGATACGCTTGTCATGAGCGACATGATTTATATGCCACGCGTTTCGTTAACGGGATGTATACGAAAATTGGCATGCCACAACATTACTGCATCACGAAAGTAAATGACAGGTCATAACATGAAAATCATGATATGCATGTCATGAGCGACATGATTTACATGCCACGGTCTTGGTGCTCTCTTGGCCGTTTCGTAAGTGGGATGTATAGAAAGATTGGCATGCAACAACATGACTGTATGACGATCATATATGTGACAGGTCATAAGATGAAAATCGTGACATGCATGTCATGAGCGGCATGATCTACATGCCCCTCGTTTGGTTAATGGGATGTATACCAAAATTGCTGTGGCACAACACGACTGCATGACTAACGTAAATGACAGGTCATAACGTTAGAATCATGACATGCCTGTATGAGCGGCACGGTGTACATGCCACAGTCATGGTGCTCTTGCGGCCGTCTCGTTAACTTAATATGCACCAAACTCGGTATAGCGAGACAACAATGCAAATTCATTTTACGTTCCTGATGCGTGCTTCGCATTTCCTTGATTCCCACTGCACGTCCCTATTGGAAAACCCAGCCCCACTGGAAGCAGCGTCCAGCGCCATGCCGGATTATGGGCCCAGTGTGACGCTGTATACTGGCACGCTGGCGTGCCACGGGATACTGGGAGGCGCGGGTTACTGGCACGCAAAACCTCTTTAGAGCAAAAAAAAAAGCGTGGTGCTCCCCTGACATGCATGCTAAATAATACACAAATATAAAAAGCGAGAGGACGCATTACAACAAAAAAAGAAAGCACTAAAAAAAAACCTCCCGAGACCAGGATTTGAACGATGGTACCTCTGCACTGCAAACCCAGTGCACTACCACTGCACCACGCCAGAACACGCTAAAGCGTCCGTAAAAAGGCTAGTCAGCGGTGTGACCTGCCGTCAGACTTTTCGTTTGTAGTGGTACACACAAGACCAACGCGCTTTTTACGCGCAATTCAACTCCCACACCTTTGTCACACAAATAAATCAAGCCGCCGATCACGTATGACACTCGAATAATGGCGTCAGCAGTCAGTATATCATACAATTCATATCTAATACCGACAAAATATAACTATCCCGACGGGTAGGGACTATCGGCTGTTACGGCTTGAACTCCATAGCCTTTTCTTGCTGTTACCTATAGTCCAATGGATAATACCTATAGTACCAATGGATAATTGAACGTGTACTTCAAGTGGCACTTAGCAGTTTTCTCGCTCAAACGGTGATATTTTAGGACAGCGGCAGTACCAGTGTCTGACATACACAGGTTCATCGAAGCTCACAATTATGTTAATCGCTTCGCAAAAAGGAAGCGCAGTGCAGTGGGAAACCTCTCATCATCTTTGTTCAGTAAGCCCTACTGATCGACAAATATGTGGGATTGCATTTGAGTCAGAAAAGAGTGCGGCAGCAACTTTCCATGGCATATATGTGCTTGCTAAAAGTGCGTCGCTTCGATGCTCACCGCTTCATGTTCAAGCACCGCGAAGAAATAAAAATCATCTGTTCAGGTTAACCGATGCCAAGGCTGTACTAAGCAGTAAATTTGATTCGTCGTAGTAGCGTATTCTTCAGGCTTGGAGTGCCTGACGGACTCAGCCGGTACGCTATGCCCAAGCTTCACTGGGAGCATACTGGGACAGACCGATCGGGGCTCGGCGGCTTGAGAAAGCTAAAATGTTCGTATATTATCTCAAGAAGCTTTCTGATATAATTAATTTTTGTCGCATCTAAAGTATTTCAAGGTGCAGCAATCGCCAGAGGTGCATTTGCAGCGTGGTGGTGATCGGTGGGTTTTTTTTTTTCTTTTTCTGCGTGAGTTGGGATCGAGGCTTTGAGACGAAATTTCGCGGCGATGTAAAATTTTAATTTTATTTCCACCGAATCCTCTACACAAGTGAACACTACAGCAGAACTATCACCAGAGTGGCTCATATAGACGTGACATTGCGTGTCTAAGCAAAGTGCGGGGAAAATGCACAAACCTAAACATTCACAGCTGCTAGCGCTTAGTGCGCGCGGACACCGTATGCCGCGAATTGCTGCACACTCTAGCTCGCAGCGATGAAGTACGGCCGAGCCGTAAATGTTCCCAGAATCTTCACACCTAGTGAAATCAACTAATACACGCCGTGCAGAGCGTGCGCCTGTGAAACCAGCGCCAGCGTCTCTTGAGTTGCTTCCAGTGTGTTCCGCACTCGTGCCAGCTCGCAGCCTCCCAGTATACAGCGCTTTCGTACGAGTGACATTCCAGCTATGCCAGGGGTGCTACCGCGTATCGATTCCATTCCAATTTCTATGCTTTTTGACGTCAATTTATGCTTTTAGGCGCCTGCCATTCGTCGAAGCAAATTTCGCGCCTCATGACGTCTCCTGACGTCCCCTGACGTCCGCGAGAGCGCAGAATCACGGGATGCCTACCGCCTAACGATTACATTTATTTTTTCATGCCTCTTCACGCCCTGGCCGCCTGCCATTGGTCGAAACAAATTTCGCGCCGCTGACGCCAGAGAGGGCGGAGAATCCATGACGTCAAAATGACGTTTACGCCCTCATTATGCGCGGCCGAAAGGAACATTTTTTAGAATCGCCGGAGAGCGATGCGTTTTGAAAGGAATGGGAAAAAGCATCTAACACGGCGGCTGCTAGGTTCGGGGCGGCGGTGGGCTTAACGGCGGCGGCTTTGCTGTTGCGGCGGGCCCCGGCGAGCCTCGACTACGTCGACGGAGGGCATCGGACGGCGCGTTTGACCTGCCGGGTGATGAATTTCGACGGCATTTGTGTCCGTGCTATGCTTGAGCGGTGAAGTCGCGTAGGAATCGAAACGAAGCGACCGATGGGTCGGTCGGTCGAACGGAAGGTGTTGTGCGCGCCGCGTTTTTATGCTACCGGCAGCTCTCACGAGGTTCTATACGATGTGAGGAGACGATTAGGGTGTTGCACGCGACGGTGAGCGAGTGCGTCTGGTGCGTTTCGCTTGTTTTTGTGAACGCCGGCGGGACACGAACCACTGGGGCCACATGGCAACAACGACCGATCAAACAGGCGGCCGTGAAGGAGTGCTTTCTTCGTCGCGGCGTCATTCCCGGCGTGGTCGGATGTGTGCGCAGCGCTCTCATCGGCGTCAATGTGCCCAAGGGATACAGGAAGCCTTCTTTCATGTGTGGACACCACTTCTACGGCCTCCACGCCATGTCCGTGAGTACTTTGCCTTGTGTGTTTTGTTTAGTACGCTTGCACCAGATTCATACACCGGTGGCACACAAGCACACTCAACCGCGGCAAACAGGGCTGGATTTCTTGATCGCAATCAACGCTGCCGCTGCTACATGGCCAAAACTAATCCGGATGAAGTATGGCGCTGATGTGAGCGAAGTGCGATATAAATCGCGATCAGTGATCCCCATCGGACCTGACGGCGATTGAAGGTGATCGTGTGACATATGACGGTTGGCCGGTTTATTGCATTTGCTAACAATGCGTTGCCACCGCGCACATTTTCCTATATCTACGATTCGGATGTGCGCACTCTCGCTGTGGACTGCATACGACCGGAATTCGGCAACGACGTCGGGGCGCACTGTAGAGCTAGGCGAATGCCTCCTTAAATGAGAGAAAACCGGTTTTGTTGCGAAGTTACGACTGTAGTGGCAAATTGCACATCATACCTTGTGCAACAGGGCTTTTAACAAAATTACGGGTGCACTATTACATGCCTGCTCTAAGATGAACAAGCAGCCCCCGTCAGTGCAGCCACTGGATTTTTTTAATGGAGGTGGCTACTAAATTGATCGGAGAAGTAAATATATAGATCACATCATTAAGGCAGGTTCAGCGCAGCTTTTGCATGATTGACGCAGCGCTAAAGACGAAGACGTAAGAAAACACAGAGTGCACAGGACGAGCGCTGTCTCGCAACTGAAAGATTTATTTCGAAAAACCAAAACGGGAAATAAACAGCAAGGCATAACAGACATGCGCATAAGAAGGACAGTAAAGTACATTAATGAGCAACAACACGTGGACATTCTTAAGAACATATTCAAAACATGTCACTTGACGCTGCATGTGCCAAGCAGATAAGCATACTCCTTGTCTGTCAAAAAAATCGACGGTTGGCTCACGCATGCGGCCCCCATTCTTCTAATATGAAAGGCCTCGATAACTTCACGGGTCATTTTGCTACTATGCCTAGAAAGGATTTTTGCATCTACGAAGACCGGAGAGCAGCCACAAGTGTCACAATGTGATACCAGATGGGATGCGTTAGGCTTCTTAAAAGACCGAATATGTTCCTTTAAACGAACGTTGATACACCTGCCGCTTTGTCCCACGTACGATTTTCCGCAAGTAAGCGGTATTTGGTACACAACCCTCCGCCCACAAGGAACACAGGTGGACTTCGCATGTTTAACTTCACATCCGTCAGTTTTCTCTTCACTACCCTCCATTTTTTTCCTAACAAGAGGGCAGATCCTGGAGAGCTTCTGTGGAGCAGAAAACACCGTCTTAATGCCATATCCCTTGCCAACGTTGCTCAGGCCGCGGGAAAGTTTATGGACATAAGGCAAAACCGATACCTTATCGTACTTTTTCGTCTCACCACTGGTGTCGGAACGATTTTGATTTATTACCCATTTCAACAGCCTTTCACTGCAGTTAGCCAGAAAGGACCCCGGGAAACCTGCATTTATTAGCCGCTGGATCTGTGAACAGAAACTTCTTTCCAAACCATGCGTACAAGACTTAGTAATAGCAGACTTCAGGGCAGAGAATGCAATTCCGTTTTTTACAACTTTCGAGTGCCTTGAAGAAAACGGCAGGAGCGGTTTTTTTTTTGATCTAGGAAGGTAACACCAACAAACATGGCCAACTTCAAAAGAAAGGCACAAGTCTAAGAATTGCAACTTCTTGTCGTTAATCAACTCAAGTGTAAACTTAAGCCCTAGTCCACACTCACGAAAGACCTTCAAGACATCAGTCGCCTTTCTACTATAGTTGTCACATGAGAAAAAGACAAGGTAGTCGTCAACATAACGAAATACATAACACGCCAATTCCTTTAGGTTATCTTGTAGTTTTCTGTTGACGCGGCTCAAATAAAGATCACTTAATACCGGTGCCACCCGCGAGCCTATGCAGACACCCGCTTTTTGTACAAACACCTTATCGTCCCATTTCACAAAGGTGTTATTTAGGTAGAACAGCAACAGCTATAGAAACGATTCCAGAGGCATCCCACAGCACTGCGTAAACTTAAACTCATCGTTATATTGCGTGACCGCTTCTTTGACACTACACATTAGTTCGGCTTGCTCAAGGGAATAAAATAAGTCTTCAACATCTATACTAATTGCTTTAGCATGCCCTGGGTTGTCATCCGATAAAAATTTAACTATTTCTTCAGAATGTCTTACTAAGTACGGATCATTGAGGCATAAAGTACGCAGTGCTGTGGGATGCCTCTGGAATCGTTTCTAGAGCTGTTGCTGTTCTACCTAAATAACACCTTTGTGAAATGGGACGATAAGGTGTTTGTACAAAAAGCGGGTGTCTGCATAGGCTCGCGGGTGGCACCGGTATTAAGTGATCTTTATTTGAGCCGCGTCAACAGAAAACTACAAGATAACCTAAAGGAATTGGCGTGTTATGTCTTTCGTTATGTTGACGACTACCTTGTGTTTTTCTCATGTGACAACTATAGTAGAAAGGCGACTGATGTCTTGAAGGTCTTTCGTGAGTGTGGACTAGGGCTTAAGTTTACACTTGAGTTGATTAACGACAAGAAGTTGCAATTCTTAGACTTGTGCCTTTCTTTTGAAGTTGGCCATGTTTGTTGGTGTTACCTTCCTAGATCAAAAAAACCGCTCCTGCCGTTTTCTTCAAGGCACTCGAAAGTTGTAAAAAACGGAATTGCATTCTCTGCCCTGAAGTCTGCTATTACTAAGTCTTGTACGCATGGTTTGGAAAGAAGTTTCTGTTCACAGATCCAGCGGCTAATAAATGCAGGTTTCCCGGGGTCCTTTCTGGCTAACTGCAGTGAAAGGCTGTTGAAATGGGTAATAAATCAAAATCGTTCCGACACCAGTGGTGAGACGAAAAAGTACGATAAGGTATCGGTTTTGCCTTATGTCCATAAACTTTCCCGCGGCCTGAGCAACGTTGGCAAGAGATATGGCATTAAGACGGTGTTTTCTGCTCCACAGAAGCTCTCCAGGATCTGCCCTCTTGTTAGGAAAAAAATGGAGGGTAGTGAAGAGAAAACTGACGGATGTGAAGTTAAACATGCGAAGTCCACCTGTGTTCCTTGTGGGCGGAGGGTTGTGTACCAAATACCGCTTACTTGCGGAAAATCGTACGTGGGACAAAGCGGCAGGTGTATCAACGTTCGTTTAAAGGAACATATTCGGTCTTTTAAGAAGCCTAACGCATCCCATCTGGTATCACATTGTGACACTTGTGGCTGCTCTCCGGTCTTCGTAGATGCAAAAATCCTTTCTAGGCATAGTAGCAAAATGACCCGTGAAGTTATCGAGGCCTTTCATATTAGAAGAATGGGGGCCGCATGCGTGAGCCAACCGTCGATTTATTTGACAGACAAGGAGTATGCTTATCTGCTTGGCACATGCAGCGTCAAGTGACATGTTTTGAATATGTTCTTAAGAATGTCCACGTGTTGTTGCTCATTAATGTACTTTACTGTCCTTCTTATGCGCATGTCTGTTATGCCTTGCTGTTTATTTCCCGTTTTGGTTTTTCGAAATAAATCTTTCAGTTGCGAGACAGCGCTCGTCCTGTGCACTCTGTGTTTTCTTACGTCTTCGTCTTTAGCGCTGCGTCAATCATGCATACATTCCAACTAGCCCAGCTTTCTATTCTACTGCAGCTTTTGCAGTGAAGTAGCATTATTCCTTGTGGTACTAACTTTCTTGTAAAGCGATGGCACACAGCTTGGCGCACTACTCCCATAAGAATAGTGGGAGAGGGGTCCATGGACAACCCACCCCCGAAATTATTCCAATTCTAATGTGTATATTTTTCACTTTCACAAACAAATGCCTGTGCATATATATTCCAGGTGTGTGTGTGTGTGTGTGTGTGCATGTGTGTGTCCCCTCGAAAAAAAATGCTGCCAGCTGACTATGGTACAGATTATATTTTCATGCAGGTGACTGGATACCCACTGTAGCCATGGCTTCTGAGCCCGATCCCTGGCCATCCCCTTATACACAATGCACAAGCGAAATCCACGACAGACCATCTTTCTAAGCACTCCATGAGCCAGACATCGCTGCCAATATTCACTGCAGCGTGTGCTACATTGTGCAAGCTTAGACTTAATGAGGGCTTTCTCAAGTTGGACGTAGGTGATATCAGCAGCAACAGCCAGCAGTAGAGTCCCGCAGGGCTTGCCCCAAAGCAGAAGATCGAGATCACTGTATTTATATGAGAACACTGTGCAGTGTGGGACACCGTTGTTGCAAAGTGTGGCACTGCATGCACATTATTTGAGGAGAGTACAGATAAAAGTGCAACTGTGACATCTTTAAGCACAACAAAGCATAGCTGCAATATTGTGGCCATTTTACTGGCAGCGAAGAATCAACGTGGTGCTGACTATACACCACGTTGTTCAAATGTGCTACCATATGTTTCACAAAAAGGAAACTTACCTTGTTCAAGTAATTCCACCACAAGACTAAATTACAGAATACGTGCTGCATACTGGAGCGTGGTCACAACCATGCAACATTTAGTGTGTTTTCATGCTGTCATTAAAGATGTATAAAGCCACCTCTAGAATGTTCGATGTGAAACAATACGGTATTTAATGAGTACTTTGCATTATAGTACAGCACAAATGTGGCTTTTTGTTGCATGATTTGCACTAGAATGGAGAGGATTCTTCTTGAATTTCAAGTTTTTTTATGGTATATTCCACTGCATAAGTTGGAACGCTTGGAAGGCTATGCATGCAGCCCATTAAAAAAAGCAGGCGTATAGTGCTTCGACAAACGAACATCTAGCATGAAATACAAAATAATGTATTTTGATTTTTTCACCAACAATGCAAGCTTTTTTGTGATGCTGATGGCTGCCAGCAAAGCATTTGTTGTTCCTCGATCTATTCAATCAATGTACGACTTTTTGGTTTTGGAAGTACACAGCACAAAGAGCACCAACTCTGAGAGCATTGCACGTGACGCATGAAACAGTATGCTTCAATGCAGTGTGTCACGCACAGCAACACAATGTGAAAGCCCCTTCAATGCTTGTTGCAGCTGTCATCATGTGCATGCAAATTGTCCAGTACCTTCTGCGAAATTGCAACTGTTTTCGTTTTTCTTTTTTTCAAACTCTCATTAGTCTGCGAATGAAGTTCACTGCCCAAGCTGTTGTTACACAGATGGCAAACATACTGTTGTGGCCGCGATTTTTAGGTTCGGTAAGACAGGATAATGTTTTGCATAGCTTCCTGCTCATCTCATAACTTCCAACGGAAGCTTGCAAGCCACCAGCTGCAGAAAAGTGCAACTAGCACAACACCTTGTGCTCGACCAAGAGTCTCATTGACTGCGCCTCCGCTTTCCCCACCACTCTTCCACATAACCATCATGCAATTCGCTTCAGAGGGTGAACATGCCACTGAAATTCATTACCCGGCATGCCAAATACTGTGCTGGCTACCTTTGAAGTGCAATTACATTACGAAGAATAGAAAGGCTGATTGATCATGAGCAAAACCACCTGCATTTGCAAAAAAAAAGTGGTAGTCAATAACCAGGATATTCCAAAATGTTATTTCTGTGCTGTACAAGTTACCACTGCCGGTGGAAATGTGTACAGGCCAAGCTACCTCCAACGTAAACATTTGCAACAGCACTCATTATTTAGCACCCATAATTTTTTTCTGTCCTCACATGCCCTGCGAATTAAAATAGGGGGGAGGCGGGGGGAACTGCACCACGCTGTGAGAAACACAAATAGTTCATTGTAGGCCAATGTACTTGAAGAGTAGCTATATGTGTAAATAGGACTGTAACGTGTGTCAAGTTCAATGTTAACAAAGCAAGCCTGCAACGTAAATGTAGAAATGACAAGTAAATAAATCTGCTCGAAGTTAACATCATTGTGCTTCCTTCCAGCATACATCTACAGTTCTTGTTTTTGTATAAGTAGAACATTCCTGCAAATGCTCATACAGTAATATAATTACTGTGTAGACTACTACAGTTGTAGACCAAGACAGTGAGATTTCATTGCTTGCAATGTTGCAAAATTTTCCATTAATTCTCAGCAACTAACCAGCTCCATAATGCGTGGTGTAGGAGATTATGAAACACTCAGCTATTAATTGACAGCATACAAAGGAAGCAGCTACTTGCTTTTTTGAAACACAGCGTCGAAAGAATTGAAATGATGAATATGTTTAAAATCATGCACCACGTTGCCTACGCGACACAAGGTGTGTTCTAAGCGTGTATAATTTCTGTAGTGCACAGGCATCACATTGCCATGACCTTCCACTCTGATGAAAAATTGTGGATGTATGCATCAGAAGATATCACAGGTAACACCACGAAACCTCTGATAAGCTGCATAGCATAAAAAAAAGGATTGCTCACCAGCAAAACTAAGTATGCATCCACGTATTGAACTGCGCAGTGATTGTACAAATAAACCAGAAAGGAAAATACTGCACCTAAGACAACCTTGCAGCATACAAAATGCCTTCAAACAGTATCAAAAATAAGTAATCACAGCTCGCATTGAATTCATAAAATACAAGAACATCTCTTGCTTTTTGGCATCACAATACACAAACCACAAGAGTACAAGGGATGAGCGCCACACATGAGACAGGTCACTGATACTCTCTTGTGGTTTGTATTTTTCAGTGCCACAAAGCAAATGATCGCATACCAATTAGTCCAAGAAAGTGTTCTGCTAATCTTGTGAGAAATATGGACCTACATGCACATGCACATGAGTGTTATGTTGTAAATCAATATATTATTGTATGAATCCTATAAACATAAAATGGTAGAAAGGAACAAGAAATTGTCCGTAGTTCAACAAAGAACTTTTAGCATAAACCTGAACATATAAATCAAAGTAGAAAGATACAGGAGTAAAAAAAATATATGAAAGACTAAATACAGGCAACTACACCACAGAGACAGGTGCGTAGGCAAGAAATTTCTCTAAGCTACTGTTCTTTTCTAAAATGATTCTTGTGCATGTGAGTCGCGACAACATAACCTGACGTTATCACAACCTACAGCTTTCTTACAATGAACATGCAGATTTTCAGTGTGCCGTCTTGTCTGATGTTAAATGACAGTGATGGGATGCTTGGAAGTTTACGCTTCCACAGTGAGCTTGTGGCACAGCCTAGTGTTTTGGACACTCCTACTATTGTGGTATAATTGAAACAGTGAATTGATGCTTCACTTCATCATCATCATCATCATCATCATCATCATCATCAGCCTGTTTAGCTCCACTGCAGGACGAAGGCCTCTCCCAACGATTTCCAATCCACCCTATCCTGAGCGAGTTGGTTCCACTTTATGCCTGCAAACTTTTTAATTTCATCGCTCCATCTAATCTTTTGCCTGCCTCTGTTACGTTCTCCCTCTCTTGGTATCCATTCCGTTGCTCTTACTGTCCATCTGTTATCTTTCCTCCTCATGACATGTCCTGCCCAGGTCCACTTCTTTCTTTTAATTGATATAATAATATCGGCTATTCCTGTCTGTTCTCTGATCCATTCCGCTCGTTTTTTATCTCTTAGCGTTACCCCCAACATTTTTCTTTCCATTGCACGTTGCGTGCTCCTTAGTTTTATCTCTAGTTTTTTCGTTATTGTAAGGGTCGTCGGAATGCGAAGGAGAATATGGTATGCAGAGGAGGCACCGGGCAAGACCCACAGCTAAGTAGTGAACGTGTGGGGGAGGAGGCGACCATTGTTGTGATGCATTGTACAGCTGGTGACTGGAAACTGGCGTGACAAGTGTTTGGCGGCCAGAGGGAAAGGAGTAATTCCGATATGGTGTCCAGGAATGTCTATAGTCACCAGCTGGTTTGGTGCCCTCACCCCTCCCCCGCAGCGTGGTGGGCAGCAAGCGTACCCACTGTATTGTTGTCATTGGTTAGAGTGGCGTCGGGGTGTAAATCGCCGTGTGTGATTGGCTGTGAGATGTTGAAGGGCGGAGCAACCGGTGTATATAAGGTTGCCCCTTTTGCCTGGCAGGAGATGGGAAGCCAGAGACTGGAAGCAGGACTGGAAGCGGAGGTTGGAAAGGCTGAAGGTAAGCAGTAGGTTGGAGGGTAGCCCGAAGGTTGGCGAGGACGGAGTGGATAGCGCTAGAGAGTACATCTAGCACCACTCCGGGTGGTGGTTACGGTCGCAGGAGCAGTGCGATGCACTGGGGTCGGCTCTGTCGAATGGAAGCGATCGTTCCACCAAGGTCCTCCCAACCGGGGCCCGGGCGCGGATAGTGCTAGAGGGGACATCTAGCACGAGTCCGGGTGGTGGTTACGATCGCAGGAGCAGTGCGATGCACTGGGGTCGGCTCTGTCGAATGGAAGCGATCGTTCCACCAAGGTCCTCCCCACCGGGGTTCGGGCGCGGATAGTACTAGAGGGGACATCTAGTACGAGTCCGGGCGGTGGTTGAAGTCGCTGGAGAGGTGCTATGCACTGGTCGGCTCTGCCGAATTGGAGCGACGGTCCCACCGCTAGGCCCTACCAACCGATGGCTTCACCTAGGTCCTACCAACCGAAGCTAAGTCATGTAACTGTCTGTCAATGTATATATGTACTGTCTGTCTCGGATATAAAGTCTCGTGTTGTGTTTGTGTGAAAGGCTTGTCTCCGTCTTTCAAGTCGACAACGCGACGGCGGGCAGATAGCAGGAAGGCTTCCGTCCATCCTTCTTCGCAGCAGCAACGCTAGCTGGAGGAGCTCGGCTCCAAAAGGAACGAAGAAGAGAAGCAGGAAGGAGGAGAAGTTGGGAAGAGAGGACAAGTTCCTCACCACGACACAGTCACCCCTTCACCTTCTACAACCTCCTGTTCTGAAATTTACTGGCGCAGTCGACAGGATTGCAACAACGACGGCAGCGAGTGCTCTGCATTCGCAGTAGGACGTCGTGCTGCGGGTGGTAATCCCCTCCGGGGACGGACAAGACGACGAGCTCCAGCCGGAGTGAAGAAGCCTGGGGCCAAGAACAACCACGCCATCGGCCCAGGAGAGGCGACGAGGACTCTACACCAACAGCGCAGGCGTGGCTTGACGACGAGGGTGGGCCGGCACCTCAGAAGGCTTCGTGGAAGCAAGCGGCATCGTCTCAAGCGGTGAGTCCTCTGGTGTTCGTGCATCTCAACAGTAACACTGCCTGGTAGTGGCATGGTGCCTGACCAGTGCAAGGAAGTCTGCATTGGTTCTTCGGGACTCGTTTGGTGCACGAGAGGACTGGACGCGCGGTGGACACTCGTGGCATGTGGACATTGAGACTGCTCAACGAATTCATGCACGGCCGAGTGTGCGCGTCAGCGCAGTGTTGTGCGATTGTGTGTCAGGGACGGCAGGAGTTCGGGGTGTCATTATTTGTTATTTGTTTGTTTGTGCCATTGCTGAGTGATTGCAGTGTGCAGTGCAACAACGCGGCGGCTCGTTTGGTAATGGCGATGCCATTAATGTTTGTCAATTGATATGTTGTTAAGATTATGTGCCGCGGGGTTTTTGTTCTGTCAGTTTTTTTTTCTCTTTTGTTTCTTCGTTTTTGTGAACGGCGGTTTATGTCCATTCCGACGCACCTTTGTTGGATGTAATTAGCGTAGCTGCATCAGAGCGCTACCCTAATCTTAGGAAGGGCGTGTAAGGGTCGTCGGAATGCGAAGGAGAATATGGTATGCAGAGGAGGCACCGGG
Organism: Hyalomma asiaticum; assembly: GCA_013339685.2. Taxonomy (NCBI): domain Eukaryota; kingdom Metazoa; phylum Arthropoda; class Arachnida; order Ixodida; family Ixodidae; genus Hyalomma; species Hyalomma asiaticum. The sequence continues at coordinate 270,673 of JABSTT010001692.1, forward strand.
CAAGACCCACAGCTAAGTAGTGAACGTGTGGGGGAGGAGGCGACCATTGTTGTGATGCATTGTACAGCTGGTGACTGGAAACTGGCGTGACAAGTGTTTGGCGGCCAGAGGGAAAGGAGTAATTCCGATATGGTGTCCAGGAATGTCTATAGTCACCAGCTGGTTTGGTGCCCTCACCCCTCCCCCGCAGCGTGGTGGGCAGCAAGCGTACCCACTGTATTGTTGTCATTGGTTAGAGTGGCGTCGGGGTGTAAATCGCCGTGTGTGATTGGCTGTGAGATGTTGAAGGGCGGAGCAACCGGTGTATATAAGGTTGCCCCTTTTGCCTGGCAGGAGATGGGAAGCCAGAGACTGGAAGCAGGACTGGAAGCGGAGGTTGGAAAGGCTGAAGGTAAGCAGTAGGTTGGAGGGTAGCCCGAAGGTTGGCGAGGACGGAGTGGATAGCGCTAGAGAGTACATCTAGCACCACTCCGGGTGGTGGTTACGGTCGCAGGAGCAGTGCGATGCACTGGGGTCGGCTCTGTCGAATGGAAGCGATCGTTCCACCAAGGTCCTCCCAACCGGGGCCCGGGCGCGGATAGTGCTAGAGGGGACATCTAGCACGAGTCCGGGTGGTGGTTACGATCGCAGGAGCAGTGCGATGCACTGGGGTCGGCTCTGTCGAATGGAAGCGATCGTTCCACCAAGGTCCTCCCCACCGGGGTTCGGGCGCGGATAGTACTAGAGGGGACATCTAGTACGAGTCCGGGCGGTGGTTGAAGTCGCTGGAGAGGTGCTATGCACTGGTCGGCTCTGCCGAATTGGAGCGACGGTCCCACCGCTAGGCCCTACCAACCGATGGCTTCACCTAGGTCCTACCAACCGAAGCTAAGTCATGTAACTGTCTGTCAATGTATATATGTACTGTCTGTCTCGGATATAAAGTCTCGTGTTGTGTTTGTGTGAAAGGCTTGTCTCCGTCTTTCAAGTCGACAACGCGACGGCGGGCAGATAGCAGGAAGGCTTCCGTCCATCCTTCTTCGCAGCAGCAACGCTAGCTGGAGGAGCTCGGCTCCAAAAGGAACGAAGAAGAGAAGCAGGAAGGAGGAGAAGTTGGGAAGAGAGGACAAGTTCCTCACCATGACGACAAGGTCACATCACTTTCTAGAAATCCCCTTGCCTGAAATTTACTGTTATCCTCCACGTTTCTGCGCCGTACGTTAGTACTGGGAGAATGCAGTGATTGAATACTTTTCGTTTTAGTGAGAGCGCTAAGTTTCCAGTCATGATTTCGTAATGCCTTCCGAATGCGCTCCAGCCCAACCTTATTCTACGGAGAATTTCTTTTTCATGGTTAGGAGTTCCTGTTATTAACTGTCCCAGGTATACGTATTCGTTTACACATTGTAAGGGTCCATTGTTGATTTTAAATTTCTGTTCCTTAGCTAGGCTATTGAGCATAACTTTGGTCTTTTGCCTATTCATTCTTAATCCAATTTTAATACTTTCCCTGTGTAGGTCATCAATCATGTTTTGTAGTTCGTCTCCATCATTGCTAAATAGCACAATGTCGTCTGCGAATCTTAAATTGCTGAGATATTCTCCGTCTATTCGAATTCCCTTGTCTTCCCAGTCTAGACGTTTAAAGATTTCCTCTAAACATGCAGTGAATAGCATCGGGGATATCGTATCTCCCTGTCTCACGCCTCTCCCGATCGGGATTTCTCTGCTTTTCTCATGTAGGAGTAGTGTGGCTGTGCAATCTTTGTATATGTTGTTGATGGTTTTCACGTATATGTCAGGTACCCCTTGTCTACGTAGAGCTTCTAGAACTGCTTGTATTTCTATCGAGTCAAATGCTTTCTCGTAGTCGATAAACGCCATATAAAGAGGTTTGTTATATTCCGCGTACTTCTCAATTACTAGGTTGATAGCGTGGCTGTGGTCCATTGTCGAGTAACCTTTCCTAAAACCAGCTTGTTCTCTCGGTTGATTAAAGTCGAGTGTTTCTCTTATCCTCGTAGAAATTACTTTTGTAAATAGCTTGTATATTACTGGGAGTAGGCTAATTGGTCTATCATTCTTTAACTCCTTTATGTCACCTTTCTTGTGGATAAGGATTATATTCGCATTTTTCCAACTCCGTGGTATATTACACGTCTTGACACATTTCGTGAAGAGCGATGCAAGTTTTTCAAGTATAATATCTCCTCCGTCTTTAATCAAGTCGGCTGTTATACCATCTTCACCAGCTGCTTTACCGCGGGACATGCCTTTGACAGCTTTTTTGACTTCGTCAGCGGTTATACATGGAATTTCATTGTCCTCCTCAGATTCTATTTCTATTAAGGTTGTATGGTCTGTCTGAGAACTGTACAGTGCAGAATAGAAATCTTCTGCTACTTTTACTATTTCGTTGAAACTGTTGATAACGTTACCTTGTTTATCCTTTATCGCATGCATTTTGTTTTGTCCTAAGTGCAGTTTCTTTTTGACCGTTTTAATGCTGGTGCCTTTCTCTACAGCTTTCTCTATTTCTCTCGTGTTAAAGTTTCTTACATCTCTTTGCCTGGCTTTATTGATCAATTTTGATAGTTCTGCGAATTCAATCTTATCTTTTGGCGAAGTTACTTTCATTTGTTGGCGTTTTTTTATTAAGTCCTTGGTAGATTGGGGCAACTTACATGTTGTTTGCTTAGTTGTTGTACCCCCGACTTCTATCGCTGTTTCAAGGATTGTTTTCGTTATGGTTTTGTTCATTTCCTCTACATCGTCACCGTTTTCGTCTAAGGCCTCGAACTTGTTGCTTAGGGCTACTTTAAATTCTTCGTTCTTGGATCTGATTACCTCTAAATTACATTTTTTTCTAGTAAATAATTTAGTTCTTGTTTTCTTTAGGTTAAGTACAATCTTTGCTCTTACTAATCTGTGATCGCTGCATTTTACCTTCCCCACTACTTCTGTGTCTTGAATTATACCTGGTTGTTCGCACATTATAAAGTCGATTTCATTCTTTGTTTCCCCGTTAGGGCTTTTCCACGTCCACTTCCTATTCTTGTGTTTCTTGAAAAACGTGTTCATTATTCGGAGTCGGTTTCTTTCGGCAAATTGTACTAGCATTTCCCCACGGTTATTCCTATGGCCGACGCCGTAGTTGCCAATCGCCTGCTCTCCACTTTGTTTTGTCCCTACTTTTGCGTTGAAATCCCCCATGACTACTGTGTATTGTGTCTGTACTTTCTTTATTGCTAATTCGATATCCTCGTAGAACTGCTCTACTTGTTTGTCGTCGTAGCTCGTTGTTGGCGCATATCCCTGGATTATCTTAAGTTTATACCGCTTATTTAGTTTTATTACGACGCATGCAACCCTTTCGTTAATGCTGTAGAATTCATCTACGTTGCCCGTTATATCTTTGTGAATTAGGAACCCCACGCCATATTCCCTCTTTTCGGGTAATCCTCTATAGCAGAGGACATGCCCATTGTTTAAGACTATGTAAGCTTCATCTGTTCTCCTAACTTCGCTAAGGCCAATGACGTCCCAACTAACTCCCTCTAGTTCCTCGAGTAGTCCTGCTAGTCTAGCTTCGCTGGAGAGGGATCTTGCATTGAACGTTCCAATGTTTAGTTTCCAGTGGCGGCCTGTCCGGGTCCAGTGATTGTTACCGCCCTCTGCTGCTTCACAGAGCTGACCGCCGCCGTGGACAGATGTTCTGCAGCTGCTGGACAATGAGGGCGTGGGTTTAATTGTAGACATCGTGTGGGAGGTGGTGGCCAAGTACTTCACCAGGGAGGCCAATTCCTGTTCTGGTGTAGGAGTGAGTCGTAAACGGCAGTTGAATGACTGAAAGCCTTTCACATACCCCAACCGTCGCCAGGCCCCCCTACCGACGTAATCTCGAGGAGTATTAAAAAAAAAAACAGAGGGGGGGGGGGGGGGTTTGGGCGTCGAACCTGCGACCCTTGACGGTCCCGGTTGCAGCGGCTTCGCCTCGTTAAACCTACATTCTTTCAAAGCCTGCCTTTCATGCGCGATATCTTCTACCTGCGTTACTATTTTGTACGGTACTTGGTCTCAAAATGTCCGCGATCTTCTATTTTTGCTGATCGCGACATCCAGGACGTCACGGTTTTTAAAACTGCTCTGCAAGCAAGGTCGGCGCGCGTGGAAATCGTGTGTTAGCGAGGCGTTTCCCTTCTCCCTTCGCGCAGGTATGCGGCCGCGTGCCTAGTTTCGCGCACTGCCCGACAGTTGTACGAGTTAGAGTAAAAGAAATTCATGAAATTTTCCACGTGGTCCCGTACACAGACGCATTTTTCCTTGCGATGTACGCGCATATGACAAAAAAAAATTGTTGGTTGTAAGAAATCGCGGTTGTGATGTGTAATGAGTAATGCAATCCATAATTTCTTATGCCGGAGTGGATGTGTGAAGACGAAATGGAAATAGATAGGTATCAGGCACACAGATACATACACACATATCTATATAACAGTATAAACACGCAATCATACACCCCAGCAGACACACGCAAACTTTCTTGGTGAATGCATAGTATCATGTTCATTCTTATAGGAAGTGAGTTCAAAGTGTTAAGTCGTCATCAAATTTACATCGACCAGCTAAAAAGATTTGTGTGGAGGTTAGTAGTGTACAGTTTGCGTCATACGGCAAGTAGTAATCAAGGAGTAATGTATACTCCTTATTGCGTTTGTGATGTTAATTTCGTCATCTATCTATCTATCTATCTATCTATCTATCTATCTATCTATCTATCTATCTATCTATCTATCTATCTATCTATCTATCTATCTATCTATCTAATTTCCTCCGCTTCTCATGAGTTGCTACTATCGGAGACCGGCGGTCGGTTATGTCTAGCGTCGCATCGGTTTCTCGTTTGTGCGGAATAATGTGAGAACATGTAACTGCGTTAGTAACTAACAGTTTCTACTATCCATTATGAGAAAAGGTTTGTCTAGCTGCTCACCGAATTATCGTCGGCTCGGTGCGGTTGTGGTCCTGTGACAGCTTACACGTACATCATTGCTTGAATGCGACTCAGCTGGTAATCGCAATGTCCGTCTTATTTATAGAGGGCCCATTGCTAGGAAAGTGATTCCCTCTCCCCTTTACCTCGCTGTACTGATCGTTGCTCTAGTAATGCGGCGGGACGACTGCCTTAAACACTGTCAAAAGCACTTCCTGTCATAAGTTGCAGATACTCAGTCTTCAAACAATCACCAGCACATGAAGTAGCTTTAAGAAAAAAAAAAGAGTATCATAATGAAAATTTTCGCTCTTATGCATGCATACTCTAATGAGGCAGGTCAAGGAGGGGGAGTGGGGTTGAGCTGGGGCAGTAAACTTGGTGAGGGCACAGACAAGCTGCTGCAGCAGGCACTCGATGTCATCTGGCAACCCTGAATTCGTGCACCAGGCACTGTGTGCCCAGCTACTGCTGGATCGGCTTCTCGAATTCCTCGTGCTGGTTGAAAAAAAAAGATCAAAATCAATTTATGTGCAAGGCGATGCTAACGAGGCCTCACGGCATTACTGTTTTGATCTCAATTTACAGAATTGTAAGGTCATGCACAAATGCTGTGCGAGTCTGTACTGAAGCACCACAAATTTACATGCACACTGACATACAGAAATAAAAGCGTGCCTACCTTTAGCAAACATATACACTTACATTTTTCAGAACGTTCACATCTTGTTCTCATATGCAGAGGTTATGTGAAAAGGAGTAAGCAACTGTATGCCTACACGTACTGACCGACTTTAGCGAGCAATGCTGGAAGGGGGGTCTATGCTAATTTGGTAATGCACAGAGCACAAACAAAAGCATGCGTGCAAAGCAAATGCGAACACTTCACGTGGAAAGCTCAACATCGGAGCTCTGGCTGTTTCCTTTCTTGACGTTCACAGCTTTAAACAAAAGAACTAAGTTCCGATTTTGCCCCGCCACGGTGGTCTAGTGGCTAAGGTACTCGGCTGCTGATCCGAGGGTCGCGGGATCAAATCCCGGCCGCGGCGGCTGCATTTCGATGGCGGCGAAATGTTGAGGCCCGTGTGCTGTGCGATGTCAGTGCACGCTAAAGAACCCCAGGTGGTCGAAATTTCCGGAGCCCTCCACTACGGCGTCTCTCATAATCAGAACTGGTTTTGGGACGTTAAACCCCACAAATCAATCAAGTTCCGATTTCACAAGGTAGACAATAGTTAAATGAGTAAATCGCACATGGGTGCGAAGAAGGCAAATATCCTACTTGGCAAGCTGCATATCATGAGCATAGCAGATACGCGTGACAACCATTACTTCCCAAAGAACTCGAGAAATAGCGCCCGTTATTGTGCAGGACTTATATATATATAAAAAAAGGAGAAGTGGCACCATTTGTATATTCCGAGTTGTACTTTTTACAGACATTAACACGAGCCACCATTTCATACGTTCGCACGTCTGTGAGGCGCATAAAACAAATCACTGAACATCACAACACGTTAGTTAAACAGTGCTAAAAATTGATGTTAAAATCTTATGGCACACACCCCAGTACACTTTATTTTCATGCTCTCATTTCTAGCTTCGCAGTTTCTGTCATTTAAACAAGGTAATGCAGTGCCTGTGCTTACTTTTGAGAATGCAGCAGCAGCTTTCTCGGATCGACGACGACATTGGCTGGTAGCTCGCGCAACGTACTGCAGCTGATCACAGATTTCGTGAAATTACGCTGTGCCGTAGGGGTGCCCCGTCAAACGGCGCTCGCTACATTGCGAGTTCTTGATCGCGGCCAGTTCACGATGTTCCACTTTATACTGTCCGATAATATGACGAGCTGTCTTCCGAACAGCTTCCTGTTGCAGGAAAACAAAGCGCGCACATCAAACAATGCACGTAGCGGCAAGAGACCACGGCAGTAGCAGTTTGTGCTCACCTCATTTTTCCGTCACTCCCGGAAAAATGTGGAGTGTAGAATTTCTACCCAGGCGAAAGTACTACGCTTCTGCGCCAAAGTTGCAAATGATACGGACGAATAACCGATGAAAACACAGTCAGCTGTTTCCCACAACGGTTGCCATTTTGTTCGCGCTCAGCGATATGGCTTGGATTCACGTACGGCGCAAATGTGGCTACGACTAGAAATATACGTGTGTTTGCTTTTTGTTTGCCTCATATATTTCCTTCGCTTTTGCGTTTTAATGCTACTAAGCCATTTTCATCTAATAAGCGCGCAACCGCAATTTTATTAACTACTTCCTTACCAAACATAATTACTATGCAAGCCCGCGAACGGCGGAGAAAGAGGAGAAAAAGCGGCCGCTTACGATTGGGCAATTTGAAATACGTCAAGCGTCGCCGCCCACCGATGACGACAACAGTGACGTAACGCCGAAAGGCATTGGAACGAAACAAGGAATCGCAACGCGGTAGCACCCCAGAGCACGAACGGTCATGTTTTGGCCCAATATGTCAGGTGATATTGAACAGTTTTGCAAACGGTGCAGGATGTGCCAGACATATCAGCCGAGGAACGTAAAGATGCCACTTTTATGCCATGAAGTTCCAACTCTGCCGTGGCAAATTGTAGGAATAGACTTTTTCTACTGTGGTGCACGCCAGTTTGCCCTCATTTTTGATTTCTACTCTTTCTTTTTTGAGGTACGAGAAATGCGCATCACAACTGCGCGCACGCTCACATCGTGGTGCTCCGAAGTTTTCTCGGTACATGGCTTACCAGTCAAATTGTGCACTGATAAGGGTCCACCGGTCAGCAGCACAGAATTCAAGGATTATCTGAGGAAGCTTGGAGTTGCGCATGTTACTTCAAGTCCTTATCATCCACGTTCCAATGGCTTGACGGAACGAGCGGTACAGGAAGCAAAGAAGCTGTTAAAGAAGTGTTCCTTTAACATGCATAACTTTCATACAGCTCTGCTCGAGTGGTGCAATACACCCCGTGATGACGTGTTGAAGTCTCCCGTGCAGAGGCTCATGGGACACCAGACCCGGACCAAGCAGCCACCTCGAAACCCAGACAGTGCCCAGCCGCATGGTCTGTCACCAAACCCGTGCTATGATGTACGGGGCGCGATCGCCGGAAATAATTCCAAGAACCAACGTCTTGGTTCCCCGAAAAAGATCCCACGAAAGCTTGGTCAATTAAGATTTTTGGTCCCCTTTAGCACACTAGCAAAACGCCAGCAGTAGTTCAAAGACCGAGTCAGAGCCAAGGGTGGTCAAACAAAACAAATGTATTTTCATCAAATAGGCAGTCACTCAAACGTACACAACACGGCTTTCAAAAACTCAAAATCATGGTCAAAAGGTAAAAGCAAGACACCGACCAAAAAGACTTTTAAAAAATAACACGACGTTTCGGCTCCCGTACGGGGGCCTTGTTCACAAATGAAGAAATGAAGGAACGGGGATTGACTAAGTACGTGTAAAAAGGTGGCGCAAGCAGCGTGCGTAAACAGAGGGAAGGTTGCCGTCATTGCGATTAAGCGTGGTATCGGTGGTTTGGATTAGTAGTGATTCGAGATGAAGTCGCGAGGTTAGATTTCTTTCAGTGGCGAGTACATGTGCACTGGCCCAGTCAATATCATGTCCCTTGGAAACGGCATGCTCAGCGAGTGCATTTGAAGACACTTTTTTCTTTTTTCACATCGTAACAGTGTTCTTTCAGGCGCCTTTGAAAATCGCCTGTCTCGCCGATGTACACATGATCACAGTCGGTACAGGGGATTGTGTACACGACACCAGGAAACTTTTCTTTTGGAAGCTTGTCCTTCACGTTTGTCAATACACTTTTCAGTTTTTTCACCGGCACATGTGACACGTGTACATCAAAGGAGCGGAGCACGCGCGCCAGGGCCTCACTGGTTCCAGGAGCATACGGTATCGCGGCACGTTTACAGGGGGAAGGCACGGAGGAGGCACTAATACGCGGACGAGATAATTGTTTATGTACTGAATTCACAAACGCAGCCGGGTAGCCGTTGCCTGAAAGTTCAGCATGCACCACTTTCAGGTCTCTTTGCAGGTCTTCTGAAGAACTGCAGGTTTTTTTCGCGCGTTGTATGAGTGATGAGGCGACGGAGCGTTTGTGGCAAGCAGGGTGAATTGAACCGAAGTTGAGGTAGCGCCCTGTGTGTGTATCCTTTCGATAGACGCTGAAGCGAAGTCCCGTCCCTTCACGTTGTACCAAGACGTCAAGAAAAGGAAGGCGATGGTCCTTCTCCAGTTCAACTGTGAAGTTTACACTGTAAGCAAAAGTTGCCCGATATTTGGGTTTTTGCGGCTCATGAGCCTTAAAAACTCCCTTGTTTTCAAAATTACTACGTCTCGTTGAGGTAAATTGAGCATATGACGTAGTTTTACTACCACCTGTTAGAAAGGTAGTAAAAGGACGTTATTGCCCTATTTTACTATGTAGGCGGTTTTGTGTCACGTGATAAAAAAAACCTCAGTCTAGAGTTTAAAGCCACGTGATAGCCCTCGTATGACTATTTAGGCCAAGCCACATGGTACGCGTTTGCAAGCTACTGTTCGTCAAAAGCGTCGGTCGCAGAAGAGGGGACGCGACGTCTCGGGGCGGGAGTGTCAACGGCGTGAGTGTGATCAGCACGTACGCGTATCGGCACACGTGCCGATACGCGTACGCCAGCGTCCGTCAACCACAACGTGATACCGTGACATCTCCGGCAGCTATGCCTAGTGACCGTCGTTTCGAAGGCACCGCCGACTTCTGGGAAATCACGGAAACTACGGTCGCAAACGTTCCTCACTGACCGCATCGTCAACCAGTACGACAACGACACGGCGAACTACCCCGAGTGTCACCAGTGCGGCGTGGTTTTGTGTTGAGTTCGAGCGATGCTGGCTGTCCTAGCGCCGGTCTTGGTGAACGGCGGCAAGTGAAAACGCACTTTCGAGTATCTCTGCTCCAGCGCTTGTGCCTGTGTTTGTTGTGCTCTCAACGAGTGAAAACGTGCTTCCATGTTATAAGTTCGAAGGGTGAGTCCTTGTTTACTGCTCAATAAATTGAGTGATGTCTGCATTTTGCGTAAGCCTAGTGTTTACCCAGCCACAGTAAACCTCGAATGAGCTTTAAAAATAAGTCTAAAAAAAGCTGAGAAAACATTGTTTAGGCAGTAAAAAATTACTCCGCGTATACTCGCTGAAAACCTCCAGGGGGTAAATCATTACTACCGTTTCTACATTCAAAAACTCGGTTAGCGTGAGAGTGAATTTTTACCTTGACTGTTACGTAGTAAAAAAAACCCAGAAAAGGTAGTGCGCTAGAGGACAAGCTGTTTACTCTCGTTCCTGGTTATTTTTGTTTAATGTGTATGGCCGGTTCAATGGAGTTTAGGTGTGACGAGAACGCATCCAGGGCATCCTTCTTTATAACTGAAAAACAGTCATCCACATACCGAAGAAAACTTCTTGGTTGTGGCGTGAATGCTGCGATAGCCCGGCGTTCGACTGATTCCATTGTTAAGTTTGCAGCAGTTACCGAGAGGGAGGCACCCATGGGCGTTCCTTGAAGTTGCTTATAGAAGGAGTCCTGGAAAACGAAGTACGTATTTTCCAGGCAGAACTGCAGGAGCTTGCGCAAGTCCTGAACCTCAAATGGCGTCCTCTCGGGAAGCGAGGCGTCGTCTTGGAGGGCAGTAGAGCACACTTCGACCGCAACATCAATTGGGACACACGTGAACAAGGACGTAACGTCGAACGACACGATAGTGTCGTCATCGTCAAGCTTGAGATCGCGCACTTTGTTAATGAAGTCAGAAGAGTTTCGTAAATGTGTTGGACCGCATCCCACAAGTGGAGATATTATGCGGTGCAAGTACTTCGAAAGGCTAAGAAGCGGTGACCGTCTGTAATCCACGATTGGCCGCATAGGTACATCAGGCTTGTGTATCTTGGGCAATCCGTAGAGAGCCGGAGCGGAGCCATTGCGGCAGAGGAGACGGTAGTACAGAGGCTTATGCCTTGGGGGTACGAATTGAAACACCTCTGTGAGTAGCTTTTGCAGGTCTTTTTGTACCTTGCTGGTTGGGTCCTTGTTAAGGCGGCAGTGGGTCTTTTCGTCTTGCAGCAAACATCGCATCCTTTTCACGCAGTCACTGCGGTCCAGAAGAACTGTGGCATTGCCTTTGTCAGCTGGGAGGATGACTAGGTCATTATTACCTCGAAGGCTTCGAATCGCATTGCGCTCTTCTGCAGTTAATGGTGACGCGAATCGTCTAGGACGGAATTTGGACAAAACACTCACGGCTCGCGTACGGGCTTCATCACGGCGTCTCCTCTGCCGCAATGGCTCCGCTCCGGCTCTCTACGGATTGCCCAAGATACACAAGCCTGATGTACCTATGCGGCCAATCGTGGATTACAGACGGTCACCGCTTCTTAGCCTTTCGAAGTACTTGCACCGCATAATATCTCCACTTGTGGGATGCGGTCCAACACATTTACGAAACTCTTCTGACTTCATTAACAAAGTGCGCGATCTCAAGCTTGACGATGACGACACTATCGTGTCGTTCGACGTTACGTCCTTGTTCACGTGTGTCCCAATTGATGTTGCGGTCGAAGTGTGCTCTACTGCCCTCCAAGACGACGCCTCGCTTCCCGAGAGGACACCATTTGAGGTTCAGGACTTGCGCAAGTTCCTGCAGTTCTGCCTGTGAAATACGTACCTCGTTTTCCAGGACTGCTTCTATAAGCAACTTCAAGGAACGCCCATGGGTGCCTCCCTCTCGGTAACTGCTGCAAACTTAACAATGGAATCAGTCGAACGCCGGGTTATCGCAGCATTCACGCCACAACCAAGAATTTTTCTTCGGTATGTGGATGACTGATTTTCAGTTATAAAGAAGGATGCCCTGGATGCGTTCTCGTCACACCTAAACTCCATTGAACCGGCCATAAACTTCACAGTTGAACTGGAGAAGGACCATCGCCTTCCTTTTCTTGACGTCTTGGTACAACGTGAAGGGACAGGACTTCGCTTCAGCGTCTATCGAAAGGATACACACACAGGACGCTACCTCAACTTCGGTTCAATTCACCCTGCTTGCCACAAACGCTCCGTCGCCTCATCACTCATACAACGCGCGAAAAAAAACCTGCAGTTCTTCAGAAGACCTGCAAAGAGACCTGAAAGTGGTGCATGCTGAACTTTCAGGCAACGGCTACCCGGCTGCGTTTGTGAATTCAGTACATAAACAATTATCTCGTCCGCGTATTAGTGCCTCCTCCGTGCCTGCCCCCTGTAAACGTGCCGCGATACCGTATGCTCCTGGAACCAGTAGGCCCTGGCGCGCGTGCTCCGCTCCTTTGATGTACACGTGTCACATGTGCCGGTGAAAAAACTGAAAAGTGTATTGACAAACGTGAACGCCAAGCTTCCAAAAGAAAAGTTTCCTGGTGTCGTGTACACAATCCCCTGTACCGACTGTGATCATGTGTACATCGGCGAGACAGGCGATTTTCAAAGGCGCCTGAAAGAACACTGTTACGATGTGAAAAAAGAAAAAATGTCTTCAAATGCACTCGCTGAGCATGCCGTTTCCAAGGGACATGATATTGACTGGGCCAGTGCGCATGTACTCGCCACTGAAAGAAATCTAACGTCGCGACTTCATCTCGAATCACTACTAATCCAAACCACCGATACCACGCTTAATCGCAATGACGGCACCCTTCCCTCTGTTTACGCACGCTGCTTGCGCCACCTTTTTACACGTACTTAGTCAATCCCCGTTCCTTCATTTCTTCATTTGTGAACAAGGCCCCCGTACGGGAGCCGAAACGTCGTGTTATTTTTTAAAAGTCTTTTTGGTCGGCGTCTTGCTTTTACCTTTTGACCATGATTATTCCCGACCAGACGAGCTTTCGTCAAACTCTTGACTTCAAACTCAAAATCAGATGGGCCGCAAAGTTATACAAGGCCAACCAACACGAATAAATTCATGCACTGCAGCAAAGAACAAAACACAAAGAGTCCTATTCACCAAGACACTCGGCGTCTTCTTGCAGGTGGCCTGTCAGCTGGCTCGGCGGCTGAGTCACGCACGACTTCTTGCTTCTTCTTTTTACTTGCAACTCTTCAACTCTCTCTTCGTCTCTTCTTCGCCCCTCCTGCGCGGCCCGTGTCTGACCGCTTATATAGTCCTGGGAAAGGGTAATAGAAGGTTCCCTAGGGCCACGTGACCCAGAGCACACATACAATTGGGAACCTTCTCGCCCACTCTCGAACCTTCCCCGTTGGGACGGCGCCTCTCTTTCTCTCTCACTGCGCGGGGAGCGTCGGTGTGTACTCTCCGCCTTCTCTCTCTCCTTACGTCTCCCGCGCGCGCGCTCGCCGCGATAAGAAAGCTTCTACAACATTCTGGCTTTTTGTAGGCGCGGCGTGTCTTTCGGTGCCTCTTCTGCGCGCTGTTTTTCTTGTTGTTGTTTCGGCCTTTGGACGCCGGGTTTTTATTTCGAAACGGGCACTATTTTGTGACATGGTCCACGGACGACTTCGCGATATACGTCAGAAGCAGAGGATCTACTACAACCGCGGTGCGAGGTACCTACCACCACTGTCACGTGGCCAGGAGGTCACTACCTACGACACTATCTCGCGGTCCTGGTCACCAGCAGTCTTCCTGCGGCCCGCTGACGAACCACGCTCTGCGGTCTTGGAAACTGAAGACGGTACGCAAGTTCGTCGCACAAGAGAGCATATCAGGATCATACCACCTCAGACGGCCGCTCCTACCCTTCCACCGCAGCAAGGAGCTGCAGGAACTGGACAAACTCTACGCCGTAGCACAAGGCAACGACGCGAGCCTTGCTGGTACCTGCAACCCGAGAGACGTTAAGGCTTCGTGTTCGTCCAGGAGAGCTGCGCCAGCGTGACGTCACCAAGCAAAGCATCAGGCACCATGTACACGTGACCTCTGCGTCACGGCTCTACTAATATAAAATCACTGTAACCGCACCAATAAACGCTTTTCACTGTTCGACTACCGGCCTGCTTACACTCGGAAAGAATACTCATGATGAAAATCATGGAAACGCTAGATGTCAATCTGCTACATTATAACAAGCTTGCAGACAAGCAGATGTAGAGTGTCACAGCGCACGAACATAGGAAAAAAATGCGACAGAGCGCTGCCCAAGCTGCTACACTTGTAAGCAGATGTACTTTAAAACTTGTTTTACAGAGACCACTTGCACATATTTCAGAGGTTTAATAAGACAATGCTTTTAATTTAGAATCAATATTGCTGGTTTTACTTAAAGTGTGTGGGGAAGCATGCGCACCCATTTCCTTCCCTTAACGTTTGCGCGAGCGCTCATCGGCGACGGAAGCGAAAGGGCCGCGCTGGTAGGTGACGGATACGTCCCGGCCGTCCTTTCCGTCCCGTTCTGCCTTTTGAATGCCGCGCGCCAGCCCGAGATGTCCTCGCGGGGTCAGCTGACTGTCTCTCTGCGAGGGGGAACTACCGCCCTCGCAGAACAGACGGACGGTATAAAAGGAGCACTGGTCAGTGCGCCTGCTCTCTCTTGTGCCAGCGGTGACCCCTTGAACCGACTTGACCCCGCGAGACCGACCAAGGAGTAAGCCTACCCTTTCTTTACTTTTTACGTATAGAGCGGAATATCCCTCTACGTAGCGAAGTGTACGCGGTATTGCTCGTACAGCAATAAAGTGTCGTTTACTTTGCTTGGCCAGTTGCCTTATTCGCCCGAACCCGCAGTAGCTGTGAGCACCACGCTACGGGAAGGGTACATACACGTGCACGGAACGACTGCGTACGGCTGGAGCCGGAGTTAATCTTCAGAATCAGCCGTGCATAGTGCGTTGCAAACCCTTCAAGTGTAAGATTTGAACATTTCCAAGCTGAAAACAGGGCTAGTATGGGTGCAGATCGTTTCTGCGCGCAGCATTTGCCAGCTTTACAATGAAACCTAGTTGGGCTTGTCGGTCTGCGGCTCCTCGCCCCTTTCTCGCAGTATGCCACGCGTAAGTCGAGCGTGTGGAAATAATCATCTCAACAAATGCACGTTGCGTTGCGCAACGTGCATTGTGCTATGTCCTGGCAGCACATACGCTCCGTCGCCATAGGCTGGCACCTGCCGCATCGACACCTGCTGGCAATGCACATCACACGTCGTTCACTACTTTACTTGAATGTCGTTAACTAGAACAGCGGAAGGACGAGCATACGTGACGCTTACCAGTTTACGTCATCGGGGTCTTCGGGTGGTGGTGCTTCTGCAGGGTCCTCGCGATCGTTGCTGTCTTCCTCGTGTGACGTCGGTCACTGTACCTATTCCGCAGCTTCAAGCAGCGTGTCGTCAAACGGAACGACGTGCAGGGCCTCGCTTCTTCGCAGAAGCTCGCATCCGAGGTTTGTCCAGTCCGACGAGCTCATCCTCAATGCCTTCTCATTTGTCAACACCACGACGTTCTTTACCAACACGTGATCAACACATTGTCGTCTGCTAGCTCGTGCGGCCCATGTGGTTGTTGTAACCCATGGCAACGACGCCGTCAAAAAGCGCGGCGACCGCTTGTGGTAAGATGACCACAATGGGCAGCACGGTTCCGGTACGCCGAGATGAGTGCCGCGTTCTGACTGGCTGCCGCATAACCGGCGTCCGCGTGAGTGAAATGCAAT
This sequence comes from Hyalomma asiaticum, assembly GCA_013339685.2. Classification (NCBI taxonomy): domain Eukaryota; kingdom Metazoa; phylum Arthropoda; class Arachnida; order Ixodida; family Ixodidae; genus Hyalomma; species Hyalomma asiaticum. Next base: position 286,348 of record JABSTT010001692.1, read on the forward strand.
GGCGAATGCCAATATTTGGCATTCTGCTTTTATTTTGAATTTGTAAGTTGAATAACTTCTGTATTCCTGCGTCAATTTTGAAAATTCTTGTTGCACATATCTCAGCACAAAAAAGGAACCTGTTTCAGTGCGAAACTAGGCGAGTGAAATTTCATATGGGCCCCTTTAAGGGACAAGAAGAGAGCGGAGTGTGTTAAGGAACAAACGCGTGTTAGGCACATATTAATAGAAATTAAGAAGAAGAAATGGGTGTGGGCGGGCCATGTAATGCGAATAACCGTTGGTCATTAAGAGTAAGACATGTAATAACCGTTGGGAGTAAGACAGAATAACATGTAATAACCGTTGGTCATTAAGAGTAAGAGAGTGGATTCCTAGAGAAGGCAAGCATAGCAGGGGGTGGCAGAAAGGTAGGTGGGCAGATAAGTTTGTAGGGATAAATTGGGCCCAATTAGCACAGGACATGGATAATTAGAGATCCACGGGAGAGGCCCTTGCCTGCCGTGGGCATATACAGGCTGATGATGGTGATGATGATGACTCTAAAGTGGCCCACAAATTAGTGTCAGTGCTTCCTGCACGATTGTTTGCACCATTTACAGAGTTTCCCTAGAGCCTCTCATCGATAAATTAAAGGGAGAGATGGATTGTTAACGATAAATATCCAATAAATCAAGTGAAATTTTTTTTTCTTTGGAGATGTCATGATTTTTTGTCACAGCATTTGTTATGAAATATCCGTGATCCTAAAGACGAGCATTCCCTACTTGCCAAGTAGGGTAACAAAAGGCGCTACATTCGCGTGTGCATTGTAATAGTGTACTATCAGTCACGATGCAGCGAGTCGTAGCACGCCTTCGTGTGATAGTGACAATTCTTTGAAAGCATTAGGCGAAATTCAATATTTTCCTTTCAACGACGCATCTATTCTCGGCGGAAAGTGAACAGTGGCCCCTTCCTAGAGACGCGTATTGCAAGAATAAAGCTTAATAAAGTCGTGGCGAACCTTGATGACCCTATTGAAAATATTGCCAGTATGTGGAATGGTGGAATCCACCATCCATCATCATGGTGGATTATGGTGATGGCACGGTTGCATGGTGGAAGCCAGGACATGGTGGATAGTGCACCATGACGTAAGCTGGGACATGCTGGATAGTGTACCATGATGAATGCTGGAACATGATGGAACATAGTGGATGGGCATGATGGTAGGAATGCGGCACGAGACAGCATATGAATATATTTAAGATGCGTATCGATGGCAAAATAGTGAACAATGCTGTAGATATTTTGAATACATATGTGTAGTACACAACAGTAGTTCTGGAGCTGCTGAGCACAGTTCAGGGGTTTGATGGTAGCCTTTAAAGCATGCACTTTTCGAAATGAGGGTTGAAGAATGCTAGTATACAGTGTGCAAGCGCATTATATCAACCTTAGGATCAAAATTATCGACCAACTTCTCACTAGTATGTTGAAATGCAGTCAAGTTTTATTCATTGCATATTGTGTTGGCAGCTGTCGGCTTTTTTCGCTTGCCTTGGCGGCCAGCCTCCGTAAAATAGCTGCGCAGGTGCTTCCGGACCGCAGCAAGCCTGCTTTCTGCCGATGGTGCTGGTGGAGGTTGTGGATGGCTGCTGGTATACTTCTCCAGGCAGTCTATGAAACAGTGAAAAAAGGCCATTGTTTACGCTTTGAAATACAGTACAGGAAGGGGAGAGAGTGCGGCTACAAAGGCGTATATCTGTACAAGGAATGGCTATGAAGTCTTCCTGGATAGAACATGTGATCGGCTGCGGCGAGTAACGAAGCGACAGCGTAGCTCTCAATTAACAGAAAAGCGGCACACTTACAACGCCGAGCGATTCTACTACCTTTAAGGCAGTATAATCCTTCGAACTTCCTCAGTTTTGTCCTTTTTAATAGCAGCTAACACATTTTTATACCTGCATAATGACTTTGGATCGCAGTTGTTTGCAGCCCTAAAATGGCAGTTAATGCACGAACGTTTGCGTACATCAGCGATAACCACAGCAATAGGCACGTTTCGCGAGTCATGTAGTTACACCTATAAAAAGCAAGACGATCATGTTCGTGGCGACAATTTTATGCACCCTTTCATGGAATATTCACGCACGATAGCGCGGGCGGACCAGCACTTCGCAATTGTTGCGACTAAGCTCTGCACACACATCGTGCACACGCCAATTTAACACTACCGGCACCGCACTCTGCACCACGCTACTCGATTTCCTTTGCTGTAAAGATTGCACACAACAATGATAGGGCACAAAGCGCAGCATTCACAGCCACCTACCTTAGTTAAGAAACATGCTGATTCCAGTTTGCGTCGTCTGACGGCCTTGAGGCGCTGTGCCGAGCCGCGTCATTCGTCCGTAGGTCGAGAAGCGATGTGCCGACCCTCGATGTGTGCGAACGAGAACGAATTTCCTAGGAACACACATCACGGAACGTAGAAAGCATTCCGGCAATGCTTCTCACTGACCCGCGTACACACTGACAGACGGTGTCGCGACGACTCACGTCCCTCGGCGAATGGATGTCAACAAAGGATCTCCGAGGTGTCGACGCTGCCGGCTGCTGCTTTCTCAGTCTATCGCACACCGCACCTCACACTGGCTCAAGAAGGTCCACTGGAGCTAATGAGCACAACGCTAAACATACACCGAGATGCAACGCAACCAGAAATCGTCCGTACGAAAACAAATATCGCCACCACGTTGTACACGACAGCCGCAGCGCGCCGCCATGTTTGGAAGAAAAAAAAAACAGCAATAGCGCAATGGTGGCGACACCACGGGTTGCGGTTTCGGTTTCAAAATTTCAGACCAATTCTCATGTTTTCAGTGTAAGGAAATACAGAAACAAATGCTCTAAGGCTAAAAACTGCTTACGCAATGTAGTGTTTATTTTACATACTATTCTAAAATTGAAATTTGCCGTAAATTATGCAAATGACTTAACTTATGCGAGCTTGCATTTCGCGACGTTTTCCTCGGCCTCGGTCCAACGTGTTCCGCACCACTTCATGTTGCATGTGTAACGCCAGATTGCATGCGCAACAGTACACAGTTGCCCTGTAGCGCATATTCTGTGCATTATCAGCTGCAGCCAAAATGATGTTATTCAGTAATTAATACTGTTGAGCCGTATGTGTGGTGGTCGTACAAGTATTGATTGCAACAAGCAAAAAACAAAAAGTAAATAGAAGAGGAGGACAGCGTAGTAGGCATGGTACACAGTGCAGGAAAAAAACAACAAAAACGAGGGCAGATACAACGAAACACAGCAAGGTCTCTCTCCTCGTTTTTCGTTTTCTTTTTTTCCTGTGCGTGCACCATGCCGATTACCTGTATCACCAACTCGGAGACACAGGGCGGTGAGAGAATGACACACAAGGCGCTCAACAACCAGTGGTTTTATTATTGCTGGATATATAAACAAATGCTTTGCATATAAGACCAACCAATGCATGCACACAGGCTATGTTTTGTAGTTTTTCTGCATTGCATCTTCCATGCGCACAGGCTATGTTTTGTAGTTTTTCTGCACAGATGTTGTATTTTCCTGCGGCAGTAAACCATTGGTTATAATTGTTAGTTCAGCACCTTAATCGCACATCTTGTTCACTCACCGTCCCTTGTCTAGCGCTGTTTGTTAGAACATGATAAGTACTATCCTGCACGTAACTAAGACTAGCCGTCGTGCAGTACATCCCTGCAGCATTTACCAGCATACTTCCAGTGATCAGTGATATGTGTATAAACGGGGCGCGCACTTCCAGGACAGCTGCTGCCGTCCTCCTATGCAGCACGAGTGCTGGCGCGTGTTCTCAACATAGAACGTTGCACATATGCGCTTACCTTTACCCTTAGTAAGGGCACATGTTCGCGAAGAGGGAAAGCTCAGCTCGATCGGAATAATGCTCTTTCAGGTGCAATAGGCGTAGAATCTACAACGGCAGTGACGAACAGGCCGGTGCACGCAATTCAAAGAACTGAGTCCCGCATTTCTCGGGCACTCTAAACGTATTCGTTAATCGCGCACCAACTATAGACCCTAAACATTTTACTGCCAACGATTACTACCATCCCAGGTATGCTAACGCAGCCACCTTCTCCCACAACCACCACGCTCGCCATCACTGCAACACCATGCTTCCACCACGCCACCATTTTGCTGTACACAGCCACCAAGTGTGCCACCATGGCACCTTCATTCCTCCACCATGCCACCATCTTGCTGTCCACAACCACTAAGCTTGCCATCATGGCACCTCCGTGACTCCACCACGCCACCGTCTTCCACCAAGCAGTACAGCATGACACATTCGCCATCACCACCGTCAGCCACCATTTCCACCAAATGCATCCACTATTCACCACCATGAGCCATCTTTGCCATCACGCTTTCCAGCATATCCGTCATTATTTCCACCATATCCACTAATATTTCCATCTTAACCACCACGAATTCCAGCAACCACCAAGAGAGAATTTTCAATAGGGGAATAATATCACTAAGGCTGCAATTTGGGCCTGTTGGTATTCCATTATTTAAATACCGTTGACGCTCAAGAGACACGGACACAAGAAAGAAAGACATCGACCCACATGTTACGCAAAGTTAGAGCGATTTTATTTCGGATTAATAGCGACCTTTTTATACATTTTGTGCAACACGAGGTGCATGTCCCTAGAGATATGCTTACACATGTGTACTGCCACTGCACATGACAAGGTGCCGCGTGGTTGATTGATGAAGCTATATCCTAACGTAGCAATATTGTGTGCTTCCACGATCAACCGTGCGTCAATTAAATTTTGCGTCTGAAAATTATCAAGCACTGGGTAAACACAGGATCGCATCCGCAATCTCTGTTATGGACAGCTAACGAACCGCCTGCGTTTTTTAACATTGTTCTCGTGCTCACGAAGCCTCAGAGTAATAGATCGACTCATCTGTCCCACGTAAATACTCCCACATGAAAATCGTATCCGGTAGACTGCGTTCACACCAGGCTATGTAATAGGTGTAATATGCCGTACCTTACTATATTTTCTTCTTCTTGAGTTTTCTCGTCGCTTCGCTTAAGTTTGCCAGTTTATCGACGGCAGAAAACAGCCCTTTCACGTCTACACGTTGGGCTATCTTCTTTAGATTGAATGATATGGCATGCATATAAAGGCTTACCGCAGTCTTCCCTGTTTTACTATAGGCTGTCCACATGACATGGTTGAAGGCATTTACCGTTTTGAGAAATCCTTCCGCTACAAAAATGAACATGCCTCTTGCGTAACCGGCATCTGAGAGACGCGCGTAGTGTTGATTCTGGTGTCCATCAAGGGGTCCCAAGATTCTTTTCAAGGAATTCCTGAAGCTGAGATTTGTGATAACCCTCCAAACTAGTTTGGAATGCGCGGAATTAAATGGAACGATGCGTTCGTTACCTCATGCCTATTAACTTCAGCACAAAAAAAAAACGGGAAAAGGACAACCTTTTGTTTAAAAACGAATATTTGCGTCCACAGGTATATCGTGGGTAATTTGTAGGGGTCTTCAACATTTTTGCCCCGACGGACGCAACTAATTCATACTTAGTGTGAACAAGGAACCCGTACGGGTCCCGAAACGTCTCTGTGTTTTTTCACCTTGACTTGGTCAGTGACTGCATCTACATCCTAATTCATAAGAAATCTGTTATCCCATTAAATGCTAAATATTATGGTTTGCATCTGTCATATGCATATGCGCGAAAATACCGAGAATCTCAACTGGGCTTAAGAGATATGGGCTGTTCACGCCAAGATATTCGAACGTCGGGCAGGCTGATTTTCAGACCGAATTCGCTTTTTTTTTTTTTGCGGATATATCTGCGAGCGCTACTGCGAAACCGGACCGCGAAATATGCGACGATAAACCATTTGATATCAGTTTTGGTAGCTTCGACGGCAGTGCTTGCTGTAGTGTAAATGTGGGACAGGAAAAAAGAGACAGCTGATAGGAAGTTCCCAAAGATGAAACCACAAATATTTCACTGATGGTCGTCTAGAAAAAAAAAAAGTTAAACGACACCGTCGCATCAGGATAGCAGAAGGCCGAGACGGCGCGAGGGGGCTGCGCTTCCCGCGTGTTTCAGACAAGCACTGCAAACCGTGCTCTGAGCGTCGTTGGGGCCTTACATGCCCAAACGACGATATCAGCCTCCCCGCAGTGAAGGGCTACGGAAATTTCGACCACCTGCTGGAGTACTTTTCCATGCACTAACACACTACGCACGCTGATATTATTAGAAGGATAAGAGTGAATTCAGAAGGCATAATTTTATAATAGATTATAGCTTACCACTTTCCTTCAGCGGGGGAATTGTATGACAGATGCATGTTACTTACCCACGGGGCATAAACCTTGAGGCTCATAAAAAGAGTTTGAGGACGCCACCATCGGTGATTGAGCGGAAAATAATAAGTGTAACATTAAGGCACGAGAAGGGAGTGGAGTGGGTAACTGAAGAAGCGCGCGTTAATGATATCCTAGTAGAAATAAACAAGAAGAAATGGGCGTGGGCAGCGCACGTAATACCAAGGCAAGACAATCATTGGTCACTGAGGGTAGCAGAGTGGATCCCTCGAGAAGGCAAGCGTGCCCGGGGAGGCAGAAAGTTAGGTTTGCAGATGAGAGCAGGTAGTCTGCGGGGATAACATGGCCGTAGCTGGCTGAGGGCTGCAATAACTGCAGATCTGTGAGAGCCCGGTGGTAATGATTATGGTTGTGGTGGTGGTAACGCACACAACCCGGGCCTTCAGCATTTTCACGTCATTCGAAAATGCGGGCGCTGTGGCGGGTAAGGTGAGAAAATATACCATGAGGTTGGCAACGATACGGGTAGAGTGATGTGGCATACAGGTTATCTCTGAAAGAGAGCATAAACTTCCTTCTCGTCGCGTTGGTGCGTACAGACAATACTAAACTATACTGGTTCGGCTTCGGGCTCGCGTTCAACGCGTGCCATTTTTCTCCGGTTCAGTTCAGGTTCGGAGAAATAAGGCCTTGAACCAGTTCGCCAACTGGTTCTCCATACTGAAGCTGTTCACGAACCGGTTAGCCACAGTACACTTCGTATTTAACTTTGACAGCGCTGTTTATACTAGCCTGAAACACTCCAAGCAGCACTGCTAAAATGCTGGCATACGGAAGTTCACCAGGACTCATTCGCACAAAAATATGAAATGAAAGAAAAAAAGGACATGTTGCAATGAAGTTGTGCTTCATTAGTAAATTACGGCCATTATCCTATAAGACTAGAAATTTAAGGCAGCCGGATAACGGCAAGCCCACTCATGTACTTGAAGCTTTTAAAACCTGGCCCTACCGAACTTACATTTTGCACGTTTGCATTTATTTCGATTTTTGTTTCCGATCCTCTGCATGCCGCAGCGCAGGCATGGTACACTGTATACAAGTTTTTGGAAACTCTGGAAGGGCCTGTTGGCACTTCGGAAAAAGCCAGCGATTATTTCGCCCAATTCAGCCTAATTTAGTGAAAATACCTTGTCAGAAACGTTGTGAGAAACACAGGTCTAAATTACTGGGCACTGAGTTACACATCCATCCCTGAGTTCCCTCCTCCACATCCTTCTTTCTATTGCTAGTTTAGCTATAAAGGAGTCGAGTAAAAGAGTGGAAATTTATGTGGATGTTCGAAGTGTTCAGATCTTTCGCCGTTTCAGACAAGAGCGCTAAAGAAAAATAATAGTTGCATAGCAAGTAAAGCTAAATCAAATGAAATTTTTTGCAGACTATGCTGGCCACAAAACAAACGCCCTCCTTAATTTGATATATTTATTTATTTATTTAAAAAGGTCCTTACAGGCCTCGTCAGAGGCATTGGGTAAGGGGGGCATAACAAAAGAAAAGGTCACACAAATGTTATACAATATTAAGAAGGGTGAAGTGGCTAAGAACATATAAATGACTTAAAGAACACGTTTGAGTATAAAGCATCAATAATTGTATATGCACAGCGAACAAAAGAAGAATTAAATACAATAAGCAAAAATACAGGCAGAAAAAACATCAAGAAACACATTTTGAACACGTGTAGGCAGTTGAAATTAAAATGTACAAGTATACGAGCATGAGTAAAACGAAATAACCAAAACATGGTAGCTAACAAAACACATATCGACGAGAAAAAAAAGCGTCATATGCATCTGCCGAGGTTACTCAGTGAAATGTGAAATGATGAGTTGATGAAATTTATCAGGATTTCTTTCAGTTACTATAAGATCGGGAAGGGCGTTCCACATGCGAATGGAACGAGGTAGCGCCGAAGAATTAAAAGCGTGAGTGCTTCCGTATACGCGTGTGAAACTGAGGTGATTACGTAATTTGCGTGACGTGCAAGGTGAAACGTCAAGACGCAAGGTAGATTTTCCATCGGCCAGAATGTATTTGTGAAGCAGCGACAAGAGTGCGATGTCACGACGAGTACTAAGGGATGGAAGTGAAATATCAAGTTTTATTCGTGTGATGCTTGATTTGAAAGTATAGTTATGAGAGATGAACCTAGCAGCGCTATTTTTCACTGATTCTAATAAACTAATGAGGTTATTATGATGAGGCGGCCATATCGGGGAGGCATATTCGTGGTGCGGGCGAACAAATGTCTGAAAAGCTAGCTTGCGGATGCTGGGGGGAGAGCTTCGCAAGGTTCGACGTAAGTAACCCAATGACTTAGAGGCTTTGGCACAAATGGTAGTAATATCATGGTTCCAGGAAAGGTTTGACGTGAGATTAACTCCCAAGTACTTGTACGAATTGGCTGGTAAAATGGGATTGTTATCGATGTGATAACAGAAATTGGAGACTGAGTGTTTACGTGTAAAGGAGACTACTTTGCATTTAGATGAACTTAGGGAGATTAACCAAGTCTTACACCAATCGAGAATAAGCTGAAGATCGTTCTGTAGTATTTGATGGTCATCGGGGCCGGCTATGGGACGGTATATAATGCGGTCGTCTGCGAACAATCGCACACGGGAAGCCAGGTTTTTGGGAAGGTCGTTGATGTATATTAAATACAGTAGCGGCCCAAGGACGCTACCCTGTGGGACTTATTTCAGAAGAACTTCTTCTTGGGCGAGTTGGTGCATAATTGTTGGGTGTCGTTGCGCATTCAACGGACGTACACAGGAAATAAGAGGCAGAATAAACGGAAAGAGCGCAAACTATCAACTGGTTTTTATTGAATCGGTCATTGCATATATATGCATGACCCAAACAACACGAGAGAGGGAAGAGAGGAGAAGGGCAGTGAGGAGGAAACACAATATATACAACCTCACGTCAAAAAAAACTGCGCAGAAATTCGCTTTCTGCTCTGTATAAGGCAACAGATGTATCACTGACGCAGTTATCGCCAGCATCCTTGATATGGAAGGCTTCCAGCAGCTCGCGCGCTACTCTCTCCCTGCTTTCGCCTAGTATTTTTGCTTGTTTGAATAAGGGCTCACACCCCCTACAAGAGCTACAATGCGCTGGCAAATTCGCTCCTTCTCTCCTCGTGATCGAGGCAGCATGCTCCGCTAAGCGTTCATTTCCGCAGCGCCCAGTTTGGCCCACGTAGGAACGTCCGCACGTGAGCGGAATTTGGTATACCACTCCTGTGGCGCATTTCCGGAATGATTCCGCATGCTTTTTACCGCAGCCGCTTCGCCGTTGTCCTTTCCTGCAAACCCTTGGGCATAAGCCGGCGAGCTTTTTTGGCGCGGAAAAAACAATTGGTACACCATGCCTGTCTGCCACTTTCTTCATATTATGTGCAACTTTGTGCATATATGGCACAACGGTGACCTTCTTCCTATCAATGCGCTCTGTGTTGCTTCCACGCTTTTCTTTCCTTACCTTACCGAGAAGTTTCTCAGCCACAGCAGTGACGATCGTAGTGGGGAAACCTGCGGAAAGCAACCTCTTGACTTGAGTATCGAAGCTATCATGCATGGCATGCGGGCATGATTTGCTAAGAGCTGAGTCCAGACACGAGCTTGCAATTGCCCTCTTAACTATCTTCGAATGCGCCGACTCAAAAGGCAACAGCTCTTTCTGCGCTCTTGGAGCATATCGCCAACAGACGTGATGCGGATTAAAAGACAGATTAATATCTAAAAAACTGCAATGATCCGTTCGACGGGATTTCGTGCGTGAACACTAAACCTTTACCATATTGTCTAAAGCTGGTTAAAATTCTGCTCACCAAATCAGTGTGTGTCATGGTTATGTGCTTGGAAATAATAATTAAAAAATCATCTACATACCGGAAGGCCTTTAGAACCCCGTGATCAGCAAGCTCACGACTAAGGGAGCGGTCTACGGCGGCTAAAAATATATTACACAGCACGGGAGCAACGCATGATCCTATGCATATGCCCTGCCGCTGAATGTAAAAGTCATCATTAAAGGATATGAACGTGGCTTGCAAATAAAGTTCTAACAATGACATGAAACTGCCGACCGACACTCCGGCGGAGTTCTGAAAGCTAGTCTCGCCATTTTTCTCAATGCACTCCCTAACTGCTACAAACAAATGATCATGGGGCACTGAATAAAACAACTCTTCTATATCTACAGAAAAGGCATAGCCTACATGAACATTGGCCTTGAAAAAATTAACAACTTCCCCAGAGTTCCTTGTGGCGAAAGGGTCTTCAACGTGTAGAGCACTCAAATGCTTCTGCAGAAATTTGCTGATAAGCGATTGCCACGTTCCCTTTTCACTCACAATGGTTCGAAACGGCACTGTGTCCTTATGAGTTTTCGCACTGAAGAACACCGAAAGCGTTTTCGTTCTACAGTTGGTTATAGAACTAGCTAGCTTGGTCAACTCCAGATCCTTGCACATGGCTGCAGCTCGGCTCTTGATCCTTGTGGCACTGGGCATTACGCGCACGAAGTTCTTGGCGATCGCTTGTTCCGCCTTCCTGCTGAACTCCTCTTCTCTTAAGACGAAGAACCCTCCGGTCTTGTCGGCCTGAAGCAGGCGTAACTTATTTTCCTCGAAGTACGAGACGACTCTTTTTGTGGGGTCTCTTGCGACCTTGGTGACCTTCGTGTTCACCGTTTTCTTGAGGGCTTCTACTCCTTCTAGAAGGCATCTTTCCTGCGCAGCATGCGGAATCATTCCGGAAATGCGCCACAGGAGTGGTATACCAAATTCCGCTCACGTGCGGACGTTCCTACGTGGGCCAAACTGGGCGCTGCGTAAATGAACGCTTAGCGGAGCATGCTGCCTCGATCACGAGGAGAGAAGGAGCGAATTTGCCAGCGCATTGTAGCTCTTGTAGGGGGTGTGAGCCCTTATTCAAACAAGCAAAAATACTAGGCGAAAGCAGGGAGAGAGTAGCGCGCGAGCTGCTGGAAGCCTTCCATATCAAGGATGCTGGCGATAACTGCGTCAGTGATACATCTGTTGCCTTATACAGAGCAGAAAGCGAATTTCTGCGCAGTTTTTTTTGACGTGAGGTTGTATATATTGTGTTCCCTCCTCTCATAGTGACTTGAAGACGCGAAAAAAGTACATACTTTTTTCGCGTCTTCAAGTCACTATGAATGGTCACCAACTAGCCCAAACAAGAGTTCTGTTTCCTCCTCACTGCCCTTCTCCTCTCTTCCCTCTCTCGTGTTGTTTGGGTCATGCATATATATGCAATGACCGATTCAATAAAAACCAGTTGATAGTTTGCGCTCTTTCCGTTTATTCTGCCTCTTATTTCCTGTGTACGTCCGTTGAATGCGCAACGACACCCAACAATTATGACCCAACTCGCCCAAGAAGAAGTTCTTCTGAAATAAGTCCCACAGGGTAGCGTCCTTGGGCCGCTACTGTATTTAATATACATCAACGACCTTCCCAAAAACCTGGCTTCCCGTGTGCGATTGTTCGCAGACGACCGCATTATATACCGTCCCATAGCCGGCCCCGATGACCATCAAATACTACAGAACGATCTTCAGCTTATTCTCGATTGGTGTAAGACTTGGTTAATCTCCCTAAGTTCATCTAAATGCAAAGTAGTCTCCTTTACACGTAAGCACTCAGTCTCCAATTTCTGTTATCACATAGTTTGCGCTATTTCCGTTTATTCTGCCTCTTATTTCCTGTGTACGTCCGTTGAATGCGCAACGACACCCAACAACCCTGTGGGACGCCGGAGGTAACATAGCACAGAGGAGATGAAAGATTGTTAACGATTTTGAACTGCAGGCGATTGGAAACAAAGTTACGAATCCAAGATAGTGTCGGCGAGTCTAACTGCAGAGCAGTTAACTTTGAAATCAAGCGGCAGTGTGCTACGCGGTCGAACGCCTTAGAAAAGTCGAGAAATATGCTGTCAATCTGTAGGTTACCGTCCATGTCGAAATGCAAATCAGTTGTAAATTCAAAAAGCTGTGTGTCACATGACAAACCCCTCCTGAACCTGTGTTGATTGGTGAAAAAGAAGTTATTTGATTCAAGATGATTGTATATGTGTGATGCAATGATGTGCTCGAATATTTTACAACAGATACAAGTTAGGGAGATTGGTCGGCAGTTATCAAGTGAATAACTATAGCCGCTTTTGAATATGGGAACTACTTTCGCAGTTTTCCAATCCAAAACTTGAATACGCATGCGCTGTTTGGGACCCTCATCAGAGTAACAATACTAAAACACTCGAAACTGTGCAAAACCGGGCAGCAAGATTCATCTTTTCAGATTATTCATATCAGTCAAGCGTAACCGATCTTAAATCTCGTGCTAACCTCGCTACACTTTCGTCACGCCGCTGTATAGCTCGTCTGTGCCTGTTTTTCAAGTTCTATCATGGATCACCTCGTACTCCCGCCATCAGGCCAGCCCATCGTCATTCAGACCGCATCAATCACGGGAAAGCTGTGTACCCGCCAAGTGCTCACACCACTGCGCACCTTTCATCCTTTTTTGTCAAGACCGCACAACATTGGAATGGCCTTCCTCCTGACGTTGTGCACCACTCCAGTATCATCAACTTCAAAGCAGCGATCGAGCATCTACCCCTTTAACCCATCGAAATAGCCCACCCCTCATGTAAAACCCCATCACAGGACCTTTGAGGTATTGTAAATAAAATAAATAAATAAATAAATGACTGTCTGAAGATGTGATACAATATTTTGCTGGAAGTAACGACGGTATTCTTTAGTATTTTGGAATTAATCCCATCTACGCCGCAAGAATTAGATAACTTAAGATTATTTATAAGAGGCGCAGTGCCTTCATTAGAAATCTCGATGGGCGACATATACTGATAGTCCAAATCAGGAACTTCGGATATGGTGGAGCATTCCTCTGTACAAAAGATAGATGAAAAATATGCGTTGAAGCTTGAAGCACACTCATTATCAGGAAGAGGCACGTGATTGCTGTCATGCAGTGAAATGTGATTAGTGTCGCGGTTCGGGGAAATGACTTGCCAAAACTTTTTTGGGTTTGAATTCAGCAGGGATGGAAGGTCATGGAGGAAATACTTATCTCAAGACCAAGTTATAGTTTTTCAAACACTGACTGTATTTTCCCCAAGCCACTGGGGTGTCCAATTTTTTGGCACTTCTGTAAACGCGTTTCCTTTTGTTTCTTAGTCTTCTGAGGGAATTCGTGAACCAGGGGTTCGATTTATCGTTCGTTATTTTGATCATTGCGATGCACTCGTTTACTATCGAGCATAATTTGTCTCGGAAGAGCACCCAGTTTTCTTCGACCGTTCGACTGTGCTGAGAAGGAAGAAATGCATTATTTAAAAAGCAGTCTAGTTCGGCATTCATGGCAGCATAGTTACCTTTGCTATAGTCACGAATTGTTTTCTTTAACGTGCCCGCGTGTGGAGACTGAATATTTATGGTTAATTGGAGCAGATTGTGGTCGCTTAAACCATCTAGGTAAGTTATTTGCTCAACTGTTTCTAGATTGCTTGTAAATACTAAATCCAATATATTAGATCAGCGAGTTGGTTGGTTCACAACTTGTGAGAAGTTGAAATCCAGGGTTAAGGTAATAAAATCTGACGACATTTTGCAGGAGGAGCTTAGCTTTTCCCAGCCGATGTGCGGAAAATTAAAATCCCCCAAGAGATAAACCGTATGTGCAGGGTAGGCCCTAAGTTGTTGGGAAATACTGTCGCGAATACGATGATAAGTGATTCGTTTGAGTCGGGAGGACGGTCAAGCACCAATTAACATGTTCACGGATTGGGCTTTATAGACGGCCCAAACAATCTCGAGATTTCAGTCTGAGGAAATGCAATAAGATGTAAAGGTCTTTTGTATTCGCAAGTACGACACCGCCGCCTCGTCTGTCAAAGCGGTCGCGTCGGTACATACTGTAAGTGCTCGCGAGGAAATACAGTTCATTATTAGAAATATCTGGATGCAGCCAGGTTTCGGTAAGAACAACAATATCTGAATTGGCATCTTCGAGAAAGGAAGAAAATTTATCATGCTTTGACACAAGACTTCGGATTTTAATAGAGGATATTGGTGATCTTATGGTATTAAGTCGCGATTCATGACAGTGCGGGGGGCACGTGTGCATCTTTTGCTATTTATTGCACTGCACGACAGTTTGGGTGACAATATCATAGACGTAAGCAGTTGTGCCCATGCGTAGCTTATCAAGAGATAACCTGTACGGTTTGTCTGTGCTTTAGCAAATTCTATCAGTTTTCTTCTAGTTTGGCGTGTGGCAAATGAGAAGTCTTCGCGAATGGAAAATGGTGAGCCTTAAGCTTACGCGCAGCTGCAAGAACCACTTGTTTGTCTTTAAAGAATGTAAATTTGGCTATGAGAGGCCGATGCTTATCAACATTATATTTAGCTAGTCGATGCACACGTTCGAATTGTGCACGAGTCGTTGTTATTCCCAGCTTGTCTGCGCAAAACTTTGTTATTTTAAGCTCCGATGCTGCCCAGTCCTCGGCTGGGTCGTCTTCAATAATAAGATCGTCGTAGCCTGTTCTCTGCATCCTCGCACCTGGAGTTAATTGTTATGAGCCGATTAGAGACGCCCTGAAAAACATCTGCTCCAGTGGCAGAATACGCCGAGCGCTCCGAGGGGGGGGTTGCTTCAAGGGGCGTTACCCTTGCGTTAAGAAGTTCGATTATACTGTCGGCGGTAGCTAATTCGTCTTTCGTACTTTTTATGTCTGCTTGTAGCAGAGCATTGCCTTGCTCAAGCTCCGTCACCTTTGCAAGTGCAGCGGCCTCCTGCGTCACAACACTATTGCATCCGGAGGTTCGCGTTAAAATTAGTGATGGAAAGGGGCAGTTATACGTAATAACTATGTTTACTGTGTTTTACATCTCGTTAAGCACACTCGAAATTATGAGTGAATGCAAACATGCAGAGAATAGCGACAATATAATAAGCTTCTTCTAAATTGAAACAAAGAATTCGTCAATTGCATAAAAGGGGAGACTTGCTTGCTCATAAGTTTTTTAATGGCTGCCCTCAAATATTGCGGAATTCCACAGCAAATCCAACACAGATCTGAGACTTGGCCTTCTTCGTTACAGATACATTCAGCGCTTGCCGATCTAAAAATCGCACTTTGCAATACCCACATTTTCGGAAATTCATGAGAAAATGGTTTTCTTAGCTATGCCGAAATTTCCATTTGTGGTGAAAAGAATATGTATTCATGCTGCATTCCAGCGCGGCGAATTTCGTTTACTTTCCCAGGCGATTCCGTAGGGTAAAGACAAATAATTGTGGTTCGCTTAATCAAAGAACGTTGTTTTCTGTGACCATTGCAGGCATCGCGGGTCAGAGCCATGGGGAAAAGAGAATGGAAAGGCGAGGCATGCCGTAATGGGAGCCCCGAAAATTTTGACTCCCTGGGGTTATCTGTGCGCACTGGCATTGCAAAGCGCAGGAGCCTTAGCATTTCAGATCCATAGAAATGCGATCGCGCGGCCGTGTTAACGCTCCCTTCTTTCGGGTCCGCGCTCAAGCATCACTAGACGATGGCAGCGGAAAACGAAGGCACAACCGTAAAGAGAAAACGAGTCAAAGAAATAAAGCGATAAAGGCCAAGAGAAAAATGCTGGAAATCAGTGGCAGCGGCGAAGCGCTTCTGGGACACCCTAGCCATTGCGACCGCTTGTTCCGAACCCATAACCGATATATTTCTTTCGATTCAGGTTCGGCTGGGGTTCAAGCACGTTCCGAGAGAGGCGGTTCGGGTTAAGGTTGAGTTTTGACCAAAATTCCGGTTCGAGTTCGGTTCTACACTCTGCTTACTCCCACGTTCTGCGCGATAACGGTTCAGTTGCCACTGTGATTGCTTACCGAAAGTACGTAAACGCGATGTGCCACTCAGACCTATAGTGGACTTCACACGCTCCCCCTCCTCATGCTTTCCAATGACTTACATGAGATCCTGAGGCTTCTGGTTGGAAAAATACCCACGTAAGTTCTCGACTCGGCATACTTTGTCGAACTCATGAAATACATTTGTGATGACCACATAATGGTCTCGTTTGACATCAAATCAAGCTTCACGTTGGTGCTGGTGGAATTAGCTGCACAGTGTTGCAAGCACGTCCTCGACAACAATGCGGCTTTGTTGTGGAGGGCCTCCTTTTAATCAGACAACCCATTCTGCCTTCCAAAACCCTGCTTGAGTCTCAGATACGTTACATTCAACGACGACATTTACAAGCAAGCTCTCGACACAGCGATGAAAGCTTCTATGTGAGTAATCGGCTTATAGCGAGGGAGGAAGCGAGAAGCCGTGACGGCGGCCAACGTAGGCCGTGCCGTCGTCGCGACCTTTTATTTGCCAAGTGCAGAGCGGAGCGGCGGGCTGCAGCGTATCGTCCAGCAGTGAGCGTGAACAAAGACTATCAGGTACAACCATCCACTGAAACAAAACTGCTGACTCAAACTACGCATTGCGGTTTTCAATCGGCGATATCCTTTCGCGCTCGATGAAAAATGGCATTGTCGAGCTCTTGCTCTTTTTTAATACGAAAATGTTTGATGGCGCCAAGAAATTAGTGACGTACTTCCTGTAACAGAAGTACCATCCACGCAGGCTCGTACCTAATGGTCTTCCGGTTGAAGTAAAGGTGTTCAGCGCAGTGAACTATAGTGTTTAACAACCAAAATTTCTGTTAAATGAAGAATGCCACCCTTACGATGCCATCTTGGTTCGCTTCGCTGCGGTGGTACCGCCATCTAGGAACGATAGGTAGAGCGAAGCAGATTGTGACTCGCGCCGGCAGTCAGCGCTTCGGTAGCGCCTCGACCGCCGAAGAAGTTAGGGCGAAGTACGAACGCGGCCGCTACAATATTTTTCTCGCGTGTCCCGGTGTGTTGCGTTGCGACGTGCACTGCTCCAGAATCGCAGACGGCCGTAGACAAGCAAATGATTGTCCTTTCACACACGAACTGTGCATTCACAAAACGATCCGCTGATAACCTGTTCGGTTTCGCTTGCGAGGCGTCACCCTTTTGCGGACGACCCTCGTTTGCGCGGGGCTCTGGCGCGTGCAATTCAGTGTTTCCAGAGCAATGTGAGTCGCTCGAAAACTTTCTCCCTTGTCTAGAATCTCTGTGCCGTGTCCAAGTGCCACTTATGTCTAGATTTAACATGTTCCCGTGTTCACAGTACCCAAGCGATCTCCCGCCCCTCGATTCGCCAGATTGCCGCTTGTGCATCGTAGAAGAACTTCTTGCTGGGCGAGTCGGTGCACTTTTTTCAAGTTTGTTGAGCGAAGAATGGACGATCACAGCAAGAACAAGGCAGACAGAAAGAGCGCAAACTATCAACTGGTTTATTTGTTCCTGAATCAGCTTATATAAGCATGTCCAAACGTCACAAAGATAGGAAAGAGGGTTGAGAGGGGTGAAAGGGGAAGCATACAATTCCGAACCCTCACGTCACATACACCTGCGCAAAAACTGATCTTCAGCCTTACACAACGTAACAGAAGTGTCGCTTACAGATTTATCACCTTTATCTTTAATAAAAAATGCTTCTAATAGCTCACGGCCAACTCTGGTATGGCTCCCCACGAGTATCTTGATCTTTTTTAGTAAAAGCTCGCATCCCATGCACTTGTTGCAATGAGCGGGCGAATTCGCTCCTTCTCTTTTTTTCTAGAGACGAGGCATGCTCCCCCGCACGATTTGTACAAACATGCACTATTCTGCATCATGAACAGGTGTTGTACTCCCTAATCTGTTGTCATACTTTAGTTTCTGGTAGACATTCTTGCAGTACTCCGTTGTTCTTCTCATGGTGTTATAACGTCAGTAATGTGGCCACATCTACAAACATGTTTTTATGGTTGATTTCTGGGGTTTCACATTGCAAAACCACGATATGATTACAAACATATGTATTGTATATAGCATGATGCATCATGGAAACTACTATTGCTTCATAACATGTCATTTATTTTTTGAGGGCCATTGTCAGGCACCATGTTCCTATATTATCAGCATTGTGATATTAATAATACATTGTTCTGTCCAAATTCTTGCCGCATCTATACAATTCTGTAGCGTGAGAGGTGCTTTTGTGCTATGCCGCATTTGCCAAAATGTTTTTGTTTGCTCGAGACATTCTACAAGTGCATTTTAGTTTATGATGCTGTGATAGCGTCAATAATATCTTCATTTGAAGAAACATTTACTGCACATGTACAGTCATGTTAATCCGGTCCACTGCATATTCTTGTTGAGGTAACACAATTTATGAGCTCACATCTATAAACGTGTTACATTTGTTCTAAAGAATGTAATGTGCTTGTGATTTTTAACATGTTGTGATTTTTTTTATTTTCCTAGATATTGTCATAGTTCAACAACTCGATTCTACACAACTCCGATGTTAACGGGGCACTAAAGAGCAAAAATATTTTGTGCGCATTACTTAGAGTAATAAAGGAAGAGACGTAGACACAGCGCCTTAGCTGCAGGCGGGCTGTTCTATTCTGCCCTTCCTCTTTCTCTTCCATGTCGCTCTACCTCTCGGATCCAGCGCCGCAGCCCGGGCAGTGCTGTCTTCCTCACACTCGGCCACTCTGCAACGGGTGCACTTCTGAAAGAAAAAGCAAAAATACACCCGGCGTTTCAAGTTTGCCGGCGAATACAGTTCTTCAAACGCGACACGTGCACTGGAATGTTGCTGCGCTTTCTCTTGTCTGCGCGCGAGTCAAAAGTCTGCGGCCGCATCTTCTCGGATGTTACGGCAAAGCGCCTGACGTGGAATGGAGCGTCCTACTTTAACAGGCGTGCCCAAGCTGAGTGTAGCGCCCAGTCTTGGAAGCTGGCCATAGACAACCTCATACGGGGAAGTATCTGTGGAGCTCTGTACTGCCGTGTTAATTGAGTATGCAGCCGCTTCCAGATGATCTTCCCAATCGGCTTCCCCGGGCTTGTTTTTGCAGTCGGTGCCAGCCGTGCCTAAAGAGTTTGGTTCGACCTCTCTGTCAGGCCGTTCGCTTGTGGGTGATACACTGAAGCGAAATGGTGCTCGACTCCAGCTCGGTCTAGATATGTGCGAAGCTCGCGGCTGAGGAACGTGGTGGACCTGTCAGAGACGAGCTTGCTAGGAAGACCGCGTCACCATTCGAAGCGGCCTCGTAAGAACCTTATGACACAGCTGGCGGCAAGCGATGGCACGGCGGCCACTTCTATGAACTTCGACAGATAGTCCACAGCGACGAGAATGTAGCGGTTACCCGCTGCCTTTTTCGGCAAAGGCCCGATGTGGTCTATTCCCAGTGTGGAAAACGGTATGAGGAGGCGTGATAGGCGTAAGGTATCCAGTTTGACACCCAGGGCGCCGTTTGTATTGTTGACAAACCTCACAGCTTGCTAAATAGGAACGTACAGTTCTCTCCATCCTCGGCCACCAAAAGCACTCTTGTGCTTTGCGTAAGGTGGCTTGATGTCCTACGTGGCCTCCCTCGGGGGTATCATGTATGGCACGCAAAATATTTAGGCGTAAGCAGTTGGGAACGACCAGAAGCAGGTGCTCTTCAGTCTGCTAAATGACCTTACGCCTATACAACGTTCCTTCTCGCAAAACAAAATGGGAATTGTGCGCTGTATCTGGTAGATGATTCATGAGCAGCACGAAGTCCTTGTCGGCATGTTGGGCTTTGGAAATGTCTTCTTGAGAAAACGAAATCGAGCCTTCTCTGTTTTCAGAGGAGGCTTCCTCGATCGTATTTCGCGACAGAGCGTCAGCAACTTGGTTTAGCGCTCCGGCCCGGCGTCGGATGTCGTACGAGTAGTCTTGTAGCCCAACGATCCACCGTACAAACTTGTGCTTCAGGTGTTGCTTAGAAAACATCCAGGCACTTGCAGAGTTGTCCGTTACCACGGTGTACTCTCGGCCAAACAAGTAGTGACGAAATTTTTCGTCTACACTCCAGACGACAGCAAGACACTCCAGTTCGTTCGAGTGGTAGTGGCGTTCTGCGTGCGAGAGTTTGCGGCTGGCGTAGGCGATGACGTGTTCACGCCCATCCGGGTCACGTTGGATTAGTACCGCCCCAACACCAACCTGACTTGCATCAGTATGCACTTCTGTTTTCCAGTCTTCATGGAAATGGCACAGAACAGGGCTCTGCGTCAGCTGGTGTTTGAGGGTATGGAAGGCGGCATCTTGCTGAGGGCCCCATTGGAATTGGGCTCCCTTCTTAAGCATGTCCGTAAGCGGAGCAGCAGTCGATGCAAAGTTGGGGACAAACTTGCGCAAATATGACGCAATCCCGATGAATACCTGTAGCTGTTTAACGCAAGTGGGAACAGGATAGATAGTTCCTTACGGCATCGATTCTCTCAGGTAGGGGTTGACACCGTCCGGAGATGTGGTATACCAAAGATACGATATTGTTGTTAAGCCAAACTGGCACTTTTCGCGGTTCAACCGAAATCCGGCGTCGTATAACTTCTCAAGCACATTTTCAAGGTTTCGGAGATGTTCTTCTTCTGTTGTTCCAATAACCAAGATGTCATCGAGGTACACGACGCAGGCGTTATGCTTTAGAGGACCGAGTACTGTATTCATGGCGCGTTGAAACGTACTTGGTGCTGTTATTAGACAGAAAGGCATTCGGTTGAACTCGTACAAGCCCGATGGTGCACGAAAAGCCGTCTTGTGTTTATCCTCCTCCGCTACGTTGATTTGCCTATATCCCGATTTTAAGTCCAACCACGAAAAAACCGTGAATTTCGTACGGTATCAATGGCCTCATCAATACGTGGCAGCGGGTATGAATCAGGTATTGTGCGCCTATTTAATTCCCGATAGTCAACACAAAATCATAGGCTACCGTCTTCTTTGCCGACTAAATCGACGGGAGCCGCCCAACGGCTACAAGAAAGCGTGATGATATTAGCCGCCAGCATTTCTCGTATTTTTTCGGCAATCACCACACTCTCGCGTTCTGCATAACGGCGCAACGGGATGGCTACCGGAGGATTATTGGCCGTAGGTATACGGTGCTCCAACAAGCTGGTTCCGGGAAGGTGCGCAGTAGCATCAGCAAAAAGCGATGCGTGTCGGTTGAGTACCGCGGGCAGCGTTGTGGGCTCACCTTGTGAATCTTGTGGAGGGGAGCGCTTCCAGTCAAGGAACGGAGCTGGACCCCGCCGCCGTCCATGGTGAGCTGAACTTCACCAGAGAGGATGTAGTCAGCTCCCAGAATCATGTCGGCAGGTAGGTCTTGAAAAACGGGAACTGCAGCAAGGAACTTGCTCCCGGCTTCGGTGTGGAGTTGGAGGTCGAGAGCACCAATAAGTGTTGCGGAACCACCGAGGTCTCTTGGGGCGGCTGAGTCCACGGCTAGAGGCTGGTTGGGGCGTGGCGTTGAAGTACGGCCGTGCGCTGCGCTCCAGTGTCGACGAGGACCGTAAGCATCCCGGTGCCGTCGACGCGGACCTCGACAGTGGGAAGCGGCCGGGTTTGGTACTGGATGGTTTGGCGCGTTTAACGAGGCGAAGCCGCTGCAACCGGGACCGTCAAGGGTCGCAGGTTCGACGCCCAAACCCCCCCCCCCCCTCTGTTTTTTTTTTAATACTCCTCGAGATTACGTCGGTAGGGGGGCCTGGCGACGGTTGGGGTATGTGAAAGGCTTTCAGTCATTCAACTGCCGTTTACGACTCACTCCTACACCAGAACAGGAATTGGCCTCCCTGGTGAAGTACTTGGCCACCACCTCCCACACGATGTCTACAATTAAACCCACGCCCTCAGTGTCCAGCAGCTGCAGAACATCTGTCCACGGCGGCGGTCAGCTCTGTGAAGCAGCAGAGGGCGGTAACAATCACTGGACCCGGACAGGCCGCCACTGGAAACTAAACATTGGAACGTTCAATGCAAGATCCCTCTCCAGCGAAGCTAGACTAGCAGGACTACTCGAGGAACTAGAGGGAGTTAGTTGGGACGTCATTGGCCTTAGCGAAGTTAGGAGAACAGATGAAGCTTACATAGTCTTAAACAATGGGCATGTCCTCTGCTATAGAGGATTACCCGAAAAGAGGGAATATGGCGTGGGGTTCCTAATTCACAAAGATATAACGGGCAACGTAGATGAATTCTACAGCATTAACGAAAGGGTTGCATGCGTCGTAATAAAACTAAATAAGCGGTATAAACTTAAGATAATCCAGGGATATGCGCCAACAACGAGCTACGACGACAAACAAGTAGAGCAGTTCTACGAGGATATCGAATTAGCAATAAAGAAAGTACAGACACAATACACAGTAGTCATGGGGGATTTCAACGCAAAAGTAGGGACAAAACAAAGTGGAGAGCAGGCGATTGGCAACTACGGCGTCGGCCATAGGAATAACCGTGGGGAAATGCTAGTACAATTTGCCGAAAGAAACCGACTCCGAATAATGAACACGTTTTTCAAGAAACACAAGAATAGGAAGTGGACGTGGAAAAGCCCTAACGGGGAAACAAAGAATGAAATCGACTTTATAATGTGCGAACAACCAGGTATAATTCAAGACACAGAAGTAGTGGGGAAGGTAAAATGCAGCGATCACAGATTAGTAAGAGCAAAGATTGTACTTAACCTAAAGAAAACAAGAACTAAATTAGTTACTAGAAAAAAATGTAATTTAGAGGTAATCAGATCCAAGAACGAAGAATTTAAAGTAGCCCTAAGCAACAAGTTCGAGGCCTTAGTCGAAAACGGTGACGATGTAGAGGAAATGAACAAAACCATAACGAAAACAATCCTTGAAACAGCGATAGAAGTCGGGGGTACAACAACTAAGCAAACAACAAGTAAGTTGTCCCAATCTACCAAGGACTTAATAAAAAAACGCCAACAAATGAAAGTAACTTCGCCAAAAGATAAGATTGAATTCGCAGAACTATCAAAATTGATCAATAAAGCCAGGCAAAGAGATGTAAGAAACTTTAACACGAGAGAAATAGAGAAAGCTGTAGAGAAAGGCACCAGCATTAAAACGGTCAAAAAGAAACTGCACTTAGGGCAAAACAAAATGCATGCGCTAAAGGATAAACAAGGTAACGTTATCAACAGTTTCAACGAAATAGTAAAAGTAGCAGAAGATTTCTACTCTGCACTGTACAGTTCTCAGACAGACCATACAACCTTAATAGAAATAGAATCTGAGGAGGACAATGAAATTCCATGTATAACCGCTGACGAAGTCAAAAAAGCTGTCAAAGGCATGTCCCGCGGTAAAGCAGCTGGTGAAGATGGTATAACAGCCGACTTGATTAAAGACGGAGGAGATATTATACTTGAAAAACTTGCATCGCTCTTCACGAAATGTGTCAAGACGTGTAATATACCACGCAGTTGGAAAAATGCGAATATAATCCTTATCCACAAGAAAGGTGACATAAAGGAGTTAAAGAATTATAGACCAATTAGCCTACTCCCAGTAATATACAAGCTATTTACAAAAGTAATTTCTACGAGGATAAGAGAAACACTCGACTTTAACCGAGAGAACAAGCTGGTTTTAGGAAAGGTTACTCGACAATGGACCACAGCCACGCTATCAACCTAGTAATTGAGAAGTACGCGGACTATAACAAACCTCTTTATATGGCGTTTATCGACTACGAGAAAGCATTTGACTCGATAGAAATACAAGCAGTTCTAGAGAACACTTTATTGATGAACCGGAGATGTTAGCCTGGTTAATGGCCTGGCTTGCTACTCCAGGTACTTAGCGGTGATTATGATATTTACAGTGATCACATCTAACAGAACACGTACATACGGTCACACTTACTCACACACTCATATATACATATATACACTATAACTCAGTTTACAGTGTTTCATTGAGGCATGTTACCCGTAGAAACGCTATCAGCGCCTTAGTGCTACGTAGTGCGCAGGCGCTGTCTTGCCACGGGCCTAGGAGATGCCGCAGCTCCAAGGTCGTACCGTGTGGCAAGTGAAGCGCTGCCTTCAGAGTCTTTCTATCCGACTCGTAGCGCTGGCAGTTGCACAGGACGTGTTCAATGTCCTCTCGTGTGTTGCATGGGGAGCACAATGGAGAATCAGACTGTTGTATTTTGTGCTTATAATCTCTCGTGTATGCTACATTAAGTCTTAATCGGCGAAGGCACGCTTCATCTCGCCTGGCTAAACCTTGTGGTACGTGGAAGCTGCAGGCTGGGTCAATGGCGTGTAGTGGTCCATACTGATGTCCTGGATCACACCAGAAGTGTCGCTGCTGATTCCAGGCAAATGTCGATACCATAGTCGCCGCATCTTTTCTTGAAAGGGGTATGGCTGTTAGTGGTGTTTTAGTTCCATGGGCTGTTCTGGCAGCACTGTCGGCCCGAACGTTTCCTTGTATTCCACAGTGGGCTGGTAACCACTGGAATACAACGCGGTGATTAAGTTCATGAGCATTATTGCCTAGCCGCTTGATGTCCAAAACTAGTTGTTCTTGGGCTCGTGGTGACTTCAGGGACTGCAGCGCCGCTCGCGAATCAGAGAAGATTACCCAGGAATCAGGTGTCTGAGCTACGATGTAAATAAGCGCTCTCCGCAGCGCAGCCAGCTCTGTAGCTGTGGCAGATGTGCGGTGACCCAAGGTGGCAGAAATTGACATGTTTGCCGACGGGATCCACAGACCTTTTGCCGATGATGTATCCGTAACAGAGCCATCAGTGTAAATGTGGCGGCAGGATCTGTAGTTGGCGTTAATATGCTCCAGGGCGAAATATTTCAGTGCTGGAGCTGGCGTGTTACTTTTACTCTTGATGCCCGGTACAGTCGTGACTATGGCCCAAGAGGGTAGTTTCCATGGCGGCGTTGTCGGAATTGATGGCTTTTCGTACATCAGCGGGAGAAGGGTCTGTACTTCGGATGTGGTGGCTGATGCAAGCGGATGGTTGTGAACCCTAGCAGCAAAACGCACACAGGCTCGAAGAAACTCTTGCTTCAGTAGCAGTGGCACCGAAAGTCGCCGACTTTCTGTAAGGGTTCCTACGATCGAGGTCTTTTTAGGTATGCCCAGGCATATCCTCAGCGCTTTAGCTTGCATACTGGTAAGCGCCTGGATACTAGACTTGGAAAGTCCCTGTAGCGCAGGGAAGCTGTACCGCAAGAGACCTTCGCAAAGAGCAGTGTACATTCGCAGCAGAGCAGCCACAGAGCAGCCACCAGCATTGCTGGACATCATACGAAAAATATTTGCGTATGATTCCAGTTTAGCATTCAGTGTTCTTGTATGAGGCGACCACGTCAAGGATCTGTCGAATGTGACCCCCAGAAACTTGTGGCTTGGTACGTATGGGATATGAGATCCTGCCACCTTTAACTTATAGCGCGACATATCCCGTTTAGTGAACGCTATGGCGGCGCACTTCTCAGGTGACATGATTAGTCCGCGGTTTCGTAAAAACGTCTGAATGGAGATAATTGCCTTCTGTAATCGTGCACGCAGAACACGTCGATTTCGACCACAGCACCATATGCAGATGTCGTCTGCGTACAAGGAAATCTCGACCGTTGCCGGAATACACTTCTCCAGGCCGATGAGAGCGATGTTAAATAAGGTCGGGCTCAATACTCCGCCTTGCGGAACTCCTCGAACAACTGTGTGAAGAGTTGTGTCACCATCTTTTGTAGACATGTACACCGAGCGGTCAGATAGATAGTCCATTATCCAGTGGTACAGTTCTAGAAGCTCTACGTAGACAAGGGGTATCTGACATATACGTGAAAATCATCAACAACATATACAAAGATTGCACAGCCACACTACTCCTACATGAGAAAAGCAGAGAAATCCCGATCGGGAGAGGCGTGAGACAGGGAGATACGATATCCCCGATGCTATTCACTGCATGTTTAGAGGAAATCTTTAAACGTCTAGACTGGGAAGACAAGGGAATTCGAATAGACGGAGAATATCTCAGCAATTTAAGATTCGCAGACGACATTGTGCTATTTAGCAATGATGGAAACGAACTACAAAACATGATTGATGACCTTAACAGGGAAAGTATTAAAATTGGATTAAGACTGAATAGGCAAAAGACCAAAGTTATGCTCAATAGCCTAGCTAAGGAACAGAAATTTAAAATCAACAATGAACCCTTACAATGTGTAAACGAATACGTATACCTGGGACAGTTAATAACAGGAACTCCTAACCATGAAAAAGAAATTCTCCGTAGAATAAGGTTGGGCTGGAGCGCATTCGGAAGCCATTATGAAATCATGACTGGAAACTTACCGCGCTCACTAAAACGAAAAGTATTCAATCACTGCATTCTCCCAGTACTAACGTACGGCGCAGAAACGTGGAGGATAACGAAAAAACTAGAGATAAAACTAAGGAGCACGCAACGTGCAATGGAAAGAAAAATGTTGGGGGTAACGCTAAGAGATAAAAAACGAGCGGAATGGATCAGAGAACAGACAGGAATAGCCGATATTATTATATCAATTAAAAGAAAGAAGTGGACCTGGGCAGGATATGTCATGAGGAGGAAAGATAACAGATGGACAGTAAGAGCAACGGAATGGATACCAAGAGAGGGAAAACGTAACAGAGGCAGGCAAAAGATTAGATGGAGCGATGAAATTAAAAAGTTTGCAGGCATAAAGTGGAACCAACTCGCTCAGGATAGGGTGGATTGGAAATCGTTGGGAGAGGCCTTCGTCCTGCAGTGGACCTAAACAGGCTGATGATGATGATGATGATGATGGTTTGGCGCGGCACTTGTGGGCAGTTCCGGTGACCGGTGATCCGGTGACCGAAACGCCCGCACGTAAAGCATCCACGTCGTGAACCAGCCGGCTCTTGTTGAGAGTGTCTAAGCGCCGGCCAGTAGTGTCTTGCAACAGCACTGCCCGACGCACGAACGTTTCCAAGTTGTCTTGGAAAGATTGTGCCGACAGTGTGGCTGCGGCCCCGCCACGGTGGTGTAGTGGCTAAGGTACTCGGCGGCTGATTTGAGGGTCGCGGGATCGAATCCTGGCTGCGGCGGCTGCATTTCGATGGAGGCGAAATGTTGAGGCCCATGTGCTGTGCGATGTCAGTGCATGTTAAAGAACCCCAGGTGGTCGAAATTTCCGGAGCCCTCCACTACGGCGTCTCTCATAATCAGAGCTGGTTTTGGGACGTAAAACCCCACAAAACAACAGTATGGCTGCGTGCGTCGGGTCGTGTAGGCCGTCGACAACATACTGTCTGGATGCCGGTGAGGTCCATTCTATGTTGCAGCTTTGCAGGAGATGGAGCATCTCATAGATATAGGCTGCGATGTCCTCCGTTTCAGGTTGCCGCCGTGACCGCATCTCCATGAACTGAGCGTCGTAAGCACTCGGAAGAGGGGCAAACGATGACGTCAAAGCGGCGCTCCAAGCCGACCATGTTGCGTAAGCACTGACTTTGAAGCGATTCCACGGCTCCGCAGCTCCCCGGAGACGACCTTCGGCGAAGGACTTCTTCGTATGGTCTGGCCACGAGTGTCGAGCAGCTACATCGTTGACGGCAGAGACCCAAGTGGTGGGGTCGTCCTTGAACCCGTGAAATTCGGGGATCATCTCAGCAAGTGTGGTGGCGCACACTATGCCGGAAGTAGAGCAGCTTGCCATGATCTGGAGGTGTTGAAAGAACGTGGATGCGAACTGGTTCATGTTGGTCTCGTCAAGCCGAAGTGGACTCGCCGTGGAGGCGGGACCGCCGTCCCCGGTCGGTGGCACATGTGGAGCCGAAGGTACTCGCCCGCTTCTAAGGGTCGTCGACGGATCCTGTCGACTGCGCCATTGTAATAAAGAGAGACGCAGACACAGCGCCTTAGCTGTAGGCCGGCTGTTCTATTCTGCCCTTCATCTTTCTCTTCCTTGTTGCTCTACCACTCGGATCCAGCGCCGCAGCATGGGCAGTGCTGTCTTCCTCACACTAGTTACACTTTCACAACACTAACACTACCATTCTTGCCACGAGAGAACGCTTAGTTAGCGAGAAAACAGACAAGAACAAAATACATGTGCAACACCACCTTCACGTTCACGCACCCTCACTAGGGAGCCATATTTTGAAGGGGCGTCCTGTGTGGTGCACAAAATTACTTTCCGATAAAGATAACGAAAGGGAAGGGGTCAAGGGCTCGTTCTTTATTTGTTAGAAACAACTTAATGAGCAAACAGACAATGAAGCCTAGGAAAGCATAGGGGAAGTTACTTGTGGTATTGTAGTTGTGGAGAAAGTAGAAAGGAATTAAAGTGGACGAAAAGACAAACCTGCCTTCGGTGGGACCCGAACCCACGACCTTCGGATGTCGCGTCCGATGCTCTACCAACTGAGCTACAAAGGCGGTCGTCCCCCCGTCCATTTATTGTGTACGTATTATCCAGGGAGTGTTAGGCAGCGCCACTCTTGCCCAAGGCGGCGTGTGTAGAACACACTTTCTTGCCAGGAGGCGTCACGTAGAACGTGAACTTAGATGAGATGGCTGCTGCCCAATAAGCCCTCGCATGCTACCTAAGGCACCAAGTCTGCCGCAACGAGGCCCAAGTTATGAAATAACGAAAGGTAAGGGGTCAAGGGCTCGTTCTTTATTTGTTAGAAACAACTTAATGAGCAAACAGACAATGAAGCCTAGGAAAGCATAGGGGAAGTTACTTGTGGTATTGTAATTGTGGAGAAAGTAGAAAGGAATTGATAAAGATGAATCTCATTGTGTTGTAGGGGGCAAATCTTAGTGAGCCAATATGGCCAAAATACGAAAGAAATGCTTTGAAATCCACTGCATTACACTTATTTTCGGGTGCCCAGCTTTTTGCGCGCAATTTAAAAATGAAACTTCAATCATGGTTCTCTCTTCTAGTACTGAACCTGCAAAATCAATGACAATAGCGTTTTTAAATAATCTGTCCGCCTAAACCAATTCATTGTTTCTCTTCAGTGTCCCTTTAATATTGTGCACTGCATGTTGTTGAAGAAACATCATTTATAAGCTGACGTCTGTAACCATCTGCGACATTTGTTGTAAGACATGCAATGTGCTTGCAATTTTTGACACATTCTTTTATTATACTCGATTTTATCATTGTTCAATGACTCGATTCTGTGATAATGTTTATAACTGCATTGATGTTGTTATGCAACATTAAGCATATTTTCCTTTGTGCATTTCAGATACTTGCCACGGTTTTTAAGAATTGGTATTACGAAAACAAACTTTACATTTCAGTTTTGCCTTGTAGCTGCGTATTTTTACCCTCCTAACCAAGCATGCGCCAACCATGTATGCGTGCAACTTTGCTTAATGTCACCACAGTCTGACACCAAATGCGAGAAATTGACCTGCACAGAGGGTTTACGGAGGAGGATATCGCAAGTTTTCAGTGCCTCACGGCGAAAGCATCAAGTGGGTAGCACTGAAAAGGGCTGTTTGTATTGCTGCAGGATGGTGGAGCACCACATTAGCAGCTGGTAAGCTCTGGCGGCTTTCATTGCCAAGGCACGTGCCCTTCCTTTGCAAAGTATGCGATAAATTTTTGTCGCACCACGGTGGGCACTTTGGTGCAGTTGCGGGCCTTGGCTCCCTGCAAGCAAAACACTGCGGTGGTTGTGGCTCCTTGTCTGCAGGTGCGCTGCTCACTGTCCCAAACATCTCTTGGCAATCTGCGTAGCCAGGCAGACAGTGACGCCAGCATCCGACGACAGGAAGTTGTAGAGGATGTAGCCTTCACAATGAAGCCCACATGGTCAGGTTCGAAGTTGGTCTGCCTCTGGCAGATCCACCAATGAGAGACCAGAATTCCAGAGGCGTTCTCCACGCAACGTCTGACGAAAGAAAACACAAATTGTTGTATGGTTGTACAAAGAGCAGAAAAGTTGCAGTATTTGTCAGCAACAAATACGTTCCGCAATATGGTTATGTAAAAATATGCTCTCTATTCTCATTTATGCAGAGCATTACAGTACATACCTAATAAAACTCACATTTAAAGCGTACAAAACGACAGTTATTCATGTGGTACAGACTTTGCATAACTGAGACTGTAGTTGAAGACAACTTCCTCAGGTGCAGTCCTGCTCCCTGGCAATGGCCTCATGAAGTCTGGGCGCAGCTGGAAGGCCTCATCGCCGAAAAGTACATCAGGGCAAACTTTGATCCATGGAGCATCTCTGCTCCAGGAGGATCAAGCTTGCCCTGACGCAGCCGGTGGCCGATGGGCGAATCTTTCAAAGTTTCCCCATCACTGAACCTCCCAGGTGCCCCCACATCAATGACATGGAACAGGCTGTCGGCTATGGCCATCAATACAATGGAATGGGTATCCTGAAAGCAATAGGACAACTGTCACAAAAAGCCTGTGCCATCATAGCTGCATATATTGCATAGCACTTAGCTGCATAAGTGAAGTGCATGCATGAAATCAGGTGAATGTTTTGCTCTCTAAGTTACTTCACACGCATTACATTCTAGCCCCTGCCTGTTCTCACCAAGCTTATCGCTTCCCTGGACATCAGTTATCATGCGGGGGGAAAAAAACATCCTTTATTAGACCAAGCTGCAATGACCACAATTCCCCGACCTTTCAGAAAAGGCATAAAGCATGCATGGCATGGCTCCTATATATAAATCGCCACAACATACCGATAATGACCCCTTCAGTTATGTGTGCCTGAAAGTAGCAAGATTGTGACAACCGCACAATAGAACTTCCCTTTTCGATGTTAAGGTGTGTGATAAGCCTTTTCTCAATCACTACAAGATGCACGTCACACACCATGCATAACGCCATTCTTGTTGTTGGGACTTAAGAAGACGTCCGAAGAAGACCCCCCAACGGGCGGGCGTCAGACGAAAGAAGCGGAAACACCCTCTGTAAAAGGTGCTGCCCGCCACCGCCCGAGGACATCGTTTGCCTTTCTCCCGCGAAGCCCAGCTCGTCGCCTGTTAACCCCTACGGCGCCGCCAACGACGGCAACACCCCTCTGAACTTTCTCCCCATCTTCCCTTTCCCCATTTTACCGCCCGTTCTAGTCTTTGTTGAATAAACCAGTCTTGAAGCGAACCCCAAAGAAGTCGTATCGTTCCTTCCGAGGCTCCTGCGCGCGCGGCCCAAGCTGCCTTGTTAGATAACGCGCAGTAAGAAGTCAGTAGTCGACACACGCACGAACCAGGGCGCAAGTAATCATTCTACACTTGTAACACGCTGCTGTCAGTAATGCAGGGAGAGAGTGCATGTAAAAAAATACTGCAGATCACCTGCACCGTGGGAACTTATGTCATGCAAAGCAGACAGCAAGAAACTTATCTATGCTGAATTGTTTGGCATTCAGCAAACTGTTGTCAATAAGATCAGCTTGTTTGTGCTAATTTGGCAATTAAATGTGCAACGTGCGTTTACCGGGCATGTTCACAGCACTGTGACTACAAAAGTGTAGCCCACAGTATGACGTCACGTCGGCATTCGCGTTAATGTAGAGGTATCCATAATGCAGGACTGCATGCTCGGGCACCCTGACATGCACATCATAAGCGCCCCTTCCTGAAATGTCTTTACGGGGTCATGCAAAGCAGGACAAAAGCAAGTTGAGTGTTAGTGTTGCATGAATAGTAAAAGCAGCGGAATGGAACAAAGCAACAAAGACACTTTTTTCTTCTTTTCATCGTTCTTCCATTCCACTGCTTCTACTATGAATCCAAACCGACCAGGCTAACTTGCTGTTATAGTTCATTGTCCCTTGCATTAATATAGGATCCATCAACACACACTACTACTGCGATTGACGTTAGAAGTACCACAGCATCACCACAGCTCCAGACGCAATGCTTTTATTTATGATATATACTGCCCGGCATGAGCTGGGGTGGACGAGTGGTAGCATGCTTGCTTGCCACCATTGGGATCCAGGTTCGATTCCTACTTCATAACGCCTGGAAGTGCCGCTGAATGTTTCAGCGGCACTTCCATCTGTTTCTGTCTGCACGTTATGTCCACATTTCAATGAAAAGCTACAAAAAACGGTGCACCTTTCTGTTGTTTACTCCTGGCATAGTGTTAGGGGTATGAGTCGCTTGTGATTGTATAGTCATTAATTGTGATATAGATGACGAGCACATAATTTATCGGAGTCCTGATCAATATGCATGTTTGTCAAACATTGATACCGAACTCTGTCAATTTTGGTTTTGTACACAAGTGCACAAAACAGCCAAGGAAGCATAGAGGTGTAGGCAGCTAGATAGATACGGTCAAACTTGCTCAAGTTCGCCATACAGTGCCTAGAATTTTGAAAAATATATCGCCATATAGCAGCAATAATGCAATTTCCTATAGCATACCTTGTAATTGAAGTGCAAACTGCCAGCATTACGTGGGCACTTGATTTGGATGTGCTTGCCATCCACTGCTCCGAGGCAATTCGGGAACTGCCATCGGCTTGAAAACCCAGAGGTGATTTCTCGCCACTCTTGTTCTGTTTGTGTCCGCATAAAGGGGTTTTAAGTGTGATGTGCCACAATGCACAACAATCCTTTGATAACTTCACTCCTGCTTTTAAAACATTATTAGCCACCCTGTTATCCGCACGTGCATGGGACAATGTGCAACGTCACCAAGTGACAAACATTATGCCGTGCTCCAGTTTATGCCGGCTATTATTTACTCAACTGTCTCGAACTTTTGTCCTTTATTAACAATGCATGAACTGTAAAACTCAGTGGCACAAATCGAAATTCCTTTCAAAAGGCCCGGTAAGCGGAACAACCATAAACACAGTTTTTTTTTACTAGTTACACATTAAATGCGGCAGCTTTTCAGAAGCCATACGAAAGCTTTTACAAACATCCGGAATAAGTCAGAATAAAATAAAGCGCATCAAAATGCATCCCATATCGCATGCGCACCTACAGAGGGGACAAAGCCTTCCACTGCACGGTGCAGGTCTCGATTATGACGGTCCGTGCCGTCTCTATTCCCACACGGCTGCGTCCCTCACCAGCATGCCAGATGCCT
Source organism: Hyalomma asiaticum (assembly GCA_013339685.2). Taxonomy (NCBI): domain Eukaryota; kingdom Metazoa; phylum Arthropoda; class Arachnida; order Ixodida; family Ixodidae; genus Hyalomma; species Hyalomma asiaticum. Next base: position 319,909 of record JABSTT010001692.1, read on the forward strand.
GATATTGAAGTGAATGTGCAAACGAGCAGTCTCAAGAAACAGCGGATGTGCTTTCGCTACACAGTACCACCAACAGCCCCTTTCCCCTCAAATGAAACGCTCTAAAAGCCCGGTCACGCAGTATAAAACGGACCTACCGCAGAGTGAGCGCCAGGCGCTCTCCAGCTCGGCTCCCTCGAGGGGCATTTCTCTTTTGTGAGATGCTCCTGCACCATGCTGTGCAACAGGTTGAAAGTGTCTGGAGTCATCCGATAAAACTGAAAAAAGAGCGAGTCGTCGCCGTTGTTCATGCGTTTCATCTGTAAAATGCAATGAACGCGTATTCAGTTTCACCATCGTGACGAAGTCGTACCGTCACACTTACCGCCGTGAAAAACTGGCTCTCGATCGCTTTGTCCATGTCCGCCGGACCCAATACTTGCGCTCGAATGCCTGCCTTCTCTTCAGAATAAGTGCAAGTTTGAGCGCAGCCAACTTCCTCTGCCTTTCCATCGCAGGCAATACACGTCGCCAACAGCACGCAAACAATGCAACTCGCGCGCTTTTCGTCGATGTGTCGAGGAGGCTATGCGCGCCCGAGTCACGTGCAAACAACCAACAAATAAAATAACATACCGTTCTGGAGGCCCACTAAAAAAACAAGACTGCAAGACAATCAAAACATCTTATGTACCTTTGTACAACAAAACGTATCACTTTTTATGATATATCGCCGTAACGCGCTAGTTTTGGTATCGAGTATCGAGTCGCCAGCAACACTGAAGATCACTCGTCGGAGCCGTCTCGATGCCGTCACGTGAATGGGGTTTCGTCAAGCAAGCGACAGCTCGCGCGACGGTGGACTGCGTCGCGTCACCTATCGCTGTCGCGTGCATTTTCGCGCGTATAAGGTTTGGCCTTAAAGGACTGTACGCCACGTTGTGTGAAAACTATGAACTAGAAGCAATGCCCGGGAAAGCTGGGTATGAAAACAAATCATTTTGCTGGTGCATGTAGAACCATGATTGTAAATCCCACCGAGAAAGAGCAAAACACTGCATCGCTCGAAGCTAATGAAGACAGGCAGGAAGAAGATTTCTGGTTAGAAGCATTGTCACATAGCAGCAAAAAAGATGATCGTTTGACTGCAATAGTAAAAATAGAAGAAGCGGCCATCGTCTGCAAGCATGGCACAGGCGCGAACTGCTCCGTCATATCGCGCAGCCAACTGGAAAAGATAACGAAGAAATGGCCCCAAACTGTGCCGTTGTTCTAAAAACGCTTTTTTTTTTATTTCGGAACTGCTTACTTAGCGCAAACAGTTTTCACACAGGAGTGAGAACAGACACAGACGAGTGCTAACTGTCAACGTTTTATTTCTGAGAGCGTACATATATATAGCCTCGGAAAAGCAAAAACAAAACCGGCAGGAAGCACTCATGTGCCATGCGCGAACTCTTACAATCCCAAGAAGTTGAGCTCCTTTTCGCAGTCCAAGGGAGGGAGTGCTGATGCAATTTGGCCCTAATCTATTGATCTACTCTACCCCAATTATTTCTCTTCTCAGATTATTTCTATTGCTTTCTACCATGGTGGTATGGCGAAAAAGCGGCGAGGAAACCATCGCGACCATTTTTGACTTCCCAAACATGTTCTAGGAGCCTAACGTTAATACAGCGGGCTGTTTGCCCGATATACTACTTGCCACGTGACAGAGGTATAGAGTAGACATTTTTCGCACGTGTAACGAAGGGATACCTTTTGTGCTTCTTAGAGCAACCCTGAATTGCGTTTGAAACATGCAGTTTACTCAAGTACGACAGTTTTTAGGGGAGGGGGGCCAACCTTAACATTGCCGAAACGTCGTTTTGTTTGTGTGTGCATTAAACATGCTTTGGTCGGCGCAGTGCCTTAGGTTTTTACTTTCACCACTTAACACTGACCCGTGCTCCCACCATGTTCAGGTTGTAGGAAACACCATTAATAACCTAGAAAGAGTTCAAAGAAAAGCAGTTAGATTTATTTATAGTAAATTTAAGCCCCTCGATTCCCCCACTGCATTACTAAATGCAAACGGCATTGAATTATTACAGAATCGAAGAAAGAAAATGCGACTAGAATTTCTATCGGACATAGTTAATCATAGACTAGCCTTAGACACTGCAGCATACGTTTTCCCCCTGTTAAGCAGACCCACTCGGCCTCACCACCCTCATTCTCTCACACCAACTTACGCAAGAACTGATACTTTTCGGTACTCTTTTTTTCCACAAACAATAGCCGACTGGAATAATCTAACCGAAGCACCTCCCCAACGCCCTTGACCTGTACACCTTTCCATTTGTGCAAATACTGTTGTTCTTTCTTAACGCCTTCTTATTTGTATCACGACCCAGTTCTTTAATTGTTCCTACTATAGTTGTCTACATACGAATTGTGTAAAACGTGTTTCAACTTTTATTCATTCTGTTATTTATCTCTGTATCATATGTATATACCCTGCTCATATGTACATTCCCTGCTCACCCTGCTTGGACTTCTTGTCTGCAGTATTTTATAAATAAATAAATAAAATAAATACGCAACTAGGGCAAGCTTCTGCGTCCTTGCTGACTAGTCTCGTGGTGCAACCTGTATCGGTGTTGTGAGCTACTTCAGCAGAGCTTCCGCGACTGAAACCTGTATGTAAGAGGGGTAGCCTGCGTTTAAGAGTCGTTCAGATTTCTCACTTAAACTAGCGCCCATTAACTGTGGGCACGACTTTTGTAGGTCACAACGCAAGCATAGATTTACAATATCTCTTTTTACGAGTGTGGGCGGAATAGTGCGCAAGCAGAGGTTTGGCGTTCCTTGCCTGGTACGCCCAGCAGATACGGTCTCGATGAAATGTGAAAGTTTTGTCGTCAGCTCGTGAGTAATAGTTAGAGGTCTGAACCGCTCTCTGATGAAATTGAGGGTGTCGAGAGCGTGTGAATCACAGAGAAAACGCGCATGACTTTCTAGTCAAAAAGGTCGCCGGAAACGCTTCTGTCCATCTTGGTTAAGGATTGCCGATAATAAAATGGAGGCGACACTGACATATTTCCGTAGAGCTTCCTACTAATATACTAGAGGGAATACTGGCGCTGCGATCGTGAAGCTGCCATGGGAATGATGGGTATGACATGGATTTGTCTAGTTTTCGTGCCTGCAGCTTCAAACGTTTTGGTGGAGTTGTTTATTCCTGTTTTTTAACTACAGTGACGCGAGGGACGTTACTAGACCTTTTCATTACGCGATGAAGGCAGCAGCTGTAGTGTAGGCTTTACTGGCTTTACTGCTAGAGATCATCACATTGTCGCATGTACCAAAGTCGTTTGCAATGATAAGGTGCCATGCAGTGTTAAGTTGTTGTGTTTGTTCATTGATGGCTGCACATATTTGCAGCGGTACTTTACCCAACTTAAGGGATATTTGCGCTGCATCTCGCGTACCTTGTCGATGCGGTTTTGCTGTTTTTTTCTTGTCTTTTCCATCAGATGTGATAGAATCTGTAACCGTAGGGTCACTTCTACGGCGGACATATATCCCTTGTCAGAACGCTCTTCGTATATCTTGTACTACGGCATTACAATTCCGCTGTCTCATTACTTCATCGCCGACCGAACGCGCAAGGCAGGCGCAGTTATCGTGCATAGTAGACGCCCAGTGGACGATACGCAGGCGTGTCTAGGGACGACGCTCAAAAAGTCAGCTCAGATCAAAGCCCAGGCGCAGTTTACGATGAAGCGTAACGGCACGTTTGTTTATTCAGCACCACGTTTTCCACAAAACGAACCACCAAGCGATGGGTGATACTGCACTCCTGCTACAGCCTCGCGCAGGGGCTTGACCCACGCATATAGTTTGTAAAAATAGAGTGGAGTACTTGCCCTGCAATAAAAGAAGCGAATGAGAGCCCGTTTGTTATATTTACGAGACACATCCACCTTTCACATACTTGAAAATGTCAGTACGTCACTTATAGGAGCAAAAGTCTTTAAGTTCGAACACAACTACATCTGGAACCTAAACCTATATGGACGCTGCTAAATGTGGGTACAAGCAGAGGAGGAAAGAAACATTGCCATATCGCACAGTATTGCTAAATTTCTGAGCGTTCCGTACTTTTCTAATCGCGAGAAAGGAACTGGTACCTGCCCACGCACATAATTATTCCAAAATCTTCCGTTTTATTGCAATACTTTGTCGTAAACGACGAATTTTTTCGAAGTCGAAAAGCCGTATGAAGCCAGAAGAATGAAGACTAGGCAAATCCATGTCACACCCATCATTCCCATGCTGGCTCAACCACCCTGTTTGAAACTCATATAGACACTAGCGCCAGTTTTCCCTCTAGTGTTTGAGTAGGAAACTCTATGCATATTTTTCACTTGATTCGATAATATCCTTGGTTTCCATATCAGTCTTGCCTATTTACCATGGATTCTAGCGACTACGGAGCAAGCGTGAAAATTTGGTGTACATTTCTAGTCTCGCCAATGAATTACCAGGTGGGCCATTCCTGACATTATCGTCAGGCTGTCTCAGCTTGTCATTTAAGCAATGCTCAGTGTGTGCCGTGCACTTCGTATCGAACGACAACGGTATATCATAGACGACCCCCGCCTGATAATCGACGTACCTGTCTTCCTGGTTAACTGCGCAGTTCTGCGGGGACATGGATTGGTCATCCTGCAGAGCTTTGCAAGTTTCAAAGGGGCAGAGAAAACCGCGTTTACATCAGCCTGCTTGGCGATCTTTCTCAAATTGATTGATTTGTGGAGTTTTACGTCCCAAAACCAGCTATAATTATGACAGACGCCGTAATGGACATTTCTCCGGAAATTTCCACCAGCTGGAGTACGTGCACTGACATCGCACAGAACACGGGCCTTAGCATGTCGCACCGATGGAAATGCAGCCGCCGAGGCATCCCGCGATGTCGCAGCAGCAGCCGAGTACCATAGCCACTAGACCACCGTGCGGGGCTTTTTTCAAATTGTGGGACACGCGATAAGCAAGTGGGATCACGGCTAACTTTCCTTTGTAGTTTGGTGGCCTCTCGCCGAATGGCGGTTCCGCGTCTTCAGGAATGTTTCGGCCACAGATATGAGAAAAGCCTGTGGGTAGCCTGCCCCTTCAAAACGGTCGATTTGTATAAGGCGACTTGCCAAAGCTTTATGTGACCAGGAATTCTCAAAAACGTTCAGTAGGCACACCTTGGAAATTCTACGTTTGGCGAGCATTGAATGGGAAGAACCAAAATGTAGCAGCGATTTACATACCCGCGGTTTGTTTTTCGTTCTTTTCTTTTTGTAAAACTTAACTGCACTCGATAAGGACAGAAAGCTGACCGTGTTGTTGAGAATTCATAATGCAATAAAGAGGCGTGCAATATGCGTACACAAGGGAAGAGACGTGGAGAACACGAACCCCGACTATGACCATCAGGCATACACAACTTATCTGCTCAGGAATGATGGCGCCATTCCTGAGCAGGCGCAGATAAGTCGTGTGTCTCCTCTGTTTTAGCTGACTCACGCACGCGCTTCCACTATTATTGATATGCCAGGGCTCAACCATTAAATGCGTTTGTTCATTCTTATTATGCCTGTCGCATTCGTCTAACTTCGGGCATGCATCGCGGCAGTGCAACGGTACACTGTTCCGCCTGGTCTTCTATTGGTTACTATAACGCAATTTCCGCCCTACGTAGAAACGTCCGCAGCTAAATGGAACCTTATAAACTAGGCCCATCCGACAGTCGGTGAAATTATTGTTGGCGGTGTGCTTGACATGAGAAATATCTTTTCGCTTTGTTCCTTGCACCTGCTCTTTTTTCCTATGCACGGCAGCGCAAATGCTGCCTAACTTATTTGGAGCCGTAGGAACAACTTTATCCCTTTCTTAAGCCTACCCCGCCACGGAGGTCTACGCTGTAAATGAAAACATACCCAGTTGGGAGGTCCTGCAAGTATACCTGCACCCAAACTCCCATGACCGCAACATTTACCCCCACCCATCGCGGTCGAGGAGGGTATATGAGGCACAGACCGTCATCAACCTCCCTAGGGACTATAACGGCGCACTTCCCTGATGATACCCCCATGGTTGTTGATGAAGAACTCCCATCTCATGCCGCAAAACCTCCCCTGCATCGCGAAACGGATTTTGGCTGGTGGAGGAGGGACGTCGCAGGCCGACCGACGCGGGGGCCTCGGGAGCCAGAAATAACATGGCGGCCGGACAAGCGACCACGTCGGACGGGCGCGAGACCTTTGCGAAGCTGGCAAAGGCTATTGCCACGTTACGAAAAGGGAAATCGTTTCGCCTATTCTGTGAATATTACAAGCGCCGACGAGCGTCAACGAAGGTTATGATCCACAGTGTCAAGCGTCGAGGGAACACAAATTGTGTGCCGGTGTTGTGCAGTGAACGAATACAACCACGGATAATGGGCGCAGCGGCCGCGTTGGTGAGTGAACTCTGTGCTATTTCAACTACTTGTCTCATTTTGATATAGAAGGAATGAAGTTCGGTACGATTAGATAGGCTGTGAGCGCGATCTATGAACTACTCTTCTTCATCTCTAGGAATCATCATCACTTGTATTTCTTCCTCATCTCTACATATCATCATCACCTGGACGATCGGATCTTCGTTGTCGCAGCTCGTAATCGGCCATATTAAACGATCCCTTATAAGTGGTGGACGGTGCTTTTCGATCCTCAAGACCTCTCGCCCGTCTCACTGGAGCTCCGTTCGGGTCGCCGCATAGCACTTCCTGCGATGCCTGCTGACGACAATCAAGGTAGCTCTGCTGCTGCCGCCGCCGCGCAGATTCCGTCATCCCTTGTGGCCATCCACAACCGCCATCGTGACCCACCCATCTTCGCTGGGCTGCGGGGTGATGACGTCGATGACTGGCTCCAGACCTACAACCTTGTAAGCGACATCAATAGGTGGGACAACGTCCAGAAGCTGCGAAATGTCCCCTTCTATTTGTCGGACGTCGCGAAGACCTGGTTTTGGAACCATGAGCCGGATCTTCCCGACTGGGCGACGTTTTCACAACAACTTCGGCAAATCTTCGGCGCTTCCGCTGTTCGTGCAGAGGTGGCGAAGAAGAAACTCGGTGAGCGCATCCAGTTCCCTGGCGAATCGTACACCTCATACATTGAGGATGTGCTAGCGTTGTGCAAACGCGTCAATGAACGCATGTCCCAAGCTGACCAAATACGGCACATTATTAAGGGCATCAACACCATCGCCTTTAACGCACTCGCAACACAGAATCCCGCCTCTATCCAAGACGTAATATCCACTTGCCAGCGCCTTGAGGAACTTCAGTCCCTACGACTATCCACCGATGCCACAGACAGTCGTCTACCTTCGGCAATGGAATTGCGCTCTCTCATACGTGACATCGTACGGGAGGAACTTCACGGGCGGTGTTCTTCCTGCGCGAAGGAACCTACCATGCCCACTTCCTCGGCCGGCTTGCGCGACATCATAAAAGAAGAGATTGCATCGGCGTCGCGTCTGACGTGCTCCGACGGCGCCTGCGCTCGACAGGTGCCAACGTACGCCGACGTCGCGGCGCTCTCTCCTGCTCCTCCCGCGCCTGTACCAGCAGAACACTACGTACCTGTGAGTTCTTTGTCACCACCAAGACGCGTACAGCCTTATTATCCTCATCCGCCATCCGGTCGACCAATATGTTACTACTGTGGCTATCGCGGCCATATCTCCCGGTTTTGTCGACGTCGTCAACAGGATGAGCAACGTGGCTACGCACCACAGGAGAGAACAGGCGGCCGTCCCCCTACGGGCTACCAACGAACCCCCTATCGTTCGTACTACAGCCGATCACCATCTCCTCCTTACCCTACCGACACGCCTATGAATGCGCGAGAATCTCGCCGCAGGTCACCCTCTCCGCGCCGGCGTTCAGTGTCACCTCTTCGCAGCGCCACTCATGCTCCTAACAACCACCCGGAAAACTCACCGATGCAGTTTTAGGAGGGAAAACTGCATCCACTGGACAGCTTACAATTCCTCCAGAGCGACCGTCGAACTTGTTGTTAGTATTTGCGGAAGGTCTACCCGTCGAAGCTCTTGTTGACACTGGTGCCGCCATTTCGATTATACGTGCCGACTTGTGTTGCCGCCTTCGAAAAGTGATGACGCCTTATTGCGGCCCTTCTCTTCGTGGAGCGACCAACGCCTTCATTCGTCCAATTGCGCAGTGTACAGTTCGTGTTCATATTGACGGCATTCGCCATCACATTGTTTTTGCTGTGTTTCGCGAGTGTTCGCACGAGCTGATTTTAGGATGGGATTTTTTGTCTTCGGCGTCCGCTGCTATCTCGTGTCGTGAGCGACTCGTACACCTTCATGAGACAAACTGCTCGCTTCCGAGCCACGAACAACGCTTGCGCCTCGTCACCTCCTCCGATTACGTTCTTTGGCCTTCTAGAGAAGAAATTATAGGTGTGAACTCTAGCGACATTTTCGATGGCGACGTGCTCGTTGTTCCCTACGGTCAAGCTCTATCCCGAGGAATTCTTATTATGCCTGGCCTTATTCGCTTCTTCAAGGGCTCTGCATTCCTGACGGCTGTAAATCAAGGCGCCGAACCGCTAATGTTACCCCGTGGATCAAGTCTCACATGCGCTGCTGATACCCACCCACAGGCAATCGTAGCTCTTTCGACCGGCCTACCGGAGTCAACGTTGCCGCCACCAACTACCACTACCTTACCACTATCGGCAACCATAATATGTGAATATGAAAACAGCTGTAGTAATTCCTCTTTTTAAGGGAGGGGCACATAACAGAACAGAAAATTACCGCCCTATTTCTGTGATTTCTTGCCTATCTCAAGTATTAGAAAAGCATATACTCCTGACTATGACAAGTTTTTTGGACAAGCACGGCATACTATCCCCTTCCCAGTATGGGTTCATTCCAGGAAAAGGTACACAAGCGCTTCTCGAAGATTTATCTGACGTGTTGAACTTATCGTTCGAACGTAATCAGTTTGTATGCGCAATCCTTCTCGACGTGAGCAAAGCATTCGATAGCGTAAGCCATGGAATTTTGTTAGCCAAGCTCTCTTTATTAGGGCTTCGTGGCGCATTCTTGCAGCTCCTGCAAAATTTTCTGCATGACCGACGCCAGCTAGTTTCACTCGGGAAGGCCAAGAGCGACTTCCTGTATATAAAATCCGGTGTCCCGCAAGGCTCCGTCCTTAGTCCACTGTTATACAACATTTTTGTGAATGACCTGGTTGATGTGGTCCCGGTTGGTTTATATCAATATGCAGATGACACTGTCATTATAGCTCAGTCAACCAACTTTATGCATGCCATTACTTCATTACAGGCAGTTGCAACAAGGGCTATGGACTGGTTTTCTGCTAATTTAATTAAAATTAATACGTCTAAGACAAAACTGATTTGTTTTCACAACCCATTGAAAAAATTAGATGTCAATTTTTCTTTTCTGCTGCACGATTCCAATTGTTACCCTTGTATGTGTACACCCTTAGAATATGTGCATACCGTGAAATACCTTGGTCTGTATTTTGACAGTGATTTGTCCTGGAAATCCCACGTAGATTATGTATGCAAACGTCTTCGTGGTGTATCGTGCATGCTGTACAATTTGAGATATTACATGCCTCTCTCTATTCGAAAACTTATTGTTCATGCTTTGTGTTATAGTGTAGTAAGGTACGGCATAACAGTATATGGCCACTGTGCGGCGCGCTGGCAAATGAGGGTAAACTCTATTCTCCGTCATATGTTAAAAAACATTTGTTACGACCTTAACCTCAATGCCAAAAAGGATGTTTTCAAAACGTTATGTATGCCGGACTTTACTCACTTACTAATGGAAAGCGTAGTGATTAGGCACTTTTGGAACAATAGTTTCAAAACAAAGTATGTTCCTGCACGCTGCTTGCGTCCCAAGGATCCATTTTTAGTACCGAGACGTCACACAAGGTATGGAAAAAGAGTACGAGATTGCTACGTTCCTGTACATTTCAATAAGCTGCCTCCGAGTGTACTGCGCACCCGGACTAAGCATAAGTTAAAAAAGGTTCTCAGGCGAATGATTTATTTATCGTCGTAAACAAAGTGGTTGTTCTCTATCCTGTGCCGTATATTATTTTTTCATTTTGTTTTATAGGCAAATGTATACCTTCAAAGATTGCTGTTTTCCGCTGCTGCCAGGCACTGCCGCTCAAGCCCTATGAGGCTTTGGCAGGCCTGATATGTGTATTACTTTCTTATGAGATGTACAATAAAGATTTGATTTGATTTGATTTGATAAGCCCTGATCTGACACCTGCACAGAGCCAAGGCCTTCTCGCCCTGTTGGAAAAACATCACTCTCTGTTCGACATCAACTCGGCTGCCCTCGGTATGACTACTGCAGCGACTCATCGCATACAGACAGACGGCTCCCCTTATGAAAATTTGAAATGAGTTTCTTATGAAAGTCTAATGAGTTTTGACATTACAGTCATATGACTGTCTAATGTGTTCCTTTGGAATTTTTTAATTTATTTGTAATGTCTTTCAAAACCGTATTGGCCACCGTTATTCTGATGCATCTTCACAGCAGACTTTCTAATGAGCACGTAATGACTCTTGACATTAGAATCTATTGAGTGTCTCATGTGTTCCTTTGGAATGCCTTAATGTATTTCTAATGTCATTCAAAACCATATTGGCCACCGTCATTCTGATGAGTTTTGACACTTGAGTTTCTATAGAGCACAAAACCACTCTTGACATTAGAATCTATTGAGTTTCTCATGTGTTCCTTTGGAATGCCTTAATGTATTTCTAATGTCATTCAAAACCATATTGGCCACCGTCGTTCTGGTGAGTCTTGACACTTGATTCTCTATAGAGCACAAAACCACTCTTGACATTAGAATCTATTGAGTTTCTCATGTGTTCCTTTGGAATGCTTTAATGTATTTCTCATGTCATTCAAAACCATATTGGCCACCGTCGTTCTGATGAGTCTTGACACTTGATTCTCTATAGAGCACAAAACCACTCTTGACATTAGAATCTATTGAGTGTCTCATGTGTTCCTTTGGAACGTTTTAATGTATTCCTAGTGTCATTTAAAACCATATTGGCCACCGTATTTCTGATGAGTCTTGACACCTGATTTTCTATAAAGCAAGCAATGACTGTTGACATTGCAGTCATTTGTCTTTCTAATGTGTACACATTATGCATTAGAACACAGTATGCATTCCTAATGTATTTCAAAACCATATGACTCAGCCGCGCCTGAGTGGTGCACTACCATTTTGAAGAAGTTATTTTCTAGCCGGCATGACTTAAAACTTCATTGCAGTATCCTCGGCCAAGTTTACGCGATGTGGCCAATGACATGATGATATACTGCAACAAACCAGGTACCACGCATGATGTGCTCCAGTTATACCATATATTACTTGTGCATGGCACTGTATTTGCTGAATGATATATTTCCAGCCAAGTATCAAACAGAAGTGAAATGATGCACCTTCTGCACTTGTGCTGGGCAAAGACATTCCTCAACCAATGAAAATATAAACAAGCTTTATTTATTAGGAAGCACACAAAGGCATTAAATGAAAAGAAAATAGTCATGGTACTCGCATGGTTACAGCTGTCATAGTTACTTTTCTTTTTACTTATTCTCCAAACTTAAAAAACATGATACACTCTTTGCGACGTGCAGGATGCTTGTCAGAAAAATTGCTTCGTGTGCGCCCTGCATGAAAAAAAAGAACAGAATATCAACAGCAGTTCTTGGCAATTCTCTGCGCAAACAGACTGTATGTACTGCTCACTTCATGATGAAATTAATCTGAATTTTCTATTGTAGTAAATGGCATCATCATAGGTTGCATTTATTCTACACATGAACTGGATTTATGGGCATTGCACTAACACGCAGGAGATACATTCACCACTGTGTAGGTCACACCAAACTACTAGATGCCTTGAATTTTTGATGAATAAATGTTTTCAGAATAAGCTGGGATAGAACCTGTTTTTTTTTTCAAATTAAGGTAATGAGCAAAACTTGAGATGCCAATGAAAAGAGGAGATAAGTGTACACATACCTCCACTGTCTCCTAATCTAAAAAGAAAGAACTTACGTGCAAGAAAAATAATAAGAAAAGGTAGTGGCGCACTACACAAAACTAAATTACAATATATTTATACTCTTTGGTGCAGTCTGGAAACTGTTGACGATTAAGACATGCAACACAAAAAGATGCAGAAATGCAGATGGAAGTTTTTTAATTGCACAGTGCAAGGAGCGTGCATGCAAAGGTGGAGCAGGAGGTACACATTGGTACAGAAACACTACACCTTCTTGCAAAAGTAAGACTGCTGAATAATCAAAAATGACATGTTGTGCGTTATGCATGCTCACTTGTTTGTCTTTGTGACGGTTTGCCCTGGAAAATGCAATATAAATGCTTTTGATCTGTTATTAGCTTGATTCGTGTGCCAAGGTTAAAGCATACATCCCCTTGGCTACACCTGGCACAGCATACAAAAAAGGGTGGTTATCCAAACTAAATAAAATACAGACAGCAACTGAAACAAATGAAGACATTAGTATGGCATTGGAGAGCTCACTGTCCACAGCGCACTTTGCAATGGAGCAAAAAATAAGTGAAGCAGCCACGCCTCCATAATAGCAACATGCTGAAACTGTCTCTCTGTAGACACAGAAACAAATGCATACCAATTAGTTTGGATATGTCCAGGCTTCCAGGAACAGTGCTGCCATTTTCTACTCCAAGTTGTCCTCTGCTTCAGCACCATGAGCTGCCGTGATCGCTGGGTACACAACAAACGCCACGAAACATTAACGAAGTGCAAACAAAGCTGGCCTTATGGTGCAAAAATGATAGAAACTAATAATGATGTTTTGGGAAAGTATATGCTGACATGCTACAATGGGCCATAAACGATCAGCTCGGGTTGCACTAAGAGCAATTTTGTGCTAACTTTCACACAATCACATGCTTGGTAAGCACTTGACAGAAGTGCAGACAGACATTTATATGAAAATGCTACATCATCACTCCTACTGCAATAGCAAATGACAATGCTTACTGTGCTAAAGCCAATTCACATGCTCATCCCACACCCTAAAGCATCCACTTGATTCTTTATCACTATGAGCCGTGCACAAGACACCAACCGATTGTATGGCTTTCCACAAACTTACAACACACGTTCACATATGCAAAAATAAGACCTACCCGAAATTATTGACCATATAAAACTACAGTGCACTTTTTATCTTCATTACTAATTACTGTGGTGCATGCTGCAAATAAAACCACACCGCTGAGTTCATGCTCGTTGAAAGCAGATGCCCCCCCACCCCCAAAAGAAAAAGAACTGTGGCGCACAAAACAAACAGTGTTCTTGCTACAGCAGTGTAGTGCACAATCCTATGAGAAGCTTTTCCATCATGGGCACTTTACCATTAAAAGAGTCTGTATTACAAGGGACCCAAGTGCTTCAGGACACAGAAAAGATATAATGGCAAGTTCAATATTTTAAGCACTTTTTTCCCCAAATACCAGTTTATGAAAAAGCAGCATATGCTAGCTAGATAAACTCACTTGAACTAACCTACGTCTATAGCAATGTTAACCAAAATAAGCACCTACGATGCTCCTGTTTGCACCTGCTGTGGTGTAGGTTTAAAGCTATTCAATTAACTCAAATACATTACCTTCCAGCGAGCTCCGCGAACAAATTTAACTGCTACAGGCCTCGACGTTGCGCAGACATCCTCTCAATAGAGAAAGTATATTAATTGCTGACCAAAAAGCAAGTGCAAGGAGGCAGTCGGTTACGCACCGTGTGTTTTTCTATCTGCGCTCCTGTCTCCTGCACTGCGCACGCTTTGCACATCAGTTCATTATTACCAGCCTCTTGAAAGGTAACTTCCATTTTATATTATCACCATGACAAGCGACGAGATATCGTTACGGGTAGTTTCAGGCGATCGTCTCTTACAGACAGTAAGAGGCAGTACATGGGATTGCACGGCAGAAGCACGGAATGGCGTAAGGCAACGCGCATTAATCGACCTATTCTAGCTTTAATCAACGCACACGGTAGCCGCTTCGCGCAACTGTATGCATGCCAAGGAAAGCACAGATCCTAGAACAAAACATTATCAGATAGCCCGACAAATGGTGCATCATTCGTGCTGCGTGAAAACGCAGCCCAGGATATATTTTTCGGCCCCTGCATAAAAGAGTAGTCACACAGTGAAGTAACCAAGTAACGTAATTACGCAACTCGTATAAGCTTACCGGAGTTTGGCGTCCACTGTGCGCTCGTCGGCTTTCCGGTCGACTACGTACACACCCGGCGACGGTCCCGTCAAAAGGTGCTCGCTTGTCCTCCTCTAAAGCCGCAGTCACATTTGGTCACAACACTGGGACGTGAACTGTTTCAGATGGTTTTCGCTCACTCTTTCAGGAAGTTTTACTCACTGTCGAATCACGCGCGCTCATAATCGGAAAAAACGTGGTAACACGGCACATGGCACTGCTGTGAGCGCGAACAAAGCTGCACGTCCGTCGAAGCTCGTCCGCTGCCGACTCGGTGCTGTTCAACATTCCGACACGCGATGTTTGTCCGCTCGATGCCCGCCCATGATGAGAAGAAAACAATTCGCGCGCACAATATTGATAAACAAAGAGTGCAAACGAGAGCGCAAAACATGTGCTCCGCACGCGACGCAGGCCCCGGTAGAAAGAGGACTGTTCAGCAAATTCCACTGCTACAGCTGCATAGGTGGCAGCACTGTCGTGTTATAATACAAAATATATTTTAAAAAAGAAAGGTATATTTATCGCTTCAGAAACCACTATTATCACAAATGCCGTTGCTTATTTTAGTTTCTCAATGATAATGTTGCGTCTTTTGGCAAATCAAGCGAGTTATTGAACTACGCCGTTTCAAAACTGCACCGCATGCGTTTCAGATCTCTGAGTCTTCAAAGATCTCAAAGAGATCTTTGAGGACTCAGAGATCTCAAAGGCTGCGCTTTTGCGTATTACTGCCTAGAGTTACTGTATATGTTCCCCTCGGGGAACGGAGTTGCGTCTCTGACAGAGCTAAAGCCCCTCTACTTCTGGAGGTAGAGGGGCTTTAGACAGAAAGCGCCGTTCGCGCTCCCATTCGCCAACAGCGCTCACGCGCTCAAAATGCATTCTTTTGGGGAAAGCCAACTTCACGGTTGCGCTTGCGCTGACGCTCGCCGCGTCACCACGGCTGCTAATTACCACCGCGCCACTACTGCCTCAGCCGAGTCCGACGTTCAGGCAGAGCTAGGCAGGCTCAAAAGCAGAAAATTTTCGTGATTGGGCACTTCGTTTTAATACGCGGCCTGTTTCATAGTGAGAGAAGAACAAGGCAGTGCCAAATCTGCGATTCGCTGAACTGGATATCGGTGTTGGCAATCGCCAGCTCTTTCACCTGCTCTTTCACACACACACGCCACAAATATAAATAAAAGAGGAAGTGACACTTGAAGCAAAATGTTCAGCCGTGGTCAGCCGTCGAAACCAGCACTACAGGTTATGTCGGCAGCTCTGTGCGACGAATTATTTCTTTCAGCTTAACAGTGCGTTTTAGAATACACGCCCCTACACACGCCACACACAAAATCTGATTACATGGGTTAATTGTAACTCTCATTAACAACATTTTTGCGGTATAGTAGGCATAAACGTTCATGATATGCAGGGCTCACGCCTCCTTAGTAACAGCTGGCAAGCCGGTGACCAAAATTAGACCGGAAAGGAAAAAAAAAATGTGCACGTGTGAATACGCGCAGAGCGCTACGCAGCATAAAATTTTGAAGCTGCATCCTGTTTCTATACTACGCCAGATATACTAGATGCGTAAAATTCTCTCGGCAGATAATTTTTTTGCATTGTTTTATCTGCGCTCGTCGTTTTTCAAAGTGCCTATTTTACCTTTCATACAGCTGCGTCAATAACGATCTGAAACGAGCGTTTTGTTCATTTTATTTTGTCCTGAATGGTATTATCATTTGATATTAAGAAAATGCTTATACCGATAGTAGGGGCCATCGAACTGTTTATAACACCACTTGTGTATAAGTTGATTGTTCGTTCGAGTCCCCTTTCTGTTTCTTTTTTGGAATCGGAAATCTTTCCGGCAGCGACATGGAATAAGCGAGCGAGAAAGCGCACGTCGCCGCAGAGCCGTGCCGTCTCCTACATTCGAGAGGAACGGCTTTCTTTCTTAACGCGAATGAATGTGCAAGATGGCAGACCTATGCGCAACTCTGCTCCCGTAGGGAGCACATACAGTAACTCTATTACTGCCATGATGCGGGAAACAGACTTTCATTTGTGACAGATGCACGCACTCCTCCGCCCTTTTATAAAATTAGGATAGGAGGCACGGGCAAAATAATTGTGATTTCGTTCAGGAAAGGACTACGGAGTAGGGAGAGCTGAGATTCGTGAATAGAAACAAAGAGAGACGCATATGACCACGGCAAGAACGGCTGAGCGTCCTTCGTGCTGGGGGAAAGGAAATGAAAGAGTGGAAAGGGGAAGATCGCCGTATTGGGGGGCTTTTGAATACCTGCAGTTGTTTAACGGAAACAGAACGTTTAGTAGGGAACATTGAAGGAGAAAGTAGAACCATCATAAAAAAAGGTGGGAAGGAAAGGGGGCACACTTGTTCATCAAGAAGGCACTAATAAATCGGCAAAAGATACGTGAAAAAATCGTTAACTTCATAAGACCATTACAAACGTCGCATTATCATATATAAATAATAAGCAATGACTATAAATAAAAACACATGATCATGATAATTATCAAATTATTTCTGATAACAAGCGTGGTAAAGCTTAGAAATAGGCCAAAATAACCCCAAGTGTCCAAGAATGAAGAATTTGTGATCGTAATTGACACAAGAAAGGTTATAATGGTAATAATAATGGTGACAAAACATAGTATGCTCAATAATCACCATAATTCAGCAGAAATGACAGTGACTCGGCAAAAAAAGTTAAAACTCACAAGCTGGTGGAATGGGATCGGAAGTGAAGGAAGCGCTAAAGGATGATCGTGGAAGTAGGTCATGATGAGCATGGCTCAGCAAAAAAGACAGTGACTCAGCAAAAGGCATGCAAACTAAAAAATTGATGCAATTAGTTCGGACCCATCCCATGGAATGGGCTCCGGTTTCAGAACCCGGGACCCAGGGTTTGGACCCTTAGGTCGCTGCATTTGTGATGACGTGTTTTGACATTAGGTACTGCAATGAAACAGTACTCGCCCAGAAAACCTCATGTGCTTTGACATTACGCTCCCTTATTGCTACTGGCACCAGACATCCTCATGTGCATTGACGCTAGAGTGTCTGAGTACTGCTGGCACCAGAAATTCTCATGTGCACTGACATTAGGGTGTCTGAGTACTTCTGGCACCAGAAACCCCCATGTGCATTGACATTAGGGTTTTTGATGTGAACGTAATGCCAGATGACATTAGCCATTGCAAGTCTAATGACTGTCTAATGTCACATTAAGAGTTCATTAGGTATACATTAGACTCTCAATATTCATTTTCATAAGGGTCCCGCATTGTTCACCGGCGGCCATATCGTGTGTCCCACACAGAGCGCAAGATTATCGAGGAAAACGTATCAGACATGCTCCGAAGGAACATCATACGACCTTCTTCGAGTCCCTGGTCTTCCCCAGTCGTCCTCGTGCAGAAGAAAGACGGGTCCGTGCGTTTTTGTGTTGATTACCGTGCCTTAAACAAAATCACGCGCAAGGATGTTTACCCCTTGCCACGGATCGACGATGCATTAGATTCCTTACATGGCGCCGAGTATTTCTCTAGTCTTGACCTTAGATCGGGCTATTGGCAAATACCCGTGTCGGAGTCCGACAAGGAGAAAACAGCCTTTGCTACGCCAGATGGGCTGTACGAGTTTAATGTAATGCCTTTCGGACTCTGTAATGCGCCTGCCACTTTCGAGCGTATGATCGACACTGTCCTTCGTGGCTTAAAATGGAGGACATGTCTGTGCTACTTGGACGATATTGTAGTATTTTCGACTACATTTGCCGAACACCTGCAGCGTCTCGAACAAGTGCTTTCCTGCCTCGCACGCGCGGGCCTACAGCTCAATACGAAAAAATGTACTTTCGCAAGCAAGTCCATCAAGGTGCTGGGGCACTTAGTCAGTAAAGACGGCATTCGACCGGACCCTGAAAAACTTTCCGCCGTCCTCGAATTTCCCCGTCCTCGACGCCAAAAAGATCTGCGCAGTTTTCTCGTACTGGCTTCCTACTTCCGGCGCTTCATACGCAACTTTGCTGCGCTTGCATCTCCGCTCCATCAACTCCTTTCAAACAATGTACCATTCGTTTGGTCGGACGATTGTGAAGATGCGTTCATAAAACTGAAACACGCTCTAACGTCGGACCCCGTATTGTGCCACTTTGACCAAAGCGCAGCCACTATCCTTCACACTGACGCTAGCAGTCATGGTCTCGGCGCTATTCTCTTGCAGCGTGACAAGACCTCGCGTGAACGAGTCGTCGCTTATGCAAGTCGCACGTTGACCACTGCTGAGAAAAATTATACTATAACCGAACAGGAGTGCCTCGCTGTTGTTTGGGCCGTGCAGAAATTTCGCCCATACCTCTACGGCCGCCACTTCACCGTCGTTACCGACCATAATGCGCTGTGCTGGCTCTCATCGCTCAAGAACTTATCGGGTCGCCTTGGTCGCTGGGTGATACGTTTACAAGAGTATGACTTCGATGTAATCTACAGGTCCGGAAAGAACCACCAAGACGCCGACGCCCTTTCTCGCCAGCCTTTGCCGAGCAGTAATGACTCAGCATCACCAAGCGGTATAACGCGCCCTCCGGGCTTTCACTATCGCCTTTGCCCGCATCAGCGCTCGACTGGCTGCAACCTGACCACCAATCTGCCCTCGTCCCCCACCAACGGGATGACCCGTATTGTCGGACTATCCTAGAGCGCATGCAAGGTTCTTCTGCACCTCCAAACGCCCGGCTTCGTCGTCAGCTCAAGCAGTTCAAGCTTCAAAATGGGGTCTTGCATCGCTATATCTATCACGTCGATGGCAACAAGTGGGTTCCCGTCATACCGCGTTCTTTGCAACGCGAGGTACTAGAAGCATTTCACGATGACCCGACGGCAGGCCACCTAGGATATCATAAGACGTACGACAAAATACGAAGTCGATGCACATGGCCCGGCCTGTCCTCCACCGTCGCCAAGTACGTCACATCATGCTCTCTTTGTCAAAGCCGCAAGCGACCTACGACTGCTCCTGCTGGTCTTTTGCAACCTCTTCCCTGCCCCGCTTCGCCTTTCGAAGTCGTCGGAATAGACTTGTACGGTCCACTTCCCAAGACCTCAAATGGTAATCGGTGGATTGTGACGGCCGTGGACCACCTGACACGCTATGCGGAGACAGCATATCTCCAATCTGGTACCGCCGCTGAGGTTGCCGATTTCTTTCTGACCAATATCTTTCTACGACACGGAGCCCCGCGCGTTCTCCTCAGCGACCGTGGCAAGGCCTTCCTATCGTCTCTTCTTAACGAAGTTCTGCGTGCCACCAATACTGTCCACAAGACCACCTCGAGCTACCATCCGCAGACCAACGGCTTGACAGAGCGTTTTCATCGTACTCTGTCAGATATGATTGCCATGTACATCCGCCCCGACCACACCAACTGGGATGCAATCCTGCCGTTCGTCACATTCGCATACAATACGGCTGTACAGCGTACCACCGGCTTTTCACCATTTTTCCTCGTGTATGGCCGCTCGCCAAGTTTACCATTAGACGTGTCGCTACTTACAGCAGCTCCTGCACTCTCAGGGACGCCCTTTTCCGAGCAGTTTTTGTCCCGGGTCGCGGATTGCCGTCATCGGGCTCGCATCAACACCAGCATCTCTCAGGAAGTTCGGAAAGAGCGCTACGATTCGACTCACCGCACTGTGACTTTTTCCCCTGGAGACGAAGTGCTCCTATGGACACCTGTGCGCGTTCCCGGCTTGTGCGAAAAATTCGCCAGTCATTTTATTGGACCCTACGTGGTCATTGAAAAGACATCCCCTGTTAATTACCGCGTATCGCCGCCTCGAATCCCTTCCGACCTCCGTTGCCGTGGTACCGAGATTGTTCATGTCGCTCGATTGAAACCGTACACGCGCCGGGTCTCATGATAATGCGCGGCCAGGCGGCCGCTTCCACTGCGGGAGGGCATTAGTGTGAGCGCGATCTATGAACTACTCTTCTTCATCTCTAGGAATCATCATCACTTGTATTTCTTCCTCATCTCTACATATCATCATCACCTGGACGATCGGATCTTCGTTGTCGCAGCTCGTAATCGGCCATATTAAACGATCCCTTATAAGGCCACTATTCGTGATTCCTGGTGTAAACTAGTCTCGAAAGGAGTAGTTATAGTACACAAGATATAGCTGAAAAGGTCTGCGGAATTCCGGAAAATCCATTGTTTGGAGCACATGTTCGGAGAGCGAAATAAATGCGACTAACTTGCGCAATTTTGAAGATAAAACTCCACTAATTGGTATACTTAGCGACTGCCTAAATATCTATATCATCAGTGGAAAACATAATTGTATCTATTTCACTTACAGAGTTATAACGAGTTTAATGTTAAGACGCTATTTTGTTGTATTTGCTACATTCGTAAGTTAAATTTCCGTGCGCTAACAAGCGCTAGGTAAATATCTGTCACCAGGTGCAATTTATTTTCAGCTATCTTGTAAATTGACGAAAGAAAAACATAAAAACTGAAATCATCAATATAGCTTTTTATAAAATTAGCCAATTGCGCTAAGGATTCCTGTTTGGTATCGACTTTAAGAACACATCGATGCGCTCATCTTGGTGAAAAAATGAAATGCTCACAAAATCAGAGGCATCGACTTAGAAATTTTATGAAAGAATTTC
This sequence comes from Hyalomma asiaticum, assembly GCA_013339685.2. Lineage (NCBI taxonomy): Eukaryota > Metazoa > Arthropoda > Arachnida > Ixodida > Ixodidae > Hyalomma > Hyalomma asiaticum. Next base: position 341,001 of record JABSTT010001692.1, read on the forward strand.
TGTCGTTCCCGCTTTCTTTTCGTTCACGAAACCGTGGTCATTTTTGCTTCTTCTTTTCTTTTTTTTTTCTATGCTTCTGCATGGCGGGCGAGCAAGACACGACCGGACGGGTTCTGCGAAGAAAAAAGGGGGACATTTTACAAGCCAGGCTGCAACCGCCTTTTGTGTCGAGATCATTTCTGCCCTGTTCCGACCTGCGGGCCTTGGCGCCAGCTTCGGCAGCTTCGGCTGTACCCTCTCCGATTTTCAACGCTCCAGGGCCGGTATCTTATAAGGGTTCCAAAAGTGGACTGGTCCACTTGCCCGCGCGTGATTGTGTAAAACCGCGCTTGCGTCAGCAAAAGAACGATTGTGACCAATCAGGAAAGGCCAAGTGGACCGGTCGACTTCGGGAACCGTTATAAGATATCGCCCCAGGGATGCACTGCGAAAGGTTCGTTGGCAGTCCCGCAGCTGCCCCCCGAGCCGACGGGGACGAGCGAGTGCGCCGCATGTATCTTTTTTGTTGCGTTTCGAAAGATGCTTAATTGTTAGCATATTGTGTATGCCCTTCGTGCGAGTGCATATGCTCGCTCTCGTGAGACCACCACCCCTTTCAGGTGAACGCGGCGACAGAGGAATACTTGTACGGAATGCATCCTTGGAAATCTGTGAAACGTAGCGCTTAGAGGTACTATCCTTTGTCAGCGAGAGATGATACCTGTACGTGACGGTCTTGATTATTTCAGTTGTCCGTTTCTCCTTCTTTTATTCTCGCTTTTGTTAGTGTGTTTTTTTTTTTCATATCAATATCATGATGTTAGGACAGCTGGCTGTAATGCTTCCTCCCTTCCCACGTCTTCGTATTGAAATAAGAAAAAAAAAAACTGGAACAATGTTTCAGCTGGGAGGAGGAAAATGAGAGGACGATACCGAACACTCAAGGCACTTCAGCTGATATACGATGCGTTAATACGGAAAGGGGAAGATTTGTCAAAGCTTATTTTCACTTGAGCAGTCATCACTGATTTTAACGATATTCTGACTTTCGCTTGCAAGGCTAGTGACTTCGCATTTTTTCTTCCTGCGATAACGGGCGAGTGATTCATATCCACCGCCAGGGCAACGTAGCACAGGAAAACATGTGCTCGCATTTTACTAGCCTGGTTGCAATACTCCTGCACCTATTCATTTATGCACTGACCTGCTTGCCTGATGTAACATATGTCGCCGGAGAACGGGATTTGACAGACGACATAGATTTGCCATAATAAAAATTTTTCTTCCGCTGCCTTCAGGGGATCTTCATGGTATAACTTTATTATTATTATTATTATTATTATTATTATTATTATTATTATTATTATTATTATTATTATTATTATTATTATTATTACGAAGACTGTGCTGATAGAAATAGTAAGTTGTCTCAAGGGGATGTTTTATTTAGATCGTACGAAACCTAGCGAATGTATAGCATGGCAGCTTCATTATTATTATGCATCTCACAGGCTGAAGTACAAGAGTAGCTTAGGATGCTCCAGGAACAGTTGTAGCAGCCAACGTTTCCGTATGTGTGTGATGAATTTGTATTGATCATAGGCGAATTTCCCCTTTCGTTCTGATTGTCGAAATACCTACGAATGAAACTACTAGGCTCCTGAACATTCATTGTGCGATGAGTGATCACCTCACGTGTTGGTGTTGTTTAGCCAGGGCTAATGACGCACTTATCGCCTTTCGTTTCAGCCCTTCCAAACTGGTAAAACGTGCTCTTGCTAAGACAGGGGTTTATTAATAGAGCGCCCTTAAGTCCGGTCACACTTATTGCAAGCTTGTTTCGGTGAGCAAGCTTCATTGCTTTTAAAAGCCGGTGTATGGTGTATCCAACGCTAACGCTGATCCTATGTATACTTTTAAGAAACGTATTGTAGTGGTGCTATTCCCTACAACAACCACGTTTCGCTTAATGCGAGGAAATTAGCCGCGTGAGGAAAGGCGCAGATTATATTAGCAGCACTATAGCAAGCAAGGGGATCTGTGAAAAAAAAAGAAGCACTTATCCCACAAAGAAGGCAAAGCGTGGTTGTCACAAGAAGCACAAGGGAAAAAACCTGAGCGCAATTCCGGTCTCATAACTCGGACCCCGTTGTCCTGCGCACGTTACATTGGGAAAACAGGACGGTGCACAAATGAGTGGCTATTCAAGAGTGTGGCAACATGTCCGTTAAAATGCCATAAGACGGCTTTCTCGCGATACATAGCCAAGATTGCAGATATGAATGTATTCGATAAAGCAGTTATCTTTAGAAAAACAAACGTGAAGTGACCTCGTCTTATGATTGAGAGGGAGCAGATTATTTTATGTCAGTATTGTACGCGACTGCTGGCGAGTCTTTTGACTATTTTTCTTTTTACTCTTTATATTTTTCTGTCCCCCTGCGTGAGTTATTTTGTCGTTAGTTTGAACGAGCTTCCTCCTCGTTTGACGACTGAACCGAATGGTGATTTATTTCCCTGCGCGGGCCGGGTGGTCCTCTCCCTCGGTCCCCAGAACATTTTGTGCGAATGTCGGTGCGCGTGAGTGCGTGTGTATGTGCGTGCATGTTTCGTCGTTTGTGGCAATGTGCGTCGGCGCGGCTGTAAGTGGCGGTGGACATGTGACCTTGGAGGAGCGAGCGAGAAAAGCGCGGGAAGACGAACTAATCAGACGAGATGCAGTGAGTGCGGGTAGAGCCACAAAAGCGAGCGGGTGCGATGGACAGTGCGGACTGCGGACAGTGCGATGTGCGAGAGGGATGTGTGAGCGGCTGTGTGACCGTGTGAAGAGTGTGCGTGTTTTATGTTAAAATTTCATTCTTGTGTAACGTTTTAATTCACCTTTTAGTTCTAAGTAAATAGTTTTCATTTTTCATTCCTCTAAACTCTTGTGCGTGTACTTTTATTGCGGCCATTCATTAATCCACCAACATTGCCAACAGTATTGTTTCTATCAGCCAAACCTTATCGTTGTCTCACAAGGAATAGAATTTTCCGCACATGCAGTAACGCACGATATGAAGTTGTGGTGCGCTATATACCGGGTGTTTCAGAGAACGATTTCAAGTTTCCAAAGATAGGCTTTCTGAGAGAAAAAAAAAAAAAACGCTTATTTTCTTACGGAACGACCTCTAAGGATGGGCGGACGTGAGCAGTCGTAAGAAACTTGCAGTTTGCCCTGTAAACAACTAAGATGGCGCAATCCGTTTCTAATTAGCAGCCTTTTCAGGTTCCTGCCATTGAGGAATTCGCAGCCGAAAGACGACGAAGCTTATCCGCTTGTAGTCTAAAACAAAGAAGAAATTATTCGCAGAGACCCAGTGACATAGCGTTTTTTGCCTCTTGGAACTCGCTGCAAAAGGAGCTCCGGAAGCCGCCTGTGAACACAGCATCCGCTGGTGACGTGTTGAAATGCATGCGCCAGTCAATTCGATATGCATGGGCTTTCCAAAGTCGTGGCTACGTAGTCTGTGATGATAGCGTCTTGCAGCGAGCGAATAAGCAAAAAATAGTGGAGGCCTCTGCATATGCAGAGCATCGAGGCCATTGTATAATTCGAATTGGCCGGCGCAATCTTTGCTACACGTAAGCAGCAGTGGTTGCATTCACACGTGACATCTGGCGTCCTTCATGAGCGCTTTGGTGCCGCAAAAAGCCCAGGTTTTCTAGAGCTGCAGAGCTTTATACAATTCGTTTTTCTTTGTTTTAAGGGCTCATATGGCATCGTCATCACCGTGGCTAAAATCCGTCCTTTGGATTAATAAAAAAGTCTAATTAAGGATGTAATTAGTAAGTATTACTTTGTGATCCAATTAATACGTACTTTTTTGAGACTTCATGACATTTACCTCAGCGAAAAGTTTCTTTATGAAGAGGTTTTCCTTTTTTTTTTCTCGAACAGCCTATTTGAATTCACGTGTTCACTGAAACACCCTGTATATCCCTACATTGTACTTGTTTTGTGGGGCGATTAACGCGATCAGCGAGGCTACTTTTCTGAGAATCGTTTTCTTCGGCTCGCTGAAGGAATTAAGCGCCAATATTTTAGTGGCGCAGATGGTGCTGGTGTTCCTTCTTGCATGTGCTAGTCAAACTTCTGTATCATTGCGACAGTCCGTATATGATTGCTTGTTTTTTACCATATCTGCTTTTCTTTTTTTGACAAAGTTTTCTAAGCCAGTCTTAATGAATGTGCCCTGGAACTATTTCCACTGTGTGCGCAGAAAATTTACCGCCCACTTGACATATACAAAAGATGATTAGAGAGTCAACAAAAAGGTCGTCATTTTGTGCAAATACACTTACACAAGAATGCAAGTGAAGTTGCCAGTAAACATATATAAATGTCAGCATAATTTTATCTTGTGATTTCTGCACATACGAATAAGCAGTCATACAACGCAACGGCAACTTGCATTGTGCTATGAGCTGCGAGTCGAGTTACCTTTGCCCTGTATTCATCGTATCTCTGTGATTATATAAGATATCCTGAGAAAACATGTGCGAAGATCTTGTATACACAGAACACCGGATATTTGCGTAGTTCTTTCGAAATCGCTTCTTTCACGGTAGCGCGCAGTGTAATATGGTAGGAGTGAAATCGAATAGTATAACAGGATTGACTAACTTTATAACCTGAAAAGCCGCGCGTTCAAGCCTAATTGAAAATGGAGTTTACTTATACTGGGAGTTCGCGCCCAACGTAATTGCTAAAGCGCGATGCTGCTAATTTTTGCATATCGATAAAAATCTGACTAATTTCGCTCAGGAAACACAAACTGAATGGTGTAAGAGCGCAGTTGCAGCTACAATTGGATGTGCCCAGTGTGACGTATATCAGTTTTCCTCCCATTGCCGGCGAGCGAGGATAGGCAAGTGTAATCAAGCGCCAATATTTATTGTTTCTTTGCTACGCCTGCTCACGCGTGCCAGAATAGCCGCTTTACAACGACACTCGTTCACTGTTGCGCGGCAGCGCAAGGGCAGCAACTATGTCGCACAGAGGACCAAGGAAATTACCGAAAACAGCGCTTTTTGACCATTCAATTGCGGTTTCCCGAGAGAAATAAGCCGGATTTCCTCGCGCTGCGGCAATTCTAAAAAGGTGCCCTTTTACACATTCTACAACGGATATCGAATTCCCGTATAAGTAACATGCATCTTTCCATTAGGTTTGAGTGTCTGGCTGTTATTGTCTGGGCTTTAATCATTCTAATATTGTTAATTACCGTTAGCATTTTAACATCGTTTACACGGTACGTGCTGCCATGAAGGAAGACCGCAAAGATTTTGCAGATGGTTATCCGTGTTCAAAACGTTTTTGGACGCATTTTCTGAAACACCCTTTATAGCTATACGTAGACCATTATTCTTCCCAAATTTTAATTATTGCTTTGCTGTCTGGTTTGTGCAGATGGGACATGAAACGTCCGCGTTATGTGTGAAATGTTCAAAGATTTTTTTATTATTGGTGTGTGCGAATACCAAATTTTCCGAATACGAATAGAGTAAAAATATAAAATTTTATATATGGAATAAATATCGGATATCAAAAGAAGAATGCCTCTTCCGTAATAATAACGTACTTAGTACAAAAATTTACTTTGAGGAAGTGCGTTATAAAGCTATCAGCATAAAATGCAATGTTACCTAGGTATGCAATATTCAAGAATATTCGAAACATTCCAATATTCGCACACCCCTATTCTTCATGTACAAGCACCTTTCTCTGCTTAGTTCGTACAAGTTTCACTTCTGCTCTAGAGCAGTGATCTTTTTACAGTGATTAGCTTGAAAATTATGCTGATTGTTTGAGAACCTTTAAATGCTTTTAAATTTTTTTCCTGTATTTATTTGCAACGGCGATAATATAATGGAAAAATACACATTTTCGACATTTCCTTCTCCTATCACTTTGGCTCAGTCAAGTGTGCGCCCTGGCTTTGCAATACGTCAACTGTGGGATTTCTTGCTAGGAATCACCCATTCTAGTTTACTTCTAAGTTGGATTAGTAATGAAATTATTCACACAAATTGATGCTGTTCTAGAAGCCTTCGTTCGCATTTAGCATTTTGCTGAACGTGTGTTGTCCTGTGTTTGACTATTAATGCGGCTCTTGCAGCTCATCTCTGTCGCGTGTTCTACTTTCTTTTGCCCACTGCACATAAAACTGATTGCTCTTGTTTTCACGGAAAAAACAGCGCGAACACAAGGACGATGGAAAAGGGCACACACACCACACCACGCCCTTTTTCATCGCCCTTGTGTTCGCGCTGTTTTTTCCATGATGCTTGACCAACTAGCCTGCAAATCCATCCTTGTTTTCACGTTTCCTGCGATCTGCCTTTCTTGTGTTACGTTTATCGGTCGCTTTCTGTGTCGTTGTTTACTCCTTGTATTTTTTGAACATCTGCTTGATCTGCAACCGCAGACTGGTGTTTATTATGAATAAACCAAATAACAACTCAATTACCTTTTTGAATACCTTCTTGCGCTATTTGAAGAAACCACTCGAACGCAGAAGGGAAGTGCTGTCATGAATATTCCATTATGTAAAGATAGTGCTGATGCGTAACACAATATACGATCAGGACGCAGTAAAAAGTGGCTACAACAGAGAAAACACACCAAATATAGTCCCGGCGTACCAAGCAAAAATTCTGTCCGGCACGGAGTACAAAAATTTATCTATATACTCCCAATGTGACTCTTGAAAACTCCGCCAAACACGGAGTATGCAAAAAAATATATACTCCCAAGGCACCACGCAGCAACTCCGTCAGACACGGAGTAAAAAATAAAAATATATACTCCCAAGGCACCACGCAGGAACTCCGTCAGGCACGGAGTAAAAAAATAAAAATATATACTCCCAAGGCAACACGCAGGAACTCCGTCAGGCACGGAGTAAAAAATAAAAATATATACTCCGAAGTTACCACGCAGGAACTCCGTCAGGCACGGAGCAAGAATTAAAAATATGTACTCCCAAGGCACCACGAAGGAACTCCGACCGATGCGGAGTAAAAGTTTACTCCGACCCTACGGAGTATAATTAACTCCCAATGGGGGGTCGCTAGAGGACACGCCATTTACTCCCAGCAGGGAGTAAATTTTTTTTACAGTGTAGTGGCTACGGTACTCAGATCCTGATGCGAAGATCGCGGAATCAAATTCCGGTCGCGGCGGCTCAATTTCGATGGAGGCCAAATGTTGAGGACCGTGTACTGTGCGATGTCAGTGCACGTTTAAGAGTCCCCCGGTCGTCGAAATTTCCGGAGCCCTGCACTACGCCGTCTCTCATAAGCGCGGCTGGTTTTGGGAAGTAAGACCCCAGAAATCAATTTCATAAGCCTGTGCAAAACAGACTAAATACACGGAATACTCACGACTCATTTCTTGTTTATACTGCTGTATGCTATGTCGAGTGTTCCGGTCGAAATGAACTTCTTTACGCGTTCAGATAAAGTGGCTATAGCTAGGCTAGGGTCACCTGCTTCTCAAAGGCGCTCGACCTGCGCATTATAGGTTTTGTTCAGTTTGTGCAAGGAGATTTTGTCAGGGATGACTTTAGACAGGGCATGGCGATTCCGTTTTTCACTACTTTCGAATGCTTGAAGTGAAACGGCTTGGTGCTCTAGGGGAATACTGCCAACACGCGTGATGTTGCTCAAATATCAGAGTTATTTAGAAGTTGTAGCGCGTTTCCCTGAGGCACTTCTTTCGACAACCTTGCACCGTCACCATTAACTATAAATTGATCGCTTATATAGGTAACGACGGATTTAAAATCGTCCTTACTCGAAAAAACCAAGTAATCATCAGCATAACGAAATGCCATAATGTCATGATCACCGAAGGCCTCCTTAAGCGGCTGTGAAACTTGCTCGAGTAAAGATCACTAAGAATAGGGGTCTGAACTTATAAAATTCCCGATTGTAAACGTTCAGTGGTTGCCCCTCTCCTTACCCCCGTATGCAGAGATGTAACGTGCATCGCGCATGGACGTGCATCGCGGAGGTATGCCTTCTTCGAAATATCAGTCAGCACACACACGCTCAAGTGTGCTTTGGGTCAAGTTATTGCATTCCGCAACGCCCGCTGCTGCGATATACAGTGTTCCTTGATGAACGAGCCCGTTATCCGGGGGTTTCAGTGCGGTCTCCAAGAGCTCCACAAGCTTCCTTGTTTCGCTTCTCTTACTTGAAGATCTTGTTTCGCGTGTGCATAATCGCCCACACAGGAGCCAAATAAATGGTGCGTCTTCGTGGTGCCTTTCAACGACTCTTGTCTAGAATGCCCCACGGCCTTCGTGAGTGGTCTTGGCCGGCACCTTGATGCGATAGGCCGGTGTGATCGCATATGATGGGGGTTTGAAGGAGCTCGCCTCCCTTTCTCTTGCAGGCGTCCCAACAGAATGGCAGCTGTCCTTGCTGAATGAAATCTGACTGCGATACCCTTTCAAGAAAAGACCAAGATATACGAACGCGCTATGTCGGAATGTACATACAAAAAAACGAAGAACGAACAAAAAGAAAGAAAAACGCACTCCCAGCGACGAGTACGTAGTACGTGGATCCCCCTATCCTGTCTCACATGTTTCACGCTGTCCGCAAGCAGAGCAGAATCAAAGTACACGTGCAGACAGTGTCCGCTTCACGTGAAACGTTCCACGTTGACAGCAAAAGAACTAGAGTGTACATGCCATATGCTAGTAAAGTAGGTTTCGGAGCCCGCGTGCCGACCACAGCGCTTTGTTTGGAAGGATACTGCTGTCATGTCAACGGGGTGTCATGTCAACGCTGAAACGTTGCAGCCGTGTATACGATGTTGTCCCCAGAGAGCGCACCACAATCGAAGGCGGCACCCGATTTTACAAAACATGAAAAGAGCCGGGTGATCCTACTCGTGAACGTCTACGGGCACACCATGGAACGCCAGGTTGTTTGAAACATATAAAGGATAATCGCGTATGGTATCACGCGGCACGGTAACCGGCAATACGAGAAAGCTAAAAGAAAGTGGAATAAGAAAGCTGCAAAAGAGAAGCGAGATCACACCGAAATTGGTAAGCGCACATGTCCTTCATTACTGGCTCATTCGGGCAGCTTTTATATTTGCTCGTTGGATGACTGCGTGACAAGTTCGGCATGCTGAACGTTGATACAGTCATGGGCGCCAACAGTGATTGGAAAAAAGGAAATTCGCTCGTAATCACGCTTTCAGCGAAGCGTGTTTCGTACCTTGAGGATAGCTTACGCATGCAAAAGGAATCCCTATGTAAAGGATATGTGAGCAGAATCCCCTAAAGATACATGAGCAGCAGTTCCGCGTCGTCACCATCACTTTATTGCACGCCTGTGCGCAGTCGAGGCATCCGGTTACACAAAGTAATTCGGCCACGTCATGAAAGTCCCGTACCACTTTAGGAGATCTCGCGAACTGCGGGAAGCACACCAGAATCCAGCACAGCGACTTCGCGCTGAGCAGGGTCATTTTTCCAAACTCACGGCACACGTGTTGACTGAGGAATCTGCACGAGACCATCAGCGACTGTTTGAAGCGCACTGGTGCCGTAAAACCACAGGAGCCGGTAACTGCAGCGTCGAGGGCTCGGGCGGAGTAGTCCCCGCTTTCCTGGCGAGGTACCGGGAAGCCCCGCTTTTTCGTGCACCTGTGGCGAACGAGGTTCGTCGTACAGCGTCACCTGGCCACGCAGGAAGGGTCGCGGAATTTTCGACACGCGATGCACTTCTGAAAACGCTTTTCCGCGGTGCGGCAAGCAAATTCACGAACAGGTAACCTCAGCTTGACGTCCGTTCGGGAGGCGGCGATGCTGGAATGAAGCACGAAGTCAGTTTCAAGCTAGCCCCTGAGCAGACTTGAAATGGGAGCGGCCTTCGGCCCGTCTAAGTCCTCCGCAAGTCAAGTACGGTTTATGACATGCGGCAAAGCGTTCTTGAGACTGGCGCAACTTCGAGCCAAGTTACATCTCTGCACACAGAGGTTAGTGTTCTTGAGCAAGTTTGACAGCTGCTTAAAGGAAGCCCCAGGTGAACATGAGATTATGGTATTTCGCTATGCTGATGATTACTTGGTTTTTTCTAGTAAGGACGATTTTCAATCCCTCGTTAACTGTGTAAGCGATCGATGTATAATTAATGGTGACGGTGCAAGATTGACGAAAGAAGTGCCTCAAGCCAGCGTATTACAGTATCTAAATAACTCTTTGATACTTGAGCAACATCACGTGTGCTGGCAGTATTCCCTTGGAGCATCAATCCGTTGTTAAACTTTCATTCCAAGCATTCGAAAGTAGTGCAAACGGAATGGCCATGTGTCGTTTTCATTTGTTGAAAATACATACCAATGATGTGCCATCAAATGGTTTAACATATTTTGAACGTCTTTCAAGAGTAATTCAAGAGATGTGGCTTTTACTAAGGACGTACCGAAGGACAATTCCCTGCTGTTTTTAGACTTTCACCTTGTCATTGGTGTGCGATATTCTGAGCGCTTGCTCAGATGGAACACTGGAAGTCAACGAAGGCGGAACGAACGTTACATTATCGGATCGAAGCATGATTATAACACATAAAAACAAAAGAAGAATACAATTCACAGACAAAAGGAACAATCCACTTCAACTAACTGCCCAAATCAGTTAGTACGCGACGCCACATCTTCCTCCCCGTTAGGCTCAGTCCGCACGGGAGTCTGTCAACAATGAGCGTCGGTTTCACGCACGCGGTAGCTGCGCGATTTCAACGCCTTTTTTTGAGCAATGCATGGCGTAAAAATTCCAGTCGGCAAACACGATCACAAGAACAAGGAACGCGCAGGACTGAGGCTGGACGTGCAAGTGAATATTATTGAAAAAGTTTTCTTCTAGTGGAACTCCACCGCACATGGGCCAGCACCAGATGATGTAAGACAACACACCAAACAAAAGACGAGAAAGCTAAAAAAAAACGCACGAAGAGCAACGTGGGTTCTAAACCTTGTTTTAAATGATTTGACACGTGCTCTGCATTGGAGCCTTAGTGATTTGTCAGAAATTTTTGCTCTTTGTAATTAACATAGATCGGCGCCTAACTTCCTGATACGGTGAGCTTCGCCAATCTCCATTTCCAACTTGCCAAGCTCTCTTCCTACTATCGATACACCCTGAAAACTGCTTCCCACGACAGTCTTTTGCAACGCGAAGGTAGATTTCCCTCTCGACCGGTTGGGAGCAGATTGCGATGCTCCTTCATGCATTTATTAGAGCACCAGCCAGTTTGGCCCATGTAGGAGCCACCGCTCTTGAGAGGAATCTGATAAATTACGGATGTAGCGTAGTCGCGTCGTGTGCGAGTCACCGGTATTGATCTGCACTTCTAGAAGCCATGGACTCATTGGTCTCCGACGCCTGCTCTCCCGCCGGACGTAACAGTCGCCGCATTCCGTGTTAGGCCTAGATAAAGCCTCCGCCTCTTCTTCGACGTGGTGCCCGTCCTCCAAGATCATCTGATTCTGGTGATTGCTCTGCTGGTCGTCCCGATCTACCGTCGAAGGCAGAGCATTGCGGGCGCACCGGGAACCACTGCGAAGCGGCCACTACCTCCCCGAGGGATCTCGCTCGACCGCAATCCTGGCCCACTGCGAAACCCGACGCCCACAGCCCCTCCTCGCCAGTGCGTCGCTGGTAGGGCAACTTACGTCGACCGGTGCCGCCCAGAGAATGCTAGCTTAGCCTCCTCAATCTTCAACCATGGCTCGGGTTAGCTATCCACCAGTTACAGCCGGGGAGGTGCCCAGGTCGCGTACTTTCTGGCGCTTCTCTCGTCCTTCGCGCACCATCACTTATTTTCGTCGTCTGGAGACTGTCTCGGGCCCCTTTACTCACACCTGACGTTTTAAGTGATAAAGTTTCCCGTGCGTGCGTTCTCAGTAGCGAAAAGGAATTCCTAGAGTACGACACGGCCCACTCTAAGACTGTGAAGCGTGCAATCGCGCTACTTTTGCTGGAGCCTTCTATGTGCAAGTAGTGTGTGTGTATTGACACGTGCGGTTGTTTTCATTTGCTTAAAAGAACGCCGTTATCACCTTCCCATGAATCGCGCGCTTGCTGTGATTGTTTGGGGGAGCGCCGTTATCACTTTTCTCTTACGCAACGCAGGCCGCGTTTACCTACCTTGCATCTCGCTTCGGGAACCGTGTCGATCATTCTTGAAACTTGGCATGCATGATGCGGACATTTCAGTGACTTCTGGAATTCCAGAGATAAGGCGAGAACACTTTCTGACGCATAGAAAAGCCGACGCATTAGGCCGCTTGTCAGTCTTTCCGTCGACCGACGACTGTCCATGCCGCTATTGCTGCGCGTTGTCTTTGGCTTTGTTTTGCTGGGCGCAGGTTCGCCTAATAAACAGTCCTGCGTCCTGCGTGCTTCGCCTTGAGTGCTGCGTGCGTCACTACCACGTGACATCTGGTGGAGGTGCTTCTTGGTCCATTGTTGTTTTGTGGGGTTTTACGTCCCAAAACCAGTTCTGATTATGAGAGACGCCGTAGTGGAGGGCTCCGGAAATTTCGACCACCTGGGGTTCTTTAACGTGCACTGACATCGCACAGCACACGGGCCTCAACATTTCGCCTCCATCGAAATGCAGCCGCCGCGGCCGGGATTCGATCCCGCGACCCTCGGATCAGCAGCCGAGTACCTTAGCCACTAGACCACCGTGGCGGGGCGCTTCTTGGTCCATGTACCGTACGCCCCCGTCCAGCTGTGAGCCAAGCTCAAGCCGCCAAGAGGACGACTCAAACCCGGCCCTTCGAGCTAGTCACAGACAAGGACTGGACTCCCACCAGAATACCTGCAGCTGCCCAACAAGGACCAGAAGACAAGGGCTGCAACGAAACCAGCATCCACGGTCACGGAAGCAAGATCTCTGCAACCGTGGTTGTGCATCAGTGCAAACAGCCACCTGCCTTCCGCGGATCGTCATACGAGGACCCGGAAAGCTGGCTGGACATCTACGACCGCGTTGCCGCCCATAACAAGTGGGCCCCGACGATAAGCGGCGCCATGTGTATTTCTACTTGGAAGACGCCGCAAGTACTTGGTTCGAGAAACGTGAGTCAGCGCTTCGAACCTGGGACGACTTCCGCGCTGCTTTCCTGCCCACCTTTGCAAGCGTCGCGCGGAAGGACAGAGGCGCATCACGGCTTGAGACTCGGGTGCAGCTCCCCAGAAAAATGCAACGATCTTTACGGAGGAGATGACGCGACCTTTCCGCCACGCCGACGCCGACATGTCTGAGGGCAAGAAAGTTTAAGCGAGGAGTGTAGCAGGAGCTCTTCGCAGGACTAATCAGGAACCCGCCAAAGACGGTTCAAGAGATCCTCTCCAAGGCTACCACCATTGAGAAGACCCTCGAGATGCGCACACGGCAATGCAATCACCGCATGTGCCCAGACATCATCGAAGTCAAAGTACGCGCCCGGCGACCTACACTGTAAACGCAAACAAGCCGAAAAGGGCATATTAAGCGACGCGGCCTCCCTTGAAACTCCCGGCCTGAAGACCGTACTCCCTTTGAGTGGAACAGACATGGAGTTAAATGTTCGCCATCCTCCATTGAACTCCCACGTAAAACGTGGGAGTGAAAAGGGCAAAAAGTTTTGATTTATCTCCTTTGCACGAGGGAGTTTGCAGATAAAAGGCACCCTTTAGTGTTAAGGGAGCATTGTTCTGCTCTCTTTCTGTATACATACACATATATAAAGACACGACAGGAAACAGAACTCCCTTCACACGTAATGGAGCATGTGTTCGCGTGTGTGTGCATGTGTGATGGCGGTCCAGCTCGCTGGCAGCGATCTATCCGCTGTCGTACTGCAAGATCGCCACCGATAACAATTTTTTGGGCGCGGCGCCTTACGTCTTGCCTCATAATGGCCAGAAGTATTTGCTTGTTTGTCCCCGGCCGAGAGCGAAGCGCGTGAGAGAAGCGTCGTTGCTGTTTGCTGCGCCAGCTGGCTGTGGTGACGCCCGCCCGGCAATTCGTCGTTCTCACGCGCTCCTCTTCGTTTAGTATGTCGTGTATGTAAGTACGTGCGAGAAAATTAGCGTGACTAGTCGAGTTAGTCGAATTAGCGCGACTAGCCGACGCCCTTCTCTTCTTTTTTTCTGCACTTTCACCGAACAGCAGATGAACTGCGCCAGCGCAAATATGCAGCACTGCAGTGACTGACTGCCTCGGAGCCGTCGTGTCTTCGGGATATGTGCACTACAATGAAATTTGGTTGTTCTACGTGGCTGTATTATGCAACAGATGTGTTATTCCCAAGTATGACCTCCTCTTATGGCATTCTCCGCAGTGCCACTGAGGTAACGAAACCACCTCGATCGCCATCGTCCGTCCGCCGTTGTCGAGATTTCCGGGGCCCTCCACTACGGCATGCACCATATCATATCGTATTTTTAGCACGTAACGTGCGTCCTCGCTCGCTCAACTCGCCAGGCGGAGTACGCTTTTGGAACGTTTGAAACTGTGCCTATACTAGTACGTATTATTGCCAGCTAGTTGTCTGACCTGCATCTTGTTTTGTTGCGTAGGTCACTTTAGCTCCGGCGCTAAGTTTCTGTGCGCTGTTGGCACATTCTTATGCGCTGTTTGTGACAAAGGCGATGCAAGCACATATCATTTGTCGAGATGTAAAAGGAGCGAGCGCCGCATATAGTTCTCACTGTCAAACATCGCGATCCCTTCGGCTGCAAGCTTATTTGCATAAAAAGAATTTTCGGCCATAACCGAGGCATTCGATCATCTTTTCCCGACGTGTCCATATATGCTCATACCGTTAAAAGACAATCTTAGAGTTATTTCCATCATATAGCCGTGTATTTTAACCGTCAGCAAATGAATGTTAAGTAGCGTGAGCAGCCCGCTGCGCTACGAGCACTTACGCTTAGTTGTATGGAAAATTTTACTCAGTAGGCCCAGAATTCGAAATCATGTTATGTGATGCAACTTCGGTTCGTGCATTCAATGTGGCGATTTCAGGCAGTGAAATAGTTTCATAATCTATGCAAACATTGAAAGTCTGCACGATGGTGATTAAGTTCAGCCAGTACTGAAAAATAAAACTAATGAAATAAATTCACGCAGATCTGCCCATTTACTTGTCGACATGGTTGGTCTTTGGTATGTGGGAAGCGTCCTATTAATATTTCTGAAGTGAAGTGGAGGGGGCTGACCTATAGCATGTGGGTTTCTATAATATGAGAAGCTTAAAGCAATTCAACAAGCGTTCTTGTTTATAAACCTCTGCAGGAACTAATTGTGAATGAACACTTTGAAGAATAAAGTAGTTTCGAAATACAAAATCGGATGGCGTTTTTCTTTTGTTTGTTCATTTTAGCACAACAAGCAGTCTCTTAGCGTCAGTGGTTTCTCCCTTCCGTGAAGTAGAGGGGTCCACCTATCACTGCATTACTTAGGGCTTCTGTGTTAGATGCTGTTAGTGCAGCTAGAACAATTTCTTTTAAAACATGTGCTCAAAAAACATAAATTCTTACAAAGCATGTAGTTCTGCATTTCTGTTTGAAACCTTTGTTAAGAAAATCAGTTTTATAACTCTAGTAGCTCATTCATAGCAGCAGCAAGGAGACGTGCTTCAGATGACCCCTCCTGGACTTTAGCACCTGTTTCATAGCAGCAGATTGGAATAACCGTAGTATGTACTCTATTGTTTAGTTCCAGGTTTCTAATCTTCACACTAACTTATGTGCTTTAAACTCATAGGGTTGGATTCACATTTTTGTGAAACAGATATCTAGGCATCCACAGAATATGTGGGAAATATAGCGAGAACAAATGCAAATAAATAAATGTTTATTATAAGAGGGACCCAAGAATAACACGACCAATCTAAAGGATGTGCCAAACCAGGTACAATGTCAAGAGAACAAAGTCTGCCTATACATTTCAAGAATTTATAAAAAGTAAATATGATATACACGTAATCAAGCATTGCCACTTGCATAATTTTGCTAGCCACACATCCCAGTAATGCTGCACCGTTGAATGGCAGTTGGTGCTGTAAAGAGAATGATGGGGACAACTATGTGTGTTTGAAGTCTTGTTACAGCGTTCAAAATGTGCTGCATCATCATTCACGCCCTTCTGACCAGTGCATACCTTGCTACAGAAGTTCTGAGTGACAATTTAGTGTATACAAACACCAATTTAAGCCAGCTTCACCTCAATGCCTAAGGTAGACGCATGGATCCCTGATCTTCATATACATCCACCAAAAATGGCTAAGTAAAATAAAAAAGACATAAAAATTAACCCACCGTATGAAAAGGACTGCATGTTAATGTGGAGCATGTATACACGAAGACAGTCTGAAACACTGTTATGCCTGTCCGTACTGCAGCCACACATTTAGTAGTGAGCTATTTTATTGGCACTGAAGTGGAGACCAGATTGAGGTACCTAATAATGACACTATGAGGATATAACCACTGCCCCTTAAATTAACACCATGTGTTTAGTCAAGAACACACTCAGGTGGACACCACAGCAGAAATTGCAAACAATAACCAGCATGTGAATCGACGAGGTACCACAATTACTTTGGGGCTAAGCTTTAAGTACCTTTATCTAGCACATGAATGCACAAGAGCATAAATGTCATCACAAAAGTGCAGATGCACATACTGTTTGTTGGAGTGCCATTGAGCAGTCGAAGCAAGCCAGTAGAGCTACGTTACTTTTTGGAATGTGCACAAGCTTCAGGTTACCTTGCTTTTGAATGTTCATCTAAGTGAGTGCATGAAAGCAGCTTACACTTGTTATGCAATGGCAAATAGCTAAGTGCATGATGACCACATGTATTCACTGACAATGCCTGTCTCCAGACTAACCGTGTTCCTGACCCGCCCTCGCAAGATTCCCTGTGACCTAACACATGTGCTGTTATAATTAAATGTGGTTATCTTCATGCATCATTTCACTTATACTGTCACTCTCATGGTATATTTAAGTACAATTTACCATCAGCAAATGTATAAGTTCATCAACGTGCATGAGTACAGGCATCTTGTCTCTGATGCTGAATGAAAAGAAATATAACGGCTGCATCTACAAAGAAAATATTTGCTTACTGTTGTATACTTTCTGTGTAGCTTAATGCAATACTGCTTCACTGCAGCTGTGTGTATCGGCTTGTGTGTGTCAGGCAATGATTCTTTCACAGGCAATTGTGAGGGATCCTGCGATAAGGTTAGTTGCAGAGAAAGCAGTTGTGATTGGCCGATTTGTTAAAAAAGTGACTGTTTTCAGTCAGTCACTTGCAGTTCAATTTCTCAGTTGTACGACTGCTGTCGTACAGCTTGTGAACCAATCATGTTCACTAGAACAGGATGTCTGCTTATCCTAGGAGAGTGCGAGGGACAGACATTAATGGCTTGTTAATGAAGTGTGGCAGCTGGCTGATAGAGTGAAAGGTCCGGCTAGTTGGTGATACAATATTGGCATGGTTACACAGCACAAATGGATGAAGACAGAAAAAGAAAACAGGCCTCCTCTCAGTCTTCTTCCATTAGCGCTATCCAACCAAGTTGGCTGACCACAACTGCTGGTGTAAATGTCAATTGATTATTGAAGTCGCTCTCAGCCACGAGTTGCAATTGACGACCTGTGCCAATTGCCAGCATGAGTGCACCTTATCTGTGGTATCACTTGATGTGAGTGTAATCTTTATTGGAACAAGAGTGTAGAGAGGCTAATTGTCATTCGCATGAAGTGTATTCCATTGAGTATCACTTTACCATTAAACATTTCTTAACATCCATGGTAAGGATTAAACATTCCATGCATCTTAAGGAACTCATTTAGAAGGGTTCAGACGTGGCGTCTATACACAAATAAATTATTGAAACCAAGGACATTTCAGAGAAATAGCAAAGAAAAAATTATCGTTTCAAATATAGTGCACATGCTGCTAAAGCACTCAGACACAACATGGTATGCCAGCTTGCCTTAAGTTCGCCATTTTTCCTATGTTTTGCCAAGTACATACATATTACCCACGTTTCATTTAATTATCACATGAAAGGCATGGTCATGTTAGTCTAGTGCTCTTTAGCAAAATGATTTGCACTATTTATTTTGTCTTGGCCTCAGAGGTTCATCACACAAATGGAATGCAAAAGTATTCATTATTAGGTACTTGAAAACATGAGCATACAGAGTGTGGCATTCATTCATGTATGTGCTTCTTTTTGCCCAACACTCAGCATGAAAAGGTATGACGTGGATGCACTTAAGCTGCAGTTATGACTGTATCTGTAAACATGACTGTGTGTCTAAGCTTAATTCACTCATTCTATAGCGGTGTTCTAGACACGACTCTTTACGCTGCCAAGGCTTGACGAGACAACAAAAACAGACGCACCGAGTGAAGCACACACTGACAACTCTTTTATTTTGTGTCAGGCAAGTTCTTACGTAGGACCACAAAAAATCTCAAGAGTCATATACATACCAACTAGCCCCCATTGCAGCTCTACTACCGTGCTCTAGAATTGACTAATATGACCAAGCCGCACATACATGGCTTAGAGTATGGTAATTGGCACAAATGTACTGCTTTGACAGGGAGTACATTTGCTTTTTTTTAATCTGCTAATAAGCACGTATTTCCCTATCAAATGAAAAATGCGGTCAACTGGAAGAGCCTGATTACTACTATTGTACAGCATGTTATTCGCATACAGCCCACATACCTAACTGTATACTTATCGGTATAATTGTCTGCGATATTCAATATAATAACATAGTGTACTTGATGGTTGACTGAATATAAAACAATTATGTACATGCAATGCCCGCACACTGTATTTGATGTTTCAGGCGAATGTACTATGCTCATTATTTGTGTATAGGCCCTAAAGTCGCTGTCCTTCTTTTACATCGATGCATGAAAAGTGGTGCTTAGACAGATATGAACCTATTTACATGGCTGGTATCACACAAGCTTTTCTTTTCTTCTCCCTTGCTAGGCCGACAATTCACAATCAACTTATCACGGTGGCAGCGCGGCTGCGATCTCCCTGTGTGGTGTATAACCTTACGCTTGCCTGTTTTGTGGCAGCCGGCATCACTGGGAAAAAGCTTTTCCCTAAAGGTGACTTGTGCCAATAAAGTGGGAGAAATAGCGCCTGCTCTACATGACGTGTAAATAAAGGAATCGTTGCAGCAGCAGAAGCCCATCTGGTACTACAGCTTTGTCAGTGTTTGTGTTCTCTGCTTTGGGCAGCCAGCATGAACACGCCGTCACAAAATAGAAGTTTATAGCACATTTAGTCCACTTGTGCACTATTTTACCGAAGAGCTAAGGTGATGTTCTTGACTGATCGTCTTTTTGGGCGAGTAGGACAGGCTGTTGGACTAGATGGTCTTGCATCTTGAAAAGTTGAACTTCATGCGAATGACACACACACACACACGCACACACACAAAGAAGAGCCAGGTCGTAAATTTCGTGATCATGGCTTGGCATAGGTACACGAAGCACTAAGCTTTGCACAGGGCTGTCCACAGCTGTCTAACAGTAGCATGACGTGCAATTGTGGTGCTTATGTGGAGTGTTGGTTATGCAGAGTGCAAATGGAAGTGAAGTCCTGCACCGTCTGAGACCAATCAAATCGGGAAATGGCTAGCATCCAGTCTTACAACGAGAAAATTTACCTTCGTTTACTTCATGAGAAAATAAATAGGGCCCCTTATAACCACAGCGCGTTTTTGAAGGCATGGCATACAATAAAAAAAAAGTTGAAGGCAGAGTTTGAAGGCAGAGTTGTGGTACAGAGTTTCCTTCTGCATGCGTTGGTTGCAAGTTCATCCTCCTTCATATCCTTTTCTTGTTTTTTTTCCCTTATATATATGACTATGTCTAACAGCTGAGCGCGTATAGCTGGAAAATGTCGACCTCACCAGAGCAATGCTTCGGGTAACGACTTACCCGAAACTTAAGCAAAATTTAGAGCTTGTATGTATATACATATTTGCACACTTTCAAACACATACACAAATCTACAGAAAAAGAGGGCCGGACTTCCACAAAACAAAATCCTGGCTACATTTCTGCCAGACACCTGCAGTTGGTACAAAGTTATTGGGTGCTGAAGAGCCCTACACTGATCTCTATTACATAAGAATGCACTACGGTTCCCACCAGACTTTTGCTTTACAGTGTAGCTCAGAACACACCACATCATGAAGCAGTGTGAGGTAGTCCTGACCACTTGAACCATAGAGGTCCAAATTACCAAATACATCAGTCGAGGTGAACAGCAGTGCCAGCAGTACTCGGGAGGGAGCACCCAACCACATGTGGTGGACTGCTTCAAGCTAAAGAAAGTTTCTGCCACTACATACTTCTCTTTGTTTTGACAATCAGTATGAAATTGTGACTCAAGGAGCTGCAATACATACTCATATCCAGTTCATCCTGTGATTGCTGAATCAGAAGTGCCACTTAAAAAGTAAAAAGGAGCTGTTTTGCAATTTCATTATCCATTATCCAGGTTCCATTACACAGTGAGCAGATGACAGCTCTACTTGCTTTGTCGAAGTCTGATTAGCGTATTACAAGATTCATCCTTTGGCGAGGCCTGATGACTAGCACATGATAATGCAGGAGAGCTCCTTGGGGTGAAATTCAGTGGTTGATACCGAAACAGAGTGAAAAGTGAAATAAGGTGTTTTGTGACAAAATTATATGTGGAGCAAATTAACATACATTTATTGCAGCTTGTTTTGTACTCCAAAAGAGGCCTCCCTCCATATCGCTGTCAGCCGTCCCCCCCTTCCTTTTCTTTTTTTCACTCCAGAGAACAAAGAATCGAGCAAAAATTAAAAAAAAACTACTCACAACTGTGTATATAGCCATCGTCATGCTCCATAGCAGAGAGAATAACAGAGGTTTGTGCTTCAGCGCATATACCATGAATATCAGAGCCATTATTGCAATGCCTGCAAGAATGCAAGGAACCTGGACACCAAACATTAAATAATTACTTTTAAATGCTTAGCTATCAAGTACACGTAGTGGGAATTTGTTCAACACCACTATGATGACACATTTCTACCATGGGAAGCTAAATGTTTCAAACCCATTGAAATATTCATTTCATTCAACCCTTTACAGTACAACTTTTTATTAAATAATCGTAAAATTTGCAGAGAGACAGACAACCATGACAATCGTCATGCAGTAGGCGTGTGCTACATGCACCTTATACTGCAAAACAAGAGGTGCATTACAGATTTGAACAGTGTGCGCCTCAAATTCTTGACATAAACTGCCAAATGGATTTAGCAACGAATTCCCATTGACCGATATACTTGTGACACAAAGCTTAGACTTACTCAATAGTAAAATTTAAGTGTAAACAATAATGTGATATTGCCGGTTGAATGAATACTGGCTCCAAATGGCTCCAAACTTGTCATTTTAGCCCAGTTTCATGGTAACACTTTAGAGTATAGGTGTGACTAGAGTTCCTATGAAACAATGTGCGTTTTTTGTTTATGCCAAGTGTATCACGACCACAGTGGGTTCTCATTTTCAAATTCGACTTATTCTGCACTTATAAAGAGCCAGTGCACCGATTGGGGGGTGGGTTCGGGTGTTGTACCCCCCCCCCCCCCCCCCTGAAGCCGACCTAACCCCCTCCCACTCCGTAACTGCTCCTGTCCTAGAAGAATGTGGAGCTAATGTCTGCAAAACACCGAAAAAAAATTAAAAATAATAATCATCATTGATGTCACTATTATTTGGCATTTGATTGCGCTACTGTAAGGAGCAGTTACATTATGTCTCTCTGCAACACGAACATTCATACCAATCTGGTACATGTAAAGTTTTCCCTCATTTTAGGCCATTTTTCTTTGACCGAGAAGCTAGATTGTTTAAGAATAATGCTGGATTATTTTCTTCATCCAAGTGATTCTTCTTTTGTTTAGAAAGCTGTTCCATGGTTACTGAGAGCCCGCACTACATTTGCCAGTAACTACAATGCCTGTTTCGATAGTCACAATTTAATTGGACACGTACAAGCACAAACAAGAAAAGCTGTGCCAAATTCACTTAGGAAAGTGTGACAAAAATGGAGTCACCACAGGTAGACATGCATTTTAGTAGGCAACCCACCATGCAGTGCAGGTAAACATGTGCTTTAATCTCATAAGTCTCTTTTTTGCTCAAGAAGTATGTTTCTGAAAATATATTTCTTCAAAGCAGTATACTTTTCGGATGCATACTGACCACTAAATATACTTTTCAAGGACACCCTAGGATCACTTCCTTAAATGGGCAGACAAAGTCGGGGTCATTGTCGCTACAATAACTCACTGTCTTCGTTGTCTTAAGGAATTCTAAACAATTATGTCTCTACCTTCTCCCACTCATCTGCTCCTGCCACTTACTCAACGAAGCACACGTATTGCATTGATGCGCACTTTCCTTAATCTTTGTATTAGACTGTGCTGTTGTATATTTGTGCATTATTCACATATAAGTCCTTGCTGAACAAAGCAAGGTACTTACGGACTTAGGAGACCGGTTCAATTTATGTATTCGTGGCACTGCTGAATGACATATTAAAAATTTCCACCCAACATTATTCAAGAAATATTTGCAGCAATGCTTAGAAAAAAGTGACCTGGAGTTTGTGAAATTTCTAATAAATTCTGGTTCTTATTCAGAGGAAAATGAAACATTAACCATATGCTAATCAAACAACTCAGGTCAATAAAAGTACACTTCAGTGATATCTATAGACTGTTTCAGAAGTTCTGTGCAGCATTGTGGAAGCTACTGGTCTCTTCAGTCAATCATGACGGTGAACACATATTAAACGTGTCCTTCTGTGGATTGTCACCGGCCAGTGGCGGGCGCTGAAGTGGCAGCCCTGGAAATAGGAAGATGAAGCGGGATATGCGTGTCCGAACGATTGTATTTCGTCCCACTTCGAAAGAATTCAACGCTCGATGGCTTCGTAGCCTGCTGCATGGAACTAGCGAAACAGACTATAAGTTATAGGCTCTTGCAAGGTGATGGATATTAAGCACTTAAAGGGACACTAAACTGAAAAATTTTGTCTCATATTAGTAAATCACTCTCCCAGTACCAAAGGCGCCACTTTCGCACAGCGAAAACGCTTGGTAAGCTAGAAAATGCACAAAAGAAAAATACAAGTAGTGACACCTGCTCAGATATTTGCACAATAATACACGTGATGTCATAATATTTGATGGCATCTAAGGCGTACATAGTTGTTCATAGCTAAAAGAGATATACATTAATTGCGTTCTAAGAAACCCATGGCACGTTTCAAATAAGTTGACTGAGCCAACCTGGCGAGAATATGAACAAAAGCAAGGGGGTTTGTGATGTCATCTCCTTACTGTATTGGGGCAGAATTCATAGAAAAGCTTCAACCTTGAATACACCTTCTATTATTGAAAGCAAAATGATGAAATTAGCAACAATGGAGTTCCCAAACAGTAATTTATCAGTCTATTTATTTTATTTATTTACACATACTGCCATCTTGCATAGCAAGATATTGCAGGAGTGAGTACATACATAAACTAGAAATACAACAGGAAGAAATGTATACATCGAAAAAAAAAAGATAATTACATCAGGAAACATACACAGTTCGTCAGTGAACAAAGTTGGGCAATTGTTCCTCAAATTCATCATGGGACAACTCGCGCAGGGGGCTGTCAAGACCGTTCCAAATGTTAATAGTATGAGGAAAAAAGGAAAACTTAAAACAATCAATGGATGATTGGAAAGGGACTATATTTAGGTGGTGACTTCTTTTAGTGACTCGAGAGGAAGGGTGAACAAAAGCAATAGGTGCATTGGTAAATGTTTTCCCATGAGCGATATTGTGCAGCAGGGCAAGACGGTCACAAGTACGTCTGTCGGCTAAATAACTTAGCTGCAGCTTGTTAGTGTGTAATGTTGGTGAAAAATGGCGATCGTAGCAATTACATATGAATCTAACGGCTTTCTTCTGAATACACTCCGGCATATTTATGTCTCTGGCATGATGTGGTGACTACACAATGGACGCATACTCAAGTAGCGGCCTTATGAGTGTTCTGTACGCCACCAGTCTACAGTCTTTTGACGCATCTCTGAGTTTTCTTTTAAGATAACCCAGTTTCCTTAACGCCTTATTTGTTATGTGCTTAATGTGAGCATGCCATCTAAGATCAGGGGAGAAAATAAAACCAAGATATTTGAACGTGTTTACACTTGCAAGCTTCTGGTCCTGATTAAAATAGGTAAATTTTAACGGTTGTTTTTATTTGAGAAAGTCATTGAGACTGTTTTCTTGAAATTCAGTGACATCTGCCACGTTTTACTCCAATCACAAAAACGGACAAAAGCTTTGTTTAAAAGGACAGAAAGTTGAGCGAGTTGGTAACAGTCCATAATCAAAAGAAGAGGCGTGCAGGACACGGACACAAGGAGAGCAGTGAACAACACGAACTCTAACTGATCTCTAACTGAACAACTCTAACTCTAACTGATGGGAACTCTAACTGATCTTGGGGGCTAGCGACAGCGGAATAAATAACGCAGTCATCGGCATAGAGTCGTAATTCAACATTAGTCCCAGCAGTTACCTCAGTGACGTCATTTATGTAGATGGTGAAGAGTAAAGGACCCAGTACGGATCCTTGTGGCACGCTGGACGCAACACTGACCTGGGATGAGTGAACGTGGTTAAATGCAACATATTGGGTTCTAGAGCCTATAGGTAGTCTTGTATCCAGGCTATGAGTTTGGGGTCGGGAATTATTGCCCTGAGTTGAATGAGAAGTGTATTATGACACACTGTGTCAAAAGCCTTACTATAGTCAATGAAAATGGCATCAAGCTGTCCTCTAATATTAAGTGTGGATGCGATATCATGGGAGAACTCTAGTAATTTGGTCTTTCACTTTAGTGTCCTTGAGCAAAGTAAGTTACTATATATGTTGTCGTGCCAGGTAAACGGCACATGTTTTCAGAGAACATTAGCTGACAGCTGATTCATGCTTAGTTAAACAAGTCAAGCAGTTATAGCCTCTTGATCAGCACTGGCATCTCAATTATGGGGGAAGCCTTTTAGCTAATGTGGAAGCCATATATATGGTATATCACGTGTACATGCCTGTGATATAAGTGTGTGTGTGTGTGTGTGTGTGTGTGTGTGTGTGTGTGTGTGTGTGTGTGTGTGTGTGCGTGCGTGCTTGCGCGCGCGCGCGTGACAGCTGGACTATCAAGGGTTTTTCACATTTCGAAAGCGCTATCCATTGCGAGCGCTATATGGCTCGATCGATAGCTACGTTGTATGCTAAGTAGACGCAGCCCGGTCCTCCGGCTAGAAATGCCAACTATCGTTTCTCTCAACGAGAGTTCGTTTCTCATACACGTGTTTGCGTGCGTGCGTGCGTGCGCAGATGATAGGATGCATACCTGCACGCGCGAGCGTGTATAATGTGTGATATACATTAATTGCTATTAGTGGGTTTTTGACATTCCGAAACAGCGCTCAGCTCTAATTCTCTGTATGTTCTAGGCCTACTCCTTTCAAGTTAGAAATGCCCAGTCAACCACAATAGTTCCAGATCTGTATACGGGCGCGCGCGTGCGTGTGCGCACGCATATGATAGGCTATCTATCGAGTGGGTTTTTCACATTTCGAAACAGCAATCGACAGCTGTTCTCTGTATACATGCTAGGCCTAAATTCCCAACTATGCATTCTTTGCTTCCCTCCCCCCTTCCCCTCTTGATCGATTTGAGGCAAATAAGTTATAACGACTGGTTCTGTCCGCTCACATGTGAGCGCGCGGCATCTCGAGGTAGGACGTGTTATGGGTATTCTGTGGCAGCTAGTACAGCGATTGGGCAAGGCCCACAGAGGTAGAAAATATTACAGAAAAGTGCTATATATTGGAGGCGATCGGGCTCGATCTGGCACGGAAGCTGCGGCCGTTTCGATTGAATTCAGGTACTTGGTGTTGCAGTCGATCACTTTTGGGTGGAATTCGCTTATTTCAAGTAAAGGAGCGCACATTCGTCGGAACCGGAGGTGACTGTTTTGTAGAGTTGCCACAGCTTTTCGTCTTGACAGCCGGCCATTTGTGCGTCGGAGGTTTAATTGGGAATTTCGTGCCTGGCGCTTTTCTTTCAGCCTGCACGCTTGCAATTCCCTCTTATGTCTAAGTTTGCACGCACCAATATCAGCCTATCAGCTGACTAAGCAAAACTAAAGATTTGTTTAATTAAAGGAGCACTATGTACAGCTTGTCTGCCGTATTCGTCTGTAGCAGACGACAAGACGACCGGCCCTTGGTACGGCCAACGATATTTGCAAACCCGTTCCCCTTACGAAAATGGGTATTGAATTTCCGTTGTCGATCCGTTGTACTATTATTGATTCAATTGAAATTACATGGAATTTCAACACCAGTTGACCCACTACAACGAGAGTTCAACGAAACTTCCATTGTGTACCGGTCAAGAATTTTTCCGTTGAATAAGTTCGTATTGATTTCTCGTTGTATTTTCATGGAGCAGGTATTATACCGGTGTCGCAGTCACTTTTTACCGCGATCTTGCTCAATCCGGATCAAGAATTTGCGCATCGATAGAGCCTCGTTACCGTCATCGTAACCTGACGAGCATTTAGTTGATAGTTGCATATGATCAGCAGACGATAATGGCCTCAGTCAAAATAACAATATTTTCCATAAAAATGAGTCTTATACAAAAAGTTTTACAGCATATTAGACAAATTTGATAAGTGCCTTGGACCCGCAACACCTGAAACTCGATCTGGGATCGTTTGGACCGTGCTAGCAGCTATCATATCGCGGTCAAAGAGTTCATGCAATCCCCATCAGGCTCGATCGATCGCGATCTTAAGTAGATGCATGACGCCAGTATTAATTAGACGGAATGATGAAAGTAAGGTGTTCTTGAGAATAGTGGCTGTTTGGGCTTGTCGATCTTTCGACATATTGACGAATTGAGCGGGGAAAACAGACAGAAGGAATGAGTGCTCGTTTGTCATCTGGTTTCTTTTTCCTCTCCGTGCTTGCTCTGCATTTTCTCAGCAGGCATCCACGTTTTGCTTAGTACCCCAGAGGTTTGAATTAAGATATAGTAGAGGCACGTGGATCGCAACCCTTCCTGCCGCCTGGCAATATGTGAACCGTAGTTATCACTGGAGGATCGGCTCGTGTAAGAGTGTGCACACTAAAGAGAGCCAGCTAGGACAGCCGTCTGCGTGTACACCTCTCGCTATATTGCACTGCCTGTTTCTTCACACAAGTGTCCATACGCAGATTTACAAGCTGTTACAAACAGACTTACAAGCAAACAAGGATGTTTGTTAGCTTGCTGCAAGTGTACATTCGAATTATCCTAGATATTGAGCTAAACGATTCTCTAATAAGATTTGTCTTCAGATACAAAGCTCATTTGAAATACACAGCAAACGCTTTGGCTGAAAGATGCCAGGCTTATAAGACTAATATATGCCCCAAGTAGACCCGAATTGGCAAAAGAAGAACAAATTCTATGTAACATTTCATATTTTGTGCCACCCCGTCATTCCAGTGTACTGCTTGTACGTTCAGGGTCCCCACATGAAGACGGGTGCTAAGCCCTGAAGCAGCAGTCAGTCATGGAACCAGTTGTAACTTGCTCTTTATTATATATAGGCATCACAATATAGTGTACAAAAGAATATTATACATAAAAAATATGTATATATCACTTTGTGTTCACAGCACCCAATACCAATGTATAACAATGTTGCACAACACACAACCTAAGAAACAAACAAGGTTACAAAGCATGCTCTGAGAACAAGAGAGCCCATAAAGCTTTCCAGCAAAACTGCTCTAATATTATTTCAAGTACCTTACAGGCCCGTAGGGCATTGTGCAAGGGGGGCGAAAAAAAATTTCACAACAGTGTATACACAACCAGATGAAAAAGAAAAAGTACAATGCATGGTAAATGAAATTTCAGCACATAATCGCAGTAAAGAAGAGGTGATAAAGCAATATGCGGAAATAATAAGAAATATGGCACACAGTTTAAGACTCAATAAAATAAAAAGTGCATGGGTGAGTGCACAATTCACCAAGGCTTGTTATAACAGATACAAGGCAAACAAGATGTAACAAAAGAAATGAAACAAAATGCTTAACAGGAAATTAAGGGGGAAAATTCATAATATGAACTGACACATGCTAACGACGACTTCCGTGAAATGTGTAATAAGTTGGTGATGGAATGTATCAGGATTAGACAGAGATGCGATGCTGTCTGGTAGGTTATTCAATAATCTGATGGCTCGTGGAAGTACTGATTAATTAAAGCTAAAGTGTCACCATTGCAAGGTAATGTAACATTTTCCACGGTGTTGGAAAATCAAAACACAGCTGCAGTAGTCATCTCGTAACAAGTGATGAAATTGTAAGGGCTTGTGGGCTACTTCAAGCCCTGTGATGGCATTTCATATTGCCCATGCTTTAACAGCTTAAGGAAAATGTTACTTTACCATGCCACTTGGACAACAATCACTCACTAAAACATACTATGCAAACATCTCATTTGGAACTGGTGCTCAAAATATTTTATGACAAATGCATAAGGTAGATTGCAAGTCTCAGAAGCTACACTTGAAAGAGACAGTGGTTTAAATATAGCAAGAGATGCTATATTTAAATATAGCAAGAGATGAAATGACGAGAGAAAAGAAAATGAACGTACATCCACTCGCACAAAAATTTGGAAAGGGGCAGCGGAGAGCACCATGAAATAAACAAAATGAAAATGGCAGCTTTATGGCACGGTCAATAAACAAAATGTTATCTCAGTCCCTTTGACTGCATCACAGAGTTGGATAACATTTTGTTTATTGACATGCCGTAAGCTCCCATTTTCAAATTTATTTCATGGTGCTCTCTGCTACCCCTTTCCGATTGTTTGTGCGAGTAGCTGCATGTGCATTCTTTTTTTTTTTCTCTCATCCTTTGACCTCTTGTTATATATTAAACCTGTTGTAGCATCCTTATTTGAGTGCAGGAAAGCGCAATAGTTATGACAGTGTGAGGCGAGACAGAGGGCACGAGCACTACTGACAACGCTTCATTGGAAAATTTTGCTGCAGCAGCATAATGCGCGCATTGCACCCTAGACACCCCGAAACCAGCAACGGAGCAGGCGCAAGAACAAGGATATATGACAATAATTTCGAACCACATGTGCACGATCTCTTCATGAAACATGATAATTGGGAAGAATGTGTACGTCGTCAATTGCGCACTAGAGGCATAAAAAACTATACAGCAGTAAATCAACCAGCATAGCTGCGCCTAGCCATAAATTGCGCTTCTTTGTTTAAAGGAGTACTGACACAAAAATTTGAAGTCGAGATAACTCGTGAGATCGATTTAGGTGGACGCACACACATCTTCTGCAAAATATCAGCGGCGAATACAGCTTAGAACATCTTTAAAATCAATTTTAAAAGTACGTGCGCGCAGCCACCTGCAAAGTGCAGCACCTCGCGACATGGTCACTTTCATTAAAAATTATGCAAAGCTCTAAGAACTGAATGGAATGGGCTTGCTCAGATGTGAACTTAGCAAGGAAGAATACTTGCTAAAAACTTCTACGACTGACATAGCCACTAACAAGAAGTGTATCGGTGCGTCTCAATTTAAAATGACTGAAAAATTGTCTTTGTGCCAAAACGCCTTCACTGCACCTAGGTCGGCTGCATCGAGCTTACGTGGGTGCAGTTTGACTGTGGTGAAATCCAAAAGCGCCTGTCTGTTGTGATTTAGGTGTGCACTAAAGAACCTTACACAATTAGTTTCATAACTGATTTATTTTGCATTTACAGAGGCAGCCAAATTGGTAAAAAGGTTGCGAAAGGCCCTTGGAAAGGTCGAAAGCCAAACGGAACAAGCAGCTGAACCTGTTGTTGCTTGCCCAAAGGTAGATATATCGATCCTATCCACCGTCTTAGCTAGTGTCATAAATGCATGAAATGATACTGTGAGAAAAATGAATTTTTTGCACTATCCTTTAAGTTCTCTTCAAGCTCTAAGTCTGGCAACTGTTCCAACATCCACATTCTTTGGTATTTATGTGTGTGTAGCTCTAGGAGTGTTAGCGAGTGCCACTCAGGCCAATCCAGTGGATGCGGAAAATTCTTCTGGCCAATGGTAACACGTAGTATGTGAACTTTATGAGTAGGCAGCGGTAACGTGAACTTTATGAGTAGGCAGCTGACCAATAAACTGTCGTATGTTATTTTAAGGCATCAATCCTGCGTGATTCAAGACCCTTGCTATGAAATGAAGGAGAAAGGGAACTGAAGGCCCACTTTTGTGAAACACATTGATGTGAAACCAACAGATATGCCAAGTATAGCATAGGGGAAGTTATTGTTTTTCCTTAAGTGTAGAAATGATAAAGGAAAATGAAAGTGGACGAAAAAAGATACCGACGATTACAGTACTCTCTAATGTGAAATATGAGTGCAGCCCTATACCGTGTTTTCATTTCGCGATATTTTCAGGCAAAGAATTTGAGAGAGACATGTAGTAGAGTCGGCAGTTGTCTATCTGATCTGCGGGTCAAGCACGTCGGCTTTTATACATGACTCGTCGAAGGTTCCACTGCAATCGCTGGTGCCGCTTGGCTCCCAGCACGTGCTACACAATCAGAAACAATTGCTAACCATGACAATCGAAACAAGACCAAAAAAGCGAGAGCGATGGGCTGATGTGAGCAGACGATAGTACAAATCTAGCCGTTCGGCTGAGACCAGATACAAGGACGCATGGAGTGGTCGGGCGGGTCCGCATGAAACCAGCACGCACGTCACTGAAGGAGCCGCTCTCATTGGTCTGCGCCGTTCGCGGCTCACGCCTTTCATCTTTTGCTGTTTTGCTCATTCGATTGGTTACGCCGCCGCTGATGTTCACTGCAGTAACCAGGCTATTAAGAGCTGCTCTCTAAAAACTTGTCGCTGTAAGTCATGTCAGTAACTGCTGCAGGTTACCGCATCGTTTCAGTCCTTCAAACTGCTATTTGTTCCTAGATATGAAGCTGCCAGCAAATTCTCAATCTCTTGCTCTGCAGAAGTTTATGGGCTAACTCCCAAATGATTTTTTTTTATGTTCCCAGGTCGACATAGGGGGGGGGGGGGGGGGCGTCACAGTGGAAAGAGGCACGCTTGAGAAACTGAGCCGTGCCTGTGAGAGTGGCCCTGGCAAATTTGCCAGGGCTCTTTTGCGAATTGTTTTTGCAGAGGAGGAACTGCGGGGGAGGACACTCCTGGGTGGAAAAAGTAATTTGCACGCTGACCAACCACTCAAGGAGGCCTTGGACCCTGTTCGTGTTCAAGCTGTGATTGGTATGTATGTCGATCTTATTGTGGGTGCAACTGCAAATTGCTGTCTTGAATGGCTATTTTATAAATCGGCAGATCCTCACGCTGTATTTTGTAAGAGATATGCAAAAGCATAGCTGGGCAGCCCTCTTGGTGTCTATATGTGACTGATTTGTTTTTTTTTTTTTGCAGTTTGGCTAACTTATTGTTCTATCTACTCATATGGTTCATTCCTTACATTTATATGAGCAGTCATTGTATGTAACACATGCCAACTGATGTAGTGCTACGTGCCCCAGTGCATGCAAACACATCTTTTGAAGTATTTGCACTCTCGTGTATTGTAGTACACGGCTGCTAAACCTCGGCACTTGTCTGTTTCAGCGCATGAAAGGGTGTTTATCCATGGCAGCGCATGCACGAAGAGTGCACAGCCACTTGTGCACCAGTCTTCGCACACACCTAGTGTTGGAATTCGTGTAATATCACGATTCTGGAAACGCATTGAATGAAGAGGCCATAGCATTCACTCCCCTTTGTTTGCAGTGTTGTGACGGCGAGTGGTTGCAGTCATCGAGCGAGATTTGTTCATGTTTGCCTGTGTGAGCACGCATGGCACGATGCTTGCTAGTTTAATTAGTAAGCGAATGTTTACTGCAATTTATACATCCGCTAAAACTACAAACCATACTTCCTGATTAGGATTGTTTAAGCACATTGACAACAAGCACATGCGAGTGGACGCACACAAGCGCTAGCTTCAACCAATGCTTTATTAGCAATGGGCGCACAATTTTATATGCATGCAAAACACGTGCACGGTAAAGGGCCTTGTGCACTCTAGATCACGTTCAGAAAATACAATTCTTTTCTTGACAAAGCAATTCAAAGCGAGCTCGTACACTTCTCACTTAGGCTTACTATTTGTGCTGTTTTATCATACAATCTTAAGTGTAGCTCACTAACAAGGCTTGTCAACCTTCGTGTAATTGTGCGACACTTTGCTGTCACTATCACTGCTTCCCCTTTCCTGGGAAACTGCGACTTTTTGTCACTGAAGTTTGTTTATACCAATTGCCCGATAATTTGATCATTTTTACTCCCTTATCCGGGTAAGAAAATTGTGTCTGTGACAATTAAATGCATAAACGGTCGAATTTACATTCAACTAAATTTCTATATAGTAAAGTGCCGATTTTACTGACTTTGCTATAACGAGGGTTAACTAGCTGTACCTGTAAGTGAATTATTTAAAATTTCACTGAGTAGCTGCTATTTACATCAACCTGTGTTTCTGGTGCGGCAAGGAGTTTGGCGTCAATACTGAGATGTTTACCTTCATTCTGTCTCCACTCTTAACAACATTATGGTGCACACCTGATAACTGCCGACTCTGGCTCAAAGTATAGCTGAATGACTGTGGGCAATTTGTAGGCACTGTGCAAAGTTGAATTGCAGATACCTCAAAGCATGAAAGCTGCCTAGTGTATGCGCTGCCACTGAATGTTTTCTCAGGACTCAATTTCTTTTCGCAACTTACCGCTGTATTCAAGAACGCAATTTCAGTTAAACCCCATGTCTGGCTTGATCTGAGTGACGCCTGGCGTGAACGTGCCCAGGGCACTCGCGGCTTTTCCTCCGGTGCGTTCACGACAGGCGTCACTTAAGTCAAGCATGTGCTTCAACTTAAGTTGCGTTCTATAATACGGGCCTTACAGTAGCAGTGTAGCCTGCATTTAAGCATATATATAGCAAGTTCTTCTTTTATTAGACATAGTGCTTGTCACAAACAAGATTAGGTTTGCAAATTCTGATGCTTTAGTGGTAGTCTAATGCTGTATTTCTTTTTCAGGCTACTCATGCTCCAAGTTCCCGTCGGCCAGCATCTCATACATAAAGAACAGCCTTTCCTCAATGCTTGCAAGGGAATTGAAGTAATAAATGACTGAAATAAACTGCTGAGCCATTGTACATATCAAAAGAACCCCGATTCATGTGCTTTTTCTTAATCACAAAGTTGGAAGTTTCTTTTTGCATAACATTACAGGGAAAGAGGCCTTGTAATGGCAAGCCATGAAATGCACCTTGAAGATGTCAGTGGAGAATATCAAGATTGATTGATTTCATGTTGCATTCCACTTTACATTTCATGGAAGTACAATGGTTCATCCATGTGAATTTCATGGAAGTACCATAGTTCATCTATGGGAATTTCATAGAAGTACAATTGTTCATCCATGGGAATTTCGTAGAAGTACAATGGTTATTCCATAGAAATTCCATATGAAATCAACGCAATAACTCGTAAATGAAATTACAATGGTTCCACGGTGGCCACTTTTCAATACTGCTCAACAAATCTACAATGAAGGGACAATGGTATTTCAGCAAAAATTTTGTTGATTGAGCAACAGGACGTCAATGGAATTTCTACTAGAATACAACAAAAATTTTCATAAGGGTCAACCAAGTTAAACCCCAAATACATCTGTTTATTATTACTATAAGTAAAAATAACTAAACAATTCGCATTGTGAAACTCCCACATCTAAAACAAAACTTTAAATTCGTTCAGATGTCGCCACTACAGCCCTTCAAAATGATCCCGCCAAAATCGAGCGCCGGCACCTCCGGCGCGCTGGGTCACGCCTGCCAGCCAGCGGCATTTGAAAGAAAACAGTCTTATTTTGATACGTTTCTCGCGCCATCAAACCACAGTAGTACGTGTATAGTATGGACGTACAATTTATGCCAAAGGTGAACGCCGAGAACCACACGCCGCCGCCAACCGGGCCGTTGGCCGGTCCGTCACTCCCAGCTTCTGTGCTTCCCGCCTTTGGAGGAGACTTTTAGGGGCGAAGCTCCTTAAAGCGGCACCCGTTCGTCCCTCGTCGTAGTCGTAGTAGTGCGTAACCAGTCTTACGCTTTGACCTCCAAGGTGGTGCCGGTGGGAGATTTCTCCTGTGCGTTGTTGAACAATAAAAAATTCGCAGCGTGCGCGTTAACTAAAAGCCGAATTCTTCTCTCTCTCATTCCCCATTAGCAGCCATTTCGTGCGTCCCCGATGTATGTAGTAGTAGTAGTAGTAGTAGTTAGTAGTAGGTAGCCACCGGCGCGTGCCTGCTGGAGCGCACGCACGCGCCGAGGGCGAGCGCGTGGCACCTGGCGCTCGCCCTCGCCGCGAGCGCCGGGAGCCACGAGCTCCCCGGCAAACTCGACACTGCCCCGGCAAACGCGAGAGACAACGTTGGCGCAGGCAGCCTCTCCTAGCGAGTTTGTTGATTGAGAAATACCGACTGCTCGCGTTGGAGAAGCGTTCACCGGCAAAACCCATATATATATATATATATATATATATATATATATATATATATATATATATATATATATATACACTGGATCTTGCAATGAAGTGCCGGTGGGAGATTTCACTTGTGCATTGTGCATAGTTGAACCGTGAGGATTCGTAGCATGCGCGTTAACTAAATTAATCCGGAACTCGGCACGATCTACGATGCACATCCCGAGCTTCGCCCACTCATCATCATTCACTCCGTGGATATGCTGTAATTTTTTTTTTTTTGGTAAGTTTCTGCATTGCTTCTCGCTTGTAAAGCGAGCGGCCACAAAAGCTAGTTGTGTT
This sequence comes from Hyalomma asiaticum, assembly GCA_013339685.2. Taxonomy (NCBI): domain Eukaryota; kingdom Metazoa; phylum Arthropoda; class Arachnida; order Ixodida; family Ixodidae; genus Hyalomma; species Hyalomma asiaticum. Next base: position 376,151 of record JABSTT010001692.1, read on the forward strand.
GCTTTCTTATTGACCATCTTACAGCGCAAACGGGGACGAAGACGAAGAAAAGACAAGGTGACAACACGAGCGCTGATAAGTTGGGTAGGTTGGCTTTACGTGTCTTCCGATATGTTGACGATTTTTTGGTTATCACGGAACGAGACAATAACCATAGCAGGTTAGACAGGATTTTAAAGATTTTCACGGCATGTGGCAAAGGATTGAGGTTTACCCGTGAACTATCTGTCGACGCAGAACTTCAGTTCTTAGATATTAGACTCAGGTTTAGGAATGACCACTTGTGCTGGTTATATAAACCTCGATCTGTAAAGGCGATTCTGAGTTTTTCGTCTGGTCATTCTAAGACTGTGAAATCCAGCATCGTATACTCAGCATTGCGCGCCGTGATCCAGAAGACGTGCACCCACTCCCTGAAGGAGAGTTTCCTGAGCCAGATTGAAAAGTTGCAGACAGCCGGATACCCAGAAGTAGAAATTTTGAGAGCATGCCATAAGTTGATCTGGTGGGTTAGGGGTTCCAATAAGGCAAAAAAGACGACAGAACATGTGCGCAATGAAAAACGACCGGTGGTTGTACCTTATGTGCATAAGTTTTCGCACTGCCTGAAGAATGTAGGAAGTAGATATGGGGTGCGCGTGGCATTATCGGCCCCTAACAAACTTGCTTCTGTCTGCTCCCGTCTGCATAAAAGGCTTTCAGGTGTTGGTAAAGATTGCGTGCAATGTCCAAAAAAGCAAAAAGACAGATACGTAAATGCAAATCACGTGTTGTTTACAGGCTACCGTTGTCATGCGGGCGTGTATATATTGGTCAAACCGGCCGATGTGTAAATATTAGATTGAGTGAACATCTGTCATCGTTGAGGGCTGCAGGCGGTTTGCACCTGCCATCACATTGCAAAGATTGCGGTTGTGAGCCGATGGCGAGGGAGACAGATTGTTTGTTCCGGCATGGTCATCAGACTACGAGAGAGGTAATGGAGGCTCTCTTCATTATCAGAGAAGGTGAAAGGTGCATTAGTCATCCGTCTGTTGCCCTTAGCGAAAAGGAAATAAAATTTCTGGAGTGCAGCCTGCCATCATGAATGACGCCGGAATAGGTTCATTTGAAAGTTTGTGTTCACTCTACCTGCTTCTGTGAATGCTTTCTTGGACGCACGTGGGTGCTCCACGTGTGATGGGAGTTTTACGTCACTTGGATGACTTTGCTGCACACGCGCAATCGCTCCGTTGAAATCTTGGTTATCATGTGTATTTATTCGTGTCGTTTCTTAGAATAAACTTCAGTTGAGAGTCAGCGCTCGTGTTGTCACCTTGTCTTTCCTTCGTCTTCGTCCCCGTTTGCGCTGTAAGCTGGTCAATATGAATTATCACCAACTCGCCCAGATTTCCGTTCTCGTGTTGCTTTCTTTTTGAGGTTTGCGTTTAGCTCGACTCCGTACACTCTCGCCGTGAGCTGCGAATATCCTAGCGATCACGTTCTGTAACGGGCGCGTTGGTTGGACATTTGTGGCCGAAGTAAGCAGCAAGGAAATAGAATAGAAGTATATATCAGGTATAGTAAATCATAAAAGAAGACCAAACGCCACGCAGTACGTCTACGCAGAGCGTATTTGTTAGAGGAAGCTTTTTCATAGTGCTACAGCATATGTGTCCTGAACATTTTTTTTTAACCCGATGAAGGCGAGTATTATTGTTTAAGCGTGTTGCTATTGGTTTAAGTGCGTTGACCCTGGCGTTAGTTCTTAAGGTTTGTAGGTTTGACCATACGTTCCTCGATGTGCACCATCCGTAAATTAGAAGTTAAGGCTTCCCCAGCCCGATCGTAGCAACTTTTTTATGATTTGTGATAAGGTGACAAACTCAGCTAGTTGGGCGAGTTGGTAAAGTTGCATTATGAATGAATAGCGCACAAAAAAAAAGAAAGAAGAGCTAAACACTTAGCCAGGTCGTCAGTGTTCATTTTTTTTTCTTCGCATGCACCTTGTAGTTAAAGTAGTACTGAAAGTAGATACTGTTTGAATTGCTAGTTTTCAATGTGCATATTTCAGAAAAACGTATATATTAGTCTAAGACTTGGCAAGTGAAGTGTATGACTTCAAGCAAAATTTTTTAGAAAGAAGAGACATTATTAGTGGCCCTTAAGAACAGTAGCCTTGTACGCTGTGAACGCTGAACTCATTTGCTCGAGCTACAGAAAACAACTTTGTGTATGTGCAGCCTTACTGCAGGATATCATATCACAAGAAGAAGCAGGGCTAGTCAGTATTAACTGGGTGTGATGTACTGTAGAGTGATTGCCATAACACAAGATGAAAAAGATAACAAAAGGACAGAAAGCTGAGCGAGTTGGTAAGGCTCCATAGTGAAAAGAACAGGCGTGCAAAACACACACTAGGGGCATGAAGTGGGAGAGAAGTTATATAGACGGCGTTCGGGTTGCCCACTTCTCCCCCTTGTGTTCTTTGCATGCCTGTTCTTTTCACTATGAAGATAACAGTTGTTTGTCTGTGTCAATGTGTTAGCTCCGGCATGTCACATATTTCATTGCAGTACATAATTTTCTATAAGCAGTCTGTAACAGCTACATGCTTGCCTAATGGTGGTGTTTTACAGTATTGTTGTTTTGTGGGGTTTTACGTCCCAAAACCAGTTCTGATTATGAGAGACGCCGTAGTGGAGGGCTCCGGAAATTTTGACCACCTGGGGTTCTTTAACGTGCACTGACATCGCACAGCACACGGGCCTCAACATTTCGCCTCCATCGAAATGCAGCCGCCGCGGCCGGGATTCGATCCCGCGACCCTCGGATCAGCAGCCGAGTACCTTAGCCACTAGACCACCGTGGCGGGGCTTTTACAGTATTTAATATAGTTGTGACTGGCCGTGCAACAAATGGTTCAGTAAATTAAACATGTTCCAGAGTGCGTGAATTTAAAGAAGCTGATTAGAACTGACATCCTTGCCCTTGGTGACCTTGTTCATTGCAGGACTGAAGCTTCCTTTATGCCATTGGAGTCTACATGCAGTATTATAAATCCTAACTACTGCTTAAGCCACCAAATGCTGTTCTGGCACTAATCCTCCTTGCTATGGATTGGCAGCAACAGCAGTAGTCTACAAGCACTTGTGTTTTCGACTACTTTCAGTGGAGATATGCTGGTATGTGCTGAAGTTATTTGGTTGTCTGTTCTGGGTTCATTCATATCATTGTCACTTAGTTTATCACTTAGTGTAATGACCCTTTGGCTATACGTGTTGGTTGATGACAACAAAAAGAAATTTGCTTTCTCAAGTACTAATGACACTGTCTTATATACTTGTATTTTATTTTTCTTCATAGTCTGCCATTTCTGATGTGTCAAAGTGGATTTCTGAGACTGGGATCAATACAAGCCCATATATACATACTTTCCTGCAAGTTAGGGCTGTCATTTAAAAACATGTCTCCTATAAATTACTTTCTCAAAGCTAATGGTAATGTAAGCATTAGTAAGATGTTTAGTAATTAATTCTGGGGTTTTGTGTGCCAAAACAAGCACATGATCATGCAGCACGTTAGAGTGTGATGTTAGGGAGGGGAAATGTTAGAGGCCTATGTATTTCAGTGCACGTTAAAGGGCCTCAAGTGACCACAATTTCCAGGACCCTCTACTACAGCATGTCTCACAATCACATTGTGGTTATGGCACATGAAACTCCAGGAAACATTGTTGCTGTGCATGTCAGGAGCTCGTACCATTTTATGCGGCTCATTCTAAATTTGTTAAGAAGGCCACTGCTACCATGTGTCCTGAGGTAGCGCTGGAAATATCGTCTCCTGAGAGGATGCAGGCTAGTTTTATTAATTGGGTCATGCAAAAGATTCACTCATGTAACTGTTGTATCAATTTCTGAAACCTTTCTCCAAAGCAAGACAAAGCAGGCGACTGATGGTGAAAAGACCAATGGTTGTGCCTTGTGTACACTAGTTGCTCACAACCTTCAAAATGCAGCAAAAAGGTACAAGGTGACTAGTTTTCTCTGCGCCACGCAACTTACCTGGTCTGTGCCCACACATTTCAGAAGAGCTGCAGCTCTCCCTTTACATGAAGATGCACACCAGGCTGTGCATGGCTTGTTCGGTCGGCATGGTGTATGAAATCCCCACTCAGCTGCAGTGGGGTTTACATCAGCCAAACTGGCTGGTATCTAAACAATAGTAAGGGAGTGCGCACTTTCCATGATAAAAGCTGTCGGTCAGCGCATTTGTCTGTACATTGCTAATCATGCTCATGTCAGACGAGGTTTGCCAGTGCTTCAATTCTTGGTAAAAGTACAGATTCTCTGGCCCATCAGATTATGGAATCCTACTGCATTAAAAAAAAGAATTATCAGTGAGGAATCTGTGGCATTGCTAATGATGAATACGAATTTTGAAATATCGGCTAATTTCAAAACGTTTTGTGATGTACTCCAATCTGATATAATTTGGCATTTGTTTGAAGCAGCGCTGTTTACACGTGTACTATGGCCACATATTTCACTGCTTTCCTGTACATTAAGTTAGTCGTGACTAACACCATATCTGTCTCATCTGTTTAATGGAGTAGCTTTGTGCCCACTTTACTCACAGTAACACATCGTGCTCATTTCCATTAGCTCTAGTAACACATATAAGCACAAGAAAAAAGGGCAATGAGACAGTACAAAATGCTGCAGTTTGTCCTGTCTCTTTCCCCTTTGCTTATTTTTGCTGTAAAACCACTAAAAAGTATGCATTGTGAACTGGTCCTTCAGCAAATCTTACAATGCTAAAGCTAAATTTTGGAGTAGTTTGTCGTTCTCTTCATCTACATTTTTGTACTTGGTCTTCTTCACTTCTCTTGCCATGGGAAGCGCATTTTTCTCTAGTACTTTCAGGATTTTGCCACTCATATAGACTATGCACCAAATGTACATGTTTGAGGTCTCTAAGCCACCTGTCAGACACAGATATGTCGCATGCTGAAAAGGGGGACTCAGTGTGAACATATTTCTAAAACTAACTGAAGTACAGTAATTACTAGTTAATAGGAAAATGAATTAAAGTGGACGAAAGAACTCGCTGCTGGTGGGGACTGAACCCACAACTTTCGTACACTGCATGCAATGCTCTATCAATTGAGCTACAGCAGCTGTCATTCCCTCATTCACTGTCTGGTTATATTGGTAGGAGACCAAA
>JABSTT010000107.1:0-80001 GCA_013339685.2 Hyalomma asiaticum
GCGCACATATGATAATGCTATATCCTCTGAAGTTACATCTCAAGGCGGTGAAATAAATAGATGGCGAATATGTTCGTTGTGCGAAGCCAGAAAAAAAATGCTTAAAGGCGTTTGTCAGAGTCTGATATTTCAACCATCGTACCACTGTCTCCAAGGTGTCGCGTTATACTACACGACTCACCGATCGCCGAGCGGGGGCATACCATTAATCGCTGGGATTATCCGAGGCAAAACAACGATGTCATTACGAGGCGCTCCTTGTAGCAGTGGACTCCGGGGTAACTGTGACCACCTGGGGTTCTTTAACGTTCATCCAAATCTTAAGTACAAGGTTCCTTTCGGCATTTCGCCCGCATCGAAATGCGGCGGGCATGGTTAGGATTTGATCACGCGACCTCGAGCTTAGTAGGCTGACACCTAAGCTAATATGACGGGTCCTATTTGTGGAAGAACGTTGGCGAACCTGATGCCTGTTGAACCTGTTGGTGTCTCAAGCAACCAGATGGCCAGAATTTCTTCAGCACGTTGCAGTAATATGACAGGATAGTCAATCAGCAAGACCAGTGCTCGGCAACCGTATTTAACCATTTCATGGTATTGAAGAGGGTTTAGGTATTGATGGTAATTGGCGAGATATGAAAGAGGCGGTATGGTTACGTGGATGGAAAAGGTATGGGAGTTTTGGACACAAGTCGGCTCTTACAGGGGTTGGAAAAGAAAAAAAAATCGATAAAATGGGTCTTGTGTAATGAAAAGAAAAAGATGGCCACTGCACTGCGCTGTTACATACCGGCATGTGGGTACAGATAAAGAAGCCCGTGGCTACTTGTCGCCGCCTCTTTACAAATAGATTGCCGTTCACGATCCAGACCATCACGAACTCTTGCACACATATTCAGAACAGACTGCATTGAGTTCAACATGACGCTCACACTGACGCATGCAAATCCCATCCAGAGCGTAATCACGGACGACCAAACGTAGCTGTACGTGGCGTAATGAAAAAAAAAAAGCAGAATAGGAAGCCGCCGTCACGGAGGTGGCTACGAAGACCTTCACGTGGAGCTGAGTTTTGAGCTTACCTGACGGGCTTAAACCTCTAATCGTAATGATTAACGGAAGTGTGAGCCAGAAAAATAGATGATGGTTCATTCTCACAAGAAAAGGCCGTACAGATGTAGGTACGCACGTAATTTCGCGACAGACCAAGCGGGAGGAAGTATCTGCTGTTCAGTGTGAGAGCAATTGTTTTCCGATTGTGATAGAAGCTATTAAACCTCTTGCGCCGTTCTCTTTGCATGCGAGGACAAAAGTTATGCTGAGGCGTAAGAAAAAGAACATAAAATAAAAGCCTCCGCCTGTACCACCGAAGTATAACAGGCTTAATCCGATTAAAATTAAAAGAACAGGACGTATGAGGCGTAAGAAAAAGAACATAATATAAAAGCCTCCGCCTGTACCACCGAAGTATAACCGGCTTAATCCGATTAAAATTAAAAGAACAGGACGTATGCCAAATTGTTTTTTTTTAAGAGGGAGAGTTGGGGAATGGGGGTAATACGAAGGAAGTAAAATAGAAAAAGAAAAGAGGGAAAAGAAAAAACAAGAAAACGAAATACAGTAAAATAAAATAAAATAATCTACAGTGCAAATTTCATTCTGGTAGCGGGATAAAAAGGAAGCAGTGCCGACAGTGATAAGACAGCAGATATAAGCAAAGGAAGCCGCTCGCTCCGCGCCAGGAGAAAAGGTCACATTCGTTTTGTGAAATTCTGTGAGTGCTCCAGAAGTGCGTGGGAAGTCAAGACCAAAAGGGCGGAAGGAAGAGGAGCTAAGAAACATGGACACCTCAAGCAGAGGCTGTAGAATCAGTAACTGTCGGAGTTCCAACCTTGTCAAAGTTTCATGTGGTGGCGCTGAAAGAAGCGCGATAGTAGGCGAACACCATGGGGAATACGTAAAGGGTGATCGAGAAACGCCGGAGGGGGCTTTTGAAAGCTAGGGGAGAAAGTGATGATATCGCCTCGGTATGAAATCCATCAATTATTTGGGACAGCGCAGAAAAAGGCCAGTGCATTCAAATTTGCAGGAAGAAGTAAACAAGCCAGAAGGTACGACCTGGCATTGCTAGAAGCCAACGGGTGTTATGAATACGGTCATCTCGCGGTCGTAGTCGATGATAGCGATCTGATACTATCTAGAGGCATAAAAAATGCTCGGCACTAATCTGCAGTCGAGTGCACAACCAGCTCGTGGACGAGCTCAGACTCCTTATTCGTCACTCTATTTCTAGACAGATAACTCAAGGAGCTCTGGGAGATGCTGTTTGAGAAGAGGCATAGGTAATGCCATGGTGTAGACAAGTCTCCGTGACATATTTATGAGCCCCTTTTCCACTTTATTTTTTTGCACGATGGTCGGAGTGAAACACGCTCACGGTGCTTGTAAAAGGGGCTGACATTTCCATTGTCAATGTCGTGGTGTTATTTTTACTGACTTCCAAGAAACGGCATGAGATTTAAAAGTTCACCATGTCAATAGGCATTTGCATGCCGCATCGATGACACTATGAACGCGCTATACACTAACGGTCGGACAGCAGTTACTAAACATGCCAGAAGCGGAAGTTAAACGGCGTGGCCACAGCGTTCATTTTCAGTGTTCTTTTCTTTCGCGTCCAACCTTGCACGGTAAACAGACAGCTCCCATTTCCTACACCGCTACAAAAGCTAAGAAGCAAGGTGATTCCTCGCTTAGCGAGACATGAAAAACCTATGCACACGCCGTCCAATGTCGAGGCAGCTGAAAACTTGGTGCTCAGGCGCCGTTTAGGTGTCTGGTGGGACGAATCATAATAAACTACACAAGTTGTGCGCAGTGTACTTGTGAGTGTAAATTACCACGAACGAAAGCGCTGTCTGCTAAACCAGTCCTAAAGGGTTAAATGGGTTAAACGGCTTGCACACACCTCCATATTATTTTTTCAATATCATGATATCTTTGTTTTGCAATGGTGCTGACAGTCCTGTAGCAAGCAGCATAGTTCAATTTGCTGGGGTGCTCGCCATTAAGGTAATGAAGACAAGAACAATGGGTAGTCCGCATTGAATTCCGCTAACAATTATTGCGAATAATTTTCTGGTAAGCTGAATGACTAGCAAATGCCTAACGGGATATATTTTATAGCACCGACTTGAACGTATATTGAAGATTTCACTGAGATCCGTAGACACTGAGAAATGGCCGGAACTGACCTTTAACACTCTCCTGTCGGCAGGAAAATGAGCAGTTTTTGTGTGGTCCTAGTGAACAATTTTTTTACTGCGGGAACAATGGACGTGAGCAGTGCGAGAAAGTCCACTAACCTGCTCGTGTCGAGCAACTCGTGTTTCATGGTACCCTCGTTGACGTACATGGTGAGCTTTTCGTACGTCATGGACTACGAGCAGGGCCAGGTGGATGGGCTGGTCGCAGTTCTTCCACAGCACCTCTGCCGTCTTGCGCCGATTAGAGAAGACTGCCCAAAGTGAGAGTATTACCAAGGCCTTGCGCTCCGCTGAAGCCGCGTCCTGCGTAGCGAGAACAGCGCAGTGCAACGTGTTCTCGTCAGATTCGGTTCTTAGTATGTCTGGTGATGAGCAGTCGTAGCTAAATGTGAAGCACCGCTCGCGCTATGGATGAAGTGTGACAAGGGGATGGATGAGAACGTGACGCCGCCTTCTCGAGATAACGTTATTTCTCGTTACGTTTGCGAGGGGTGCTCGAGGATTGAACTCTTTCGTAAATAATGAGAAAGTAAGCAGAAGTAAGTAAACTATTAATAGAAAATATTTCGCTATATATTTCCACACTGAAGCATATGTTTGAACTGGTGAAAAAATGTTGAACATGACGGCGGCAAACATGGAATATCGTTAGTGCCAGCCTCTCATTACGTCTTCATCGTTTTCTACCACCTCTTCATCAGCGAAACCCATTACCTCCAGAGCTTTTGCTTTAGTTTTTCTAAAGACGATCCTATATAAGCGCTTTGTGAGGTGTAAAAGCTTGTCGCGAGACGCAGTACGTGACGCCCACGTGAGGGCTTGTGGGGGTTTCATAGCTAAAACAATACAAATTTAACTGCCACCGATGAACCCGTCCTTGTAGAAATATGCAGGGTGGTGGGCTTCTGTGCTTGAGTGCTCCTCTAGTTGGCAGAGGTTTTCTTCACATTTCATAGTATTCTTCTGAACTAATATGCGCCGCCATAATGTGTTTTATGCGGCTAAGCCAAGGTATTATAAGGTACGTCCTAATAAGAGGGGAAGGGGAGGGTCTTCGCATCTTTTAACACCTAGATCTCTTTGCCTACACCTTCACATAAGCATACGGACGGTCTCGCATTTCATTCCCATCCACGCACAGCCGGGCATGGATCCAGCCATTAAGTGTGCACTCAGTATTCTGTTATTAGAATAAACCAAGTATTCCCTCCAAGCACACTGATCTTTCACAGCGTGTTGTGTAAACCCCCAGACTTGTAAGAGAGTAACGGACGCACAATTTGCACTGACGCCTTTAACCTCATAACGCCTTTAACCTCATAACCACAGATCACCAGATGAAGTCTCTGAACAAATATACGCGCCTCACCTGGATGTAAATTCCCTGCGCTGTGTTCATCGCCAGCTCGTCCGGGTCGAGGAAGTCCCTCAGTCCAGTGGTCGTCTCTATCAACCAGTTCAGGTCACCCTCGATGAAGTTCTTGCCAATTTTAGACAGCTGCGCAGTGACGTATGCTCACTACCTCTCTAGCGAGTGTATATTTATTGCGACGAAAATATCATTGCAGATTGCCATTAAGGCAGTGTACAGCCACCCGATGCAAACAAGTTCAGTTAAGGCATTATACAAAACTTGAGTAAGTAGAGCTAGGCTCTCGGGTGAATATCAATAAATTCACTGCGCCAGGGAATTTCCATCCAATGTGTACACTAGGATTTTGTTACCTGAAAATGGACGATGGAAATTTCGCTTCATACAGGCCAAAGAATGTTACGCATGATATGATTTCAGCCCCTTTTCTCGGTGACCTTCGGGTGACCTTGAGCCCTAAGGCGAGCCTCATCCGGGCCTTCAAAAAAAAAAAATCCGGGCACTGTTGCGTAAAGGCTCGATCGCAGATTTGCACACAATTCTAGTTGAGAAAACGCGATCTCTGGCCACCAGCCCTTTGGAGGGGAGCACATTTAAAGTCCCTAGATATTTTTTCCGTTTTCTAAAAGCGGAAAAAAAATCTAGGGACTTTAAGCACATTATGTACGCCAGTTACAGCAAAATCAAGTTACGTTGAAGTCACGGTTTTTTTAGTATCTTGCATTTATGATAGCGGCGATCCAAAGGCACGTAAATGGAAGCATCCACGTGATTATCATTTTTTTTGGCGCTGAGACGGGGCCTACTATAATATATTCAACATCAGTAGCCTCGGGAACCGAACAGATATTGTTCAAAGGTGCTCTCCAGCACCGTTGATCGATTTCTTGTTTTTTATTCCAAGAGAAAGCGATAAAATTCGAAGTGTCCATGCTTGCAGAGGTTTCGCTTGAAAGTCAGTATTTATTACAACAGAATTGTCCTATTGTGGTTACCACGTCCGCATGCGTAGGGACTGGTTATGCGATTTTTGCGGTATTAATACACACTTAAGCAAAATAGCCTCCGGCGCAAAGGTACTAAGTGTGTTCAAAATACAATTGTGCACAACGGATATTTCCTTTAAAGCAAGCTAAACTGGGTATTTATAGGTCTTCCACTATACTAGGAGTCTGGCAGTCATCGCCGAGGATGGCGCCACTGGTCATTTCTTCGGTTCCGTACCTTCGGTTCCGTCAGTGTAAGAAACGATCTACTCATTTTCACGATAACAAAGAAACCTACCGAGTGGCAGACAGCACCTTACGAGAGAGGCAATAAGCTGCAGTTGGTTCAGCCCTACTCACTAAGCTTTAGGCTTGGGTCGCGACGTGGGAGCAAACCCTTCTTCGTTGCAAGATTTTGGCTAGTATCTTGAAGGAGTCTGCTTTGCCAACAGCAATTGCAGGCTTACATATACTCTCGCAACTGGAATGTCAGTTTTTGTTAACTTAATATATTTGTGTTCTGTATTAATGTATTGGTCTTCTGAATTTGCACCAGAATAAGGGTAGCACCTGCGAATTCAGTTTAATCGCTGCGGCGCAAGATGTACAAACTCTGCCTACAAAACGGTGTTTGTCTGCAGTAAGGTTACGTAACACACACAAACATGCGCAGGTCAATCAGGCAAGAGATGTTCGTTACATGATGCGACAATCGCGTAGGATACTTAGAGCATGACCTCGTAACTGGCAGCTTATTTGACTGCGGATAAAGTTTTAGAGAGACCAGAACACACCGCCTTGATTATGGTAGACCTTATGGTAGACTGCATAGATTATGGCGTTATGGTAGACGCTGAATCTATGCATATGTGCAAATCGTGTCACTAAGTGGCCGAAAAACGCCGCTTAGTGAAGGCATTACGGACGTTCTTGCTCCTTTCTATGCCATATCTGGAAACTGTACCGTGGCGTGGCCAAGGGCCCCTTCCCAGCAGACAGAGCGAAAGAACTCTTCGTGCTGAATTTTCGAGAAGAGCTGCCGTAGTCTTTTGGGCGACAAGTACTTGTGGACTTGGAAGCCTCGGTTCAGGAAGATGTGCAGAAATTCTTCTCGTTTGGGACGCAGCAAAGCGTACTCGAACTCTTGTCGGTCAATCTGGAAAAGTGCGAATGCGGGATAAGTTTCTCCTTTGATCAGTGCTACACCCTCTCCTCCAATCTACGGACAGCGCTCTACTAGTGTGCTTATGAGCTTATGAGAGAAATTTGTCTCACTAATTACTGGCGGACTTCTTACTGTGCACTCCGCACCACTCTTGCACCACTACACATCACACATCGCGATGATAGTCATGCACAACACAGACACCTTAGAATGCTTAGAAGCCTACGTATTGTGCAAGCGCTGGGTAGCTATTGCAGCAATGAAGGGTCACTGATACGTTTTTTTGACAATACCGTTGGCTGGTTTTTCGGCGCGCATTACGTCAGCCGGGAAAGCCAATCGTCGCGTTTCTTTTAACACGTCCTGTGGGCAGCGGCGGTTGAAAACTCTTCATACTGAGCCGCCACGATGTTTCACGATGAACATATTTAAAGCCGTGTAGTCAATTACACAATTAAAGGACAGCACTCTTGGTTTGCTAATGAGAAAGAGTTGAGCCATCGGCGCAGTGAATTCATAGAGTGTCACCACAAAACATTTCCAGTTCACTATAGGAAATACGACGTTTTACGTATTTAAAGTGCAACTTAAGGTTCACAGAATGGCCGACTCCTATTACATTCGACTTCCGTTGGCTCCAAATAACTTGAAAGAAAGAAGCGTCGTTGCATTCCAAACAATTCGGAATACGCAGCTGCTGCGGCGGCGTTTTCAACACGTGACCTCGAGCTCGCGGCACCGACGTCATAGGGGAAAAAAGTGCGACTAACGCTAATTCTGACACAGATACCTAGTGGCGCACAGCGTGATTGCTTGGGGAATCTTTTATTTTAGTCCCGTAGATAACATTCATTGGCATTTCTCAATGTATGACACTTTGGATTCTCACAAAGGTTCACAGCACAAATGAATTTAGGCTTATTTCACTCGTCACGCTGACTTCCAACGAGGGAATTTTAGGTAATCCGTGTTCGGAAGTACTATTTTACTAAGTCCTCGTTCATTTGGAGGACTTTCCGCTTCTAATAACTGGTATGTTAGCACCGTTGCACTGTTCACTGACCTGCATTACAATAGGCTTTATTCCAAAATGACGCATTGCTTCAGTCGCCTTAAACTCCACATTGTTCATAAACATTTTCTCCGAAGTGCAGTTTTTCACTACTTCCGAAATTGTTATGACTGTTGTGCACTGGAATGATACCTACGGGTTTAGAATATTTTTATACATCAAACTCAGTGGTAAGATCACTAGACCCTGCGAACCACAGCGAAATGACGTGCGTCATGCTTTCTCAGTGCGTCTAAACTTGGTTCCAGAATGCTGTGACGGCATGCCTCCATACATATAGGCGACCCTGGAGTCACACCAGCCACTAAGCTGCTCATCATAAAAGTCACCTGGTACTGCTGAGCGAAGTCTTTCGAGAAGACCTTCGTTATGGCGACGTGTGGGCAGTTCCAGTCCAAAGTCAGCAGCAGGTCTTTCTTCATTTGGTGAGCGTGATGGTGACGTACCTGGGCTGGAGACGGACGCGCAAAGCGTTATTTCGGTTAATAATAGTAGTAACGTTTATTTCATCATTACTGCAATGATAGGAAAGCTGCGGGTAAAAACTGCTTTTCGTAGAGGCAGCTGGACAGTAGCCCGCAGCGACCTTTGTGTAATACATACTGCAGTGTCATGTATCAAAAACAGAAAAAAAAGGAAGACGTATATCGCGATCAGGTAATTTAGAACATATGCAGATCTTGTAGATTAGGCGGTGTGCACTTGTGGGTATCAACACGGGCTTTCACATATTTATTTAGCAAATAATTCGACTAGTTCAAATGAATGAAATGAAAGTTCAAATGAAATGAGTAGTTTGGGAAGAATGTACCATAATTTATCTACTAATAGTTCCTTTTGGGTGTTTTTATTTTCCACGTGTCTATATTTCGTGTACCAAGCGATGTAACATTTTGCTGTATGTTGGAAAGAACATGTAAAGAAGGTCGATTTCCATGTTTTTTCATGTAAGAATGTCGAATGTCCGATTGCCACAGTTAATTTAAATGCGCATATGTTTTGAACGGGTATTTGCCACACATGCCGCGCTTCCAGCGCAACTTACACTTGAACACGGCTTTCAGCAGGATGTCGTCGAGGTGCTTCAGGTTGTTGCGGTGGTGGTGTATATTGATCACGGTAAAGTACATTTGCTCTTGGGTCTGCGAAGGAATGAGGAGATTGTGTTGCGGCGTGTATCATGCGTAAACCCAGCATGCTTGCGCAGCATCATAGGCTACAGGAGTGTCAAGCGACATAGTCACAGCGCTCTGTCGCTGTCCCGTAGTTTCCGATGTTCTACAATAATGTTTATAAACCGAATAGCCCACATAAGAACAGTTGTAAATTTGACTTCGAAAGAACGCGGTTGTTTCAATGCGTCACCCTGGAGTTTGTGGTCTTAATCTCATTATGTACACACTGCCTCAGTGCACGTTTAATGCGCGACATCATACTTAACGTCGTTTAGTGTGGCTTTTGACGGCCAATATATAGCGACCCTAGGCTCATCCGCTGCCATTTTGACACTACTGCTTCCACATTAGCCCTTTCCTGATGTGAGGGCGGTGGCAGGGGCTGCTTTTTCAGAACTGTCAGTTGTGTCGTGAAATATACTGTGGGCCAATGTATCGTCACCAACTGTATACCGATATTCGGAATTCAGAATGTCGCAAAAAACAAAAAAAGAAACAAAGTCACAACACAAGGGGCACAAAAACGAAAACATAAAGAACATTTACACTATCAGAATGGGCGGCAAAATTTCCCCTTTCCGCTTCCAGGACCTAACTCGCTACATCTGCATAGGTGAAGCTGGTACTGTAGAAGAAGCCGTCCGTCGAGGCAAAAGTGCACAGGCATGAGCTTGTCTGCAGCACCGCCATGTCGCATAAAGTTATTTAGTTTGGCAGTGCTAAACTGCCGATAATCTTCCTCCTTCAAAATAGGCCAGTGTATCTGATGCTTCGAGTTTCACCGCAGCTTGGAATACTTGGCTCCAGTGCTTGGCAGTGCATTTGGAAATGAGTGTTCGATTCAATGGCACAATCTGAAAATCTTTCGCCGGAAGTGATCGCTAAGTGAATACGTCTGCGGCCGCTTGAGCTAAGTGCTGTTTTACTTATGTGGTTCTTCTGTGAGCTCTGAAGTGGTATAATGTTGATGCTCGTTGTCTGCAATTAAAAAAGGAGGCCGTAGTAACTACGTGGGTAAGGGTGATAATTTGTGCACTTTGCCTTGTCTTCTATAGATCGTATTATCCGTTTTTAACTGGATTACTCTTCTTGGAGCAAAATATTATTCGCCAAAAATACACATATAAAACCTGAGCTTAATGCAAGCGTTATGCCTTAGTCATCACAATGAAGCACCTCAGAGCATAGTTCGTGTACCTGGCATGCCAGTCGAAGGCACTCGATGATTCTGTCCTTGAAGACGTTCCTCGAAAGAGCGTTGTCCCTGAACTTGGGGAACATCTGGCAAATCCGCGAGCTTATTTCTGGCTTCAATACGGTCTCGATGAACTCGGGGTCCCAAAGGGTTGCACCGCTACAAATGAAATAGTTATTTCACGTCAGCGGTGTAAATACGTGATAGTTAATTCTAGGTGTTCCAAACCTACGTTCGCTTTCAGTAGATCATAGAGCCTCTTGTATTTAGATAAAGATATTTTATATTCAAGACTAGTAGATTGAAATAGCTGCTGTGCCATAAAGCTATACACGGGGCGAGATCCGAGATTAATTTATTTATTTATTTATTTATTTATTTATTTATTTATTTATTTATTTATTACTTCACTTTTCCCTACATGTCATTGACCGTGGTAATGCTTACCCTGTCAGCAGCAGGGCGCGGCCATGTTTTTTCACGTTTTTCATTTTCGCTTAGTGAACAAAGTACTTCGTTTTCGCTAAAGAGTTTATTCATTTGAACAAGAAAACATTTCGCTTTGTAGTATAATGTCTAAAAGAAGACAACAAAACGTGCTCGTCAATTTTTGGGATATTCACCGCTTGGTTCCTCCCGTCCTTGGTTGCTCCCAGCCTCCCGTTCCTGCCATCAAAGAGTACCCACTCAAAGAAAGGAGAGCGACCAATCGTGGTGGCCTGTACATCACTCAGCCGCGCCAAAGCCGCAGCACACACAACGAGAGCCACGCCCGCAGTTAGTGACCTTGCAACTTTGCAAGTAGCGTTCCGAACAAAGATCTGCGATCGCGCCCATGCTCAGTGTGCCCTGGTTAATGCACTGCATGCGAAATTATGGCCCCAGGGGCGAGATCGGAGATTGTTGTTTGGGAACGCAGGCGGTTTTGTTCGCTTTTCACTGCATGTCATTGGCCGTTGTCATGTCTACCTCGTAAGCAGCGGCGCGCGGTCATGTTGTTGCATGACCGCGTTATCTCCGCACGACACGCGTTTAAGCTGAAGAAAAAAAAACAGATTATTGTTTTTTTTTACGTATTCTTATTCATTTCATGTAGGAAACACTTCATTTCGTAGGATGTCGTCCAGGAGAAGGCAACAAAACGCGCTCGTCAATTTTCGGAGTGTTCACCGCTTGCCCATTGGTTGATCTCCCCCTCCCTATCTAGCGTATTTCGTGGTTTACCCTGTGCTAAAGCAGTGCCCTTCAAACAAAAAGAGTGACCAATCATGTAATCCAGCCCCGCACTCAGTCGCGCCAAATCCGCAGCGCGCATGACGAGAGCCGCGCCCCAACTTCGTGACGTTGCGTCGACCGAAGGCGTTAATTTCCGATCAAAATCTCCGATCACGCCCCAGGTGAATAGTAAGGCAAGCTTAAAAAAATTTCGCCTCAGTATTTACTTGAAGCCAGAAACGGTAGAACTGTTACTTATATTTTGTCAATTCCTTTTCGTGTTGTAAGCTGGGAGGTGAGAATCCTAGACCTCTGATGTAGTGTAAGGTGAACAAAGAAATCAGGCCACTGCACTAGCCAAATCCATTTAGAACGAACCCGGGGCGCACCGAATAATACTTTATACCGAACAAGCCAAGCTGTGTTAGCAATACTCATATAAAATGAAAGCCCTGTGCTTGCTATTTGTGAACGACTACATGCACCGATTCCAGGCGCCGGCAGAACATTGCCGCTGTAGTGGTGGTTAGGAAAGACAGCGAGGCGTGACAACGAATCGTGCCATAGCCAAAGCGTCTGTTGATAAAGTCCCCATTCAAGGGTAGCGTGATTAAGCGGCGCGGCGTAAGTGCATCTTTTGTATGTTCTATGAAAAAAAATGGAGTGTTCGGAGTTTTTCCGCCTCAAGAGGAAACCAAGCTTCTACTCACGAACGGCGTACGGCTGCAATGGCGGCGTGTATGCTTATAGGAAGGTGACATGTGGCGGCTTCCCAATAAAGGAACCCTTGATTTTGTGCGTGCGCCTGGCTTCACAATAGTCTGTATAACGAACTAGGCACTAGAATTCATTAAAATGAGGTCAATTTATGTTGAAATACTCGATTTGTGCCATAAATTTCAGCAAGTGGTGCTGTTCTCCATAAATGGGCTTAGCTGCAGGAGCACAGTTGTCCGCGGACCCTATTCTTAGTAGCTAGCTCTTAGCCGAGCTGCCAAGGTGCCATAGGAAACTGACAGCTGTCTGCACATTCGAACAGGGACAAGACTTTCTGGGACACAGACTTCAAGAGGCCCTCTACCGTCCTTAATTGATTTCGGGCAGTCGTATCGCGATGGATAGTGTAGGAAGCTAAGTGTACAGGCCTGCAGTGGTTTTTGTAGCGAAGCAGAGTAAATTTTTGAAGCTTAAGATTTGAGCGTTCGTGGCTGCCCCTATCGCATGTGTAGGAATTCCGTCAATACAGTGCTGCTGTGTTATCACAATTCAAAATTAGCATTACTCTCCATTGCAATGGAACGTTGCCTCAAGTTTGCAAAATCCAAATTTAAGTAGCAAACCTCTACTTTGCTGCAACAAACTTAAACTGCGTGGGTACTGCTAGCTTTCTCTTAACGCTTGGAGTTTTGCTGTCAGGGCAGTGATGCGATTTCTTCGACAAACAATAGTTTTTGCCCGTTCGTGACAGTGCCCTGACAAGTGACAGTGATGGTGATATGTCCTTCAACTATCTTCTCTCCTTTGCTTCTTTCATTCCCCTTTCCCCTTCCCCTGTACAAGGTAGCCAACCGGAGATCTCCTCTGGTTAACCTCCCAGTCTTTTCTCTTCCTTTCTCTTTCTCTCCTTGGAGATTTGTGTACATAGCCGAAATGGCGTGATCAGCCATGACGTTCAGGGCATTTTGTTTCTTTGCTGTACAAGGAAGCTATATTTTCTCAATGTAAGAAATGGTCTGCTCTTTTTCACCACAACTGCTGCATCGGAATAAATTTTCCAAGTGGTAGACAGTCCATTCCATGGAATTCTGCTCTGCTGACCCTGCACCATTTCAGTTTATTGAATAAACTCTGGATACGCATGAACTGCTATTCAAGGAAATGTTATGTATAGGCTATGCAGTAAAGATGAGTGCGAGTTACGTTTATTTATTTATTTATTTATTTATTTATTTATTTATTTATTTATTTATTTATTTATTTATTTATTTATTACATACTGCAGACACTTAGGTCCAAGCAGGCCACTGCAGGTCACTTAGGTCACTGCAACTATCGTGTGTCGCTGGCTTTGCTATTCAGGAGCACTTCATATGACTTCCGAGAGTCCTCATACTGTCTTTTCACCAACTTACTCCGCTCAGAATTTTCGGAGGCCACTACTATTCGGATAGACTATCCCTTCTTTAGTGCTCACCGTCTGTCGATCTCATTGTAGGCGAGTGCCAGCAAGTCGGCAACGCCACCGCTGCCCTGTATGACGAGCACCGGTAGCTGCTTCTTGAGATGCTCGAGGACCATCTTGTTGCAACCGGTTCCTCCCTGGCACACGATGGCTATTAGGGGGATCTCGGCCGAGTACAGCGTCGACTTCGGACACGGTGGAGGAACCCTGCTGCTCATGCTCTGAGGCAGCACCACTGTAGCGCACAAATAAAGCGCATTTCAAATTAAGCATTTTTTTTCGGTACAAAATTTGTGAGCAGAAAAATACAAATTTAGGATGAAAAAGCTACAGCCTTTGAAGCTTGACGGGGCTCCTACCCCTTTATTCTTGGCTTGAAAACTTGGCGGAGCACAGATACTAAAAATAAGCTTTGCGAGGACTTCCTCAAAACAAGAGACAAAAAACAGGATACATTTAAATGTTGGTAAGCGGCTAATATGACTACAGAAAAATTGAACATATGACGAATCTACAACAAACATAGGTCTAAAGATTTATGTGAAAGCCGTAAAACAGGAAGGAGGAGGCTGTACGAGAAAAAACAAAGCGCCCATATGAAATGTTACACATTTACACCGAATGAACTAGAAGCAGGTATTTGGAACTAGAAGTTTCTTAACTTCCTTTTCGGACATGCAAACGACAGCAATGTTTTTGCTTTCCGTTGAGTTTAAACAAGCAGGAAATCTGCGCTCGAGTATCTTTGAACCATGATTGGCAAGACAAGGGTTATTCCAGCAGGCCCCTTGCCTAATGTATAATGCGTTTCTGTCGTTTTCATCAGACTGCATAATATGCTAGAAATCATTTATTGTATTTCATAATGAGATTAAATTGCTATGTACATTGGATTATTTGGTAAGATATTACCTAAAGTTACTAGATTTCCCGCTCATTTTTTTTACACATGGCTTTAACTACCTTCCCCTGGTTCCCTCTCGCACGCAGACCGAGTCGGCCGCCATGTTCTTCCTATACTGTTGGAGTGTAGTACACGTTTGCGGATAGTGTCTGAGCGGTAACATACGCATTTCTCTCAAATATGATAGCGAAATATAACAGAAACGCGTACTGAAACGCACGATTTTCACTGGCGCTCCCTAGCAGCAGCATTCACGTGACCGCACGGAACAGTTTTAGGAGCACTCGGCTGCCAAAAGCAATGCCGACGAATGAGATGCGTCGGCGGTGCATGAAAGGTTTTGGCAACTTGAAAGCGGTGAGAAATATATAGGGAAATTATTTAGTCCCCAAGGAACACTCAAAGTAACGCAATCGAACCATCAGATAAGGCACCATCTGCATCTTCAGGGTCTTCGCTTTCAATAAGGTAAGAATCCTGGGTATATGTACGTTTGCAATAACGGGAGGGCGTCACTGAAGAAAACTTAAGCTGACCCTCAAGTTAATGAAATGCTAAATTGACAAGAAGATTTCCGCAGGGATTCAGCGAGACAATTCACTCCAGTATAGCACGCTTGCAATAGCACAACAGATGCAGTTAGCGGTGAGCAGGACTGCAGAACTGCCGCGGTCAGTAGCAGCAAAGCAGAAACTAACCATAAATGTATAATACACAACAATATATTACAGACAAGCGTATGATTACGCTATCGATTTCGTGGAATTAGGCACACTCTACTGGTAATTAGATGCCGTGCGGAGTTAACAAATAACGGTACCAAATCCATGCGACGAAATCGTCACTTAGCTTTGGACACCTTCAGGTGAAGCACTGGTCATATGATGGCGCTACAACGCACGAATACGCGAGCACGCTATGGTGAGGTAATCACATTACGTCGGTAGTGAATTCATGTGATCAAGTCAACGTGAAGAAGTATTTAGCTCATGAAGAAAGCCAATTCATGAGGTTTTAAAGAAATTTCAGATTCTCTGCAGAAATTGAACTTGGGCCCACGGCGTACGCCTACGCTATGAACAGGCGTAAAAAAATTTGTCGGCGTGGCACAAACGCGAGACAGGTGAAAAACGCCGAACATAGGACAAGA
Organism: Hyalomma asiaticum; assembly: GCA_013339685.2. Taxonomy (NCBI): domain Eukaryota; kingdom Metazoa; phylum Arthropoda; class Arachnida; order Ixodida; family Ixodidae; genus Hyalomma; species Hyalomma asiaticum. The sequence continues at coordinate 15,683 of JABSTT010000107.1, forward strand.
GCACCTTTAAAACTGTGACCGTTTCTTCATGATTATCAACCAGACAACCCTGCAACAAACGCTGTTAAGGGAGACCGGCGTAATGTTTGAAGGTTTTATTCAAACGCAAAATACCCATCTGAGTAAGCTGGAAGGATTGTGTTTCGCTCTTTGCCAACGATGTTTCGTTGGCATTTGGAACAAGCTAGTGTTATTCAATGCAATATAAAGCTTTTAATTATTAAACATAACATATCAGGCATGTTTTGACGGAATGGGAGAACTATAGTCGGCTCAGCTACCGGCGCGCCCTATATTGTTCAATACAGATGGATACAACACCGACCACTGTCTTCGTCTGGCGTCGTCGACAACCGCTGTTCCAGTTTGAGCATGAAGTAGTTCAGGCCAGTCTTGTTCACAGTGTCGTCCCTCACGATGATGAAGTGCGTGTGGTCGGGATTGAGGTCGAACTTGTTGTCCTCGGGCCGGCTGCCTGTGTTCTCTATGTATACAGCCCCTTCCTGCAGAAAAAACGAAGGCAGGACAACAGACTGCGATCTAAAAGCATCACACAATACTAGTTAAATCACGACATGTTTTACTAGATATAGTATTTTTCTAACAAGCCGCAAGCTAACACTTCTCAAAGCAAGGTGATTACTGATCCCCTGTGAAGTGCTGAGGTGACTTCGGTGTCACAAGTAATGTTTTGCGTTTTCCTCAGTCATTATTTCGCCGCTATTTCTTAGGTAGCGGCTGCTACAGTACATTTGAGACATCAGTTTTGGCTGTCGCTTGGTCGACATAGGCTGCAAACGTTACCATTCAATCAAGACGTGGATATCACTGGCCACTGTCGACCTATTACCTCAAGGCGCTGTTGCAGGATCACTGAGGATAACTGCTTAATACTGAGTATGCGTTTGAACACTTTTAAATTGGCGCGGTTGCGTTCATGCGAGTTTGGCGAAGCAATGTTGCGATAACCGTGGCACTAAACTCTTAGCCACATGATGATATATGGATTTTAGTAGCGCAAGGGCCAAGTGTGACCAAAGAGCGCCATTTCAAATGATCTGATGTTAAAGGTGACCCATGCATTAAGGTTGCAGGATGTAGCATGTATGTATGGGGACCTAAAATCAATCGATGTAAAGGGCTTAAAAATATATAGTATAAAATTAGCTTTTAGACACAGCAGGCGCACTGGAGAAATATTTTTGTCCCGAAACAGTACGATTCATCGTATTGCATGCGCTATCGTTTTAAAAACTCACTACTCGCGAGTTTCTACTGAAAACGCTATGTCGCGCTGTTATCTTCACGCCGTTCATGATCCCAAAGAAACGGGTGCGGCGTGATAACGCAAGGAAGCCACGGGCGATGGATTACCCTTGGTGCTTTGAGAGAGATACTTCAAGTGCACCTCCTGCGTCTGATATGCCGCAAGCATAGAACGCGTGCCCCTTGACCTCGAAGGTCATACTATTACGGCGCAAAGCGCTCAGATAGGCCATGCACGGGACGCACCTTGGTGGCCTCGAATTTATCGGCGCATGTAAGGAGGTCCTGTCTCACGATGCCCACCAGGCAAAGGGGCGGAAGCTTCTCGAAGTCAGTGTGCGGGTGCCGGTGACAGCGCATGATGAGCCGCTGCACCAGCTCCTCGTTCACCCATGAGCCGATGTCCTTGGCGATGCCCGTGTTGATGCCATTGGTCAGGATCCACATCGCGGTCGTGTTGGCCGCCTGCCATAAAAGGTGCGACGGTGTTCAAACGGAACGTGAACAGGGTGCACGGTGTCATAAGAACTTACGGCACTAGAAAGAAGCAGGTGGGTGTAATTGATAATTGATAAACTATTTTCATACATTCCCGACAGATGACAGGAGGTAAATTCAACAAATGTGCAATAATCAAGTTTCGCCCTCGTTTTATCGCAATTCAGCTAGTGGGAAAGAACTTCCATGGATGTTTATTTGAACGGATGACAAAATTACATGTCATACCCCTAGAAGTTGTGGAATTCCCTGTTATTTTGAATACTGCATGACCTCTGTTCAGTTTCGTTGGCTCTGGTTAGGCAAATATACAAATGTTATATCCCAAACATCCTTTACATTTTACACCATCTTGAAATACATTGACGCTGTGGACCTTGACTCTTACTTTACATGAATATTAAAATAGAGGACATACCAATCGTTTATAGCTGCGGATTGAAGAACGTGTACTGGTTTCTCGACAGTGACGTTTTGAAGCGCAAATAATGAATCCGTGTTGTCACAACCACAAGGTTTTTTTTACAGAAGAGGTACTTGTAGGACATTGAATTCAATATACGTCAACCGAAATAACAATGCGACACTAAAATCGGAGCGCGAAAGCACACAAACAGCAGAGAACAAACGAGGACAAGCGCAAATACACCTGCGCTTGTCCTCGCTTGCTCCCTTGTGTTTGTGTTGCTGCACTTCCATTTACTTTTAACTATGAGTAACATACTAGGCAAACAACCAGTTTAACAGTTCTAGTTCCAACACGTCGGGAAAAAGTCAAGGACCAACATGTCTGCGAGCGAATCGGCCTGATGACTGCTCAGTTACTAGTGGGCATGCAGAAATAAAAATATATGTACGCTTGGTTCAAACATTAGCAGTGACCCGGATTACGTACGCCACTCTACACCTTACCAAACTGTGTCGACGCAACATGGGAAAATTAGCATCAATAGGCCACAGTCTGCCCCGAAGTCACACGTAGGGATTATACAAACCATCGTTACAAATGGCTTCTGACAAGTAGTAATGCATAAAGCTTGGGTCCTGCATAGTAGCCTAGGTTGTAGCCTCGAGGGAGCGGCCAACGTCCGGCGACTTCAAGAGGTGGCCCATTCTACTTGCCTTAACACAGCGACATAGCCTAGGCGTGGAGTGACCACATTGAAGCCACATCTGCACCCAAGAACATTGGTGCGGTGTTGAACGAAGAAAGGCGGCAAGCATGACGGCCAACAATCGTGAATTTCTACAACGAAACGATTACGCTTTTCGTCGACTGTTCAGGCATGGTAACCAGTGGTGCCAAGTCTACGATGGTATACTGAAACGTGATATTTCCCGGCGCAGCATCACCTAACTACTACATAACCGCAGCGTAAAAAGGTCGCCGTCCGTCTAGGCGACAAATCAGCGTGAAGCCGACCTTAGCATCGCGGGCCCATAGACTGCGTGCAGGAACTTTGCGAGGTTACAGATTGCGCTGGTGCTGGGTAAAGTGCTCCTAAAGACGCTACATTTAAACCTATCCCAGAGTTCCTCGTTCCGTGGCTCACGACCACTTGCCATATTCTATACTGTGCATGAAGCAAACTGCTACCTGTTCAACATGTATAAAGTTAATAGAGAAAGTGTGCCAACAGCTCAACCGCACCTTCCTCCCCCCGGTTCCCTACAATCCTCCAGAAGCTTTCCAGTGCTGAAGTTACCGGAACCACCTATACTGCGAAGTTTCTGCACCACCTAACTGGCTGAAGAACAGTACATCTGGTCCCGGAATCTTCGAGTGTTCTCTTTCAGCAGTACTCACACTCCGCTTACAACACATTCGTTAATACTTTTCTTTCGGAACCCGTATGCGGTTCCGAAACGTCAGATCAACCCATCCGACTTTGGTCAGTGACCGTAATTCATCTAATACTTTTCTTTGTTGGAGAATAACCCCCCATTTCATCGAGCGCTACAACAGCTGGGTTACATCGTAGATACAAAGCCTTATTCGTTTTCGAACGCATTTGCTTTTGGGATAGCTTACTACATTCCGCTACACACTCCAGGAAAGCAAAGCACTCTGGACTGGTATTCACGTACTGTCAATTGTGGTTATTACGTTGGGAAATGTAAAAGTTTATTGGGTTAAGTGCCTTTGTTAATTCCAATCTTATTTTAGTGCATCAGAAAAAAATTGTTTGTAATAATATTTGTTGACAAGAAAACGATGATTCCCAATTGAATGCCCGCTTTATAATCGTAACATCGCTCTGCAGTACCTGCCTTGGATATACCTGGCCGCTATATTTTGAATACATCACATCTGAAAAAACAGTTGGTAGATGTGAATGCAAAATCGTTCAGGAAAAAGTTCTCATGCAGCCTGAAAAGCGGACTTTTGCACGCGCTGCCGACCTGCCAAGAAAACACAAGTAGTGTTCTGCTATGTCAGCACGCGGTTGAGGGCTGTTAAACCACACCGCCCTATTTGTATCTCCACATCCGGCTGGAGAACCCTCGCTCGTCTCGCCACCGGTGTCCGGACTACGGTGGGAAAACACGGGGGTGCCTCCCTTCTTTCTTCTCTCTGTCCCTTCAATTCTCCCATCCCCTGAGTGCCTCGGTTGAGGTGTCCTCATTGAGAGACAGTTACCGTGTACTCTACACCCTATTTTCTTCACTTGCTTAAATAAATAGAATCTCTTTCTCTCTCTGGGAAAACACGGCGTGCAAGTGCGGGGCACAAATCGCAAAACACAGCGTTTGCGCCATTTTCACCTATGTTCTGTTTGTACCTCGGGCTCTATCGGTCTTTTTTTTACCGTTAGCGTGCGCTGCTTTCTGCCCACCTACATGTGTGCCAACTAGCCTTCCTGCAATTCACTAGACGGGAACAGAGAATTCAAGATGCTCCGTTTGCTTTGCCTTTCCGTTGGTAGTAGGGCAATGAAGGGGAAAGTAAGCTGACCTTGATGAGGCCCTCCTTGAGGTTCTCAAGCTGCCTGGGAGCGCTCCATTCCTGCCAAGTGGCCAGGCTCGAGATGACGACGAGCACGATGCGGGGCAGAGCGAACTTCCAGTCGCGAGTGAAGATGGTCAGCACCTCCTCGATGCTGGTGTCGTGAGTCACGCGGATGTAAGGGCGGCCCTGAGAGAGAAAACGCGGTATTATTTAAGAGATCTGATGCACATTTCACGAGAGTTTCTTGAAGTGGTGATTATTAAATCCAGTAAACGTAATTCACACACACACACATACACACACACGCACACACACACACAGGCGCGCGAGGAATTGAAATAATGTAACACAGAGCAAAACCGGAGAGACATCAGGAAAATGCAGAGGTGTTGGCCCAGCTTCTACTAGCGGCAGTAATTATTTCCCGTAGAAGCCAAGACGCCTCCCACACAAGTCTAAATTGAAGAAAAAACAACATTGATCGAGCCCCATGGCAGCAAGCAGCATAGGTCGGCAGTGTGGGAGAACACTCACTCACACTCGCTCACCATAATTTTTCCAGCACCCGCACTCACTCGCACTCACACTCACTTCCTCTCACACTCACTGGAACTCACTCGCACTGGCACTCAAGTCTATGAAATGAGTGCGAGTGAGTGTGAGTGAGTGCGCCCACCTATGAAGATAATACATCGCAATGACACGCGGGCACGAAGCGGGACGAAGAATCCGAGCGCTTCGTATTCGTCCTGTGGCTTCGTGTGTGTGTTCGCGCTCTTTTCTCCCAGCTATGCACCCCCAACAATCTCAGCTCGTTGCATTACTGTGAATTCTGACGACGGCCTGTAAACGTTTGTTCTTCTCTGTCTTTCCTTTTGTACAACGACGAAGAATACGCATACTGAGATGCGATGCTGCTACGGCGCATATCTAGCCTTGTACAGCAGCAGACGCAACAAGATAAAAGGGGGGGGGGGGGTTAGTTCATTCCCTTACCTCTGGTTCAAACATGAAGTTCTTCCAGAAGTGGATGGTCCCCTTGCCGCACAGGTACCGCGAAGGAGGTTCGTCAACAGTGGCCGACTGCAGCTGAGAGGGGGAAAACATGCCAAAGAATTAGGAATTATTGTAGAAGAGCGCAATCCACAGGAGGCAGTGAAGCAGCAAATACACTGTGCTCAATTGGGCTAAAAAAAATTGCTCTGAATCGGTGTACGCTGAATGAAAGTTCTTTGCCCACCTTTTTTGCCCACTCCTGAATGAACCTTCTTTTTTCCAACTGACATGTTCAAACATGTTTTATTTTTGCCGTCAGCTATAGAACCCTGGAATTTGCTGCCAGGAATTGCCCTTTCTTTACGCCGTAAATGATTTCTTGAAGCCTGTTTATGAATTTCCGTTATTGATGTTTTTCCCACTCGTGCAACAGCCACGGTCAGGCTGTGGTATGTGTGAATGAATAAATAAACAAATAAAGAAACATGCCGTAGATATGAATGCTAGTATAACGAAATAGCAGTGCTATTATATATGAAACCTAGTGAAGCAAGAACAAGATATGGACAAAGAGCCTATTTAGCGAAATAAGACGAGTGAAAGAGCAGAAAACAGTGTTCCAGCACGTTGCCCTACTAGAAAATGAGCGCGGTACCTTCAGTCGCCTCCGTTTCACATAACCAGTCCCACTACACATCTACGCTGTGTGAATTACTGCGCCATATAGGCAGACTGGTAACCGCCGAGTACGCCCAGTGTAACGAAAATACGGAGAACTGGACCCGACCGTCTGGCCTGTTAGCAGGTAAAGGCCAAAATGCACCGGGAGCCGCCCGTGCCGGGCTCGTTTGAAAAACCCACAGTTTTGCAGCACACAGTTTTAAATACCCAACGTAGGGGTCCACAGGGATTCACGTTAAATTTGAACTTCAGTGGTGTCAAACGGTCTGATTACTTATTTTATGGCGCCATGGAGTCCGCTGAAGTTATGCGCCATTGAAAACGATCGGTCATGAGAGAGGATGCAGGCGCGATGAATTGGAGCACTAAAATATACTAGAAAGGGTAGGTGAGCGTGTTTGCAAGTAGGTGCCAGCTTTTGTTGGGCACACTCGAGAAGAGCGACTGTGTTGCTGAAAGTTCCTTTTCGTAGGAATAAAGTTCCAGTGTGTTACACTTCCTTTTGTACTTAGTCAATCCGGTATAAGTCAAGGCACTCAGTGGGCAACGCTGAACGCCTTGTAACAAGGAACAGGGGATCGCCGCCACTATATTCGTTGCCGCACAGGCAACAAACACCGCCGAAATGAACAAGAACGGAGTCTTAACCTAAATATACATACAAAATAGAGCTCGAATAATGACGAAATGATAACACTGGATAATTTACCAGCTCACTACGGTGCAGTATACATAAGAACTGTCTGTGTACAGCAGTGCTAGCGAATGAATAGACAAAACATACGACACACTCCTGCAAGTTGACTTGACCACCATAAAGAAAAAGCAAACACACTAAAGATGAACGTAACGTTCTATGCGATTGCCATTTGGGCACCACACGCGCACTGCAAACTGTAGGGCACATGAGTATTACCCGTAGCGACGTAAGGCAAAGCGTGCTTCAAGGTACTGATGACAATACGGAGGGGTGAACTTCCGTTGCTCTGCTTTTTGTTGCACTCATGATGGCGAGGAAACAGTGGATAATCAAATAGGCTGTCTATACACGGGGTTTGAGGTTTTCAACGCCCCAACCTAGAACAGTGCATTTACTATTGCGGAAAGGCAAGTTCCTCTCTTAGCAAGGGTACGAGCATGCGGAATGCGGGAACATAACGCAAGGCTTCCAAGGTTTCGTGAGAGAGTTCGGTTATAAGGCGCTACATACGGTCATCAGCATCGTAGAGAACCCCCGGCACGCCATGTGTGTCGTATTAAAGCTGCCCTGCAACCATGTTTTACCAAGTCAGAAAACGGTGCCAGTAAGTTGCAGAGGCCCCTTTGGAGGTATCACCCAAATATTACTGCACTACACTGATATGGTGCCAACAATTTGGTTTCCGACACAGCTGGAGGTTGCGGCTCTTATTTCAACAAACGATGTTGTAGGGGACGCGTTGTACCTCTGTAGAGGCAAAATCATTGCTGACTTCATCGTGACATAAACATAATGCGATATGCTGCAATTTAGTTGTTTTGTGGGGTTTTACGTCCCAAAACCAGTTCTGATTATGAGAGACGCCGTAGTGGAGATCTCCGGAAATTTCGACCACCAGGGGTTCTTCAACGTGCACTGACATCGCACAGTACACGGGCCTCAACATTTCGCCTCCATCGAAATGCAGCCGCCGCAGCCGGGATTCGATCCCGCGACCCTCGGATCAGCAGCCGAGTACCTTAGCCACTAGACCACACGCTGAAATTTTAAGTTTTCGTTTGAAGAAATAGAGAAAATAGGTGCGTCATTTCCAACGAGAGGAGAAAACAATATCCACGTACCTCCACGAAATGAATCATGACGTGTGGGTGAAGCACTGGGGACCGTTCGGCGTTACCATAAATCACCCGTGACATTGTCCGCTCAGGCATGTAAATGAGTGAGAACGCGTGTGTATATTTTCACACGCGTTGTCATTCACGCTCCTGGTCTTCATGAGGTTCCTGCGCTCCCACGTCGTAGGTCGTGCCGAGTTCCGCATTACCTTCAATTCACGCGCACGCTGCGAACTTTTATTGCTCCACTACGCACAAGAAAAATCTCCCACCGGCACTACATCGCATGTGAAGATCCAGTGTCTATATGTGTGGGGTGGCCGGTGAACGGTTGAGCAGCGCGAGCAGGCGTTTTTTTTTTCAATAAAAATGTCACAGTTTCGCCGCAAGGGTGAAGCAATGAATGCGATAGCGAGAAACTATAATGCTATACGAAGTGAGGCTCGCAGCTTCAGGAGCAATATTAATTGTAGCAAACATGCACTTGCTAAGTGAGCGTCTCCCGTTGGCAGCGCGTTATGGTACGAAGGGCTTTATACATTGTGTCACACAGCTACACATACAAAGCTAGGGGAGGCCGCTAAATGAACAAAAAGAATATGAGCGCGAACTATCAAGTGAAGCACGCACGAAACGAACGCACAAATATACACCGAACGAGCGCCAGTAAGCTGTCACAATGGATAATCTCAATTTGAACAGCGCTCCTGTTGTAAAGGCGGCTGCCCGTTGCGTTCCTCGCGCCATCTCGCTGGTAATGAAGAAACGCTAAAAGCGCCTGCCGTCTCTGAATCCTGCCAGCGGTAAAGGGTGTGTATATAAGGCCCACCGTTAGCTCATAAAAGCGTCTGGTCTTTGTGGCGTAGTGGTTAGTGCCACGCGCTGCGGAGTGAGAGGTTGCTAGTTCGATTGCGCGCGTCGGAAGCATTTATCGGAATTATTTTTCCTTAGGACCTTTATATATATATATATATATATATATATATATATATATATATATATATATATCCTTATACATATACGGTTCATGACGGCAGCGACGGGGACGGCAAAAACCAGCCTAGAATGTCTATATAATTGCTATCGCAATAAAAACTCGCTTGCAGACGCTGCCTGCGTCGGCGTTCTCTCTCGCGAGCGAGGGCGAGTACTCGTTCCTTGCTAGCTGGTAGAGCGCTCATCGCAGAAAGAGCGTTTTGATAGTCAACACGGTCCGCCGCGGTGGCGTAGTGGTTACGGTACTCGGCTGCCACCCAAAAAACGCGGGTTCGATCCCGGCCGCGGAGGTCGCATTTTCGATGGAGGCGAAAATGCCAGAGGCCCGTGTACTGTGCGTTGTCAGTGCACGTTAGAGAACCCCAGGTGGTCTAAATTTCCGGAGCCCTCCACTACGGCCTTTCTCTCCTCTCTATCTCTTTCACTCCCTTTCCCCTACCCCTACGGACGCTTAGCCGTGCTCCCTACATGGGCTGCAGAAATTAGCGTCCTTTCCTAACCGAACCACAATCAATCAATCAATCAATCAATCAATCAATCAATCAATCAATCAATCAATCAATCAATCAATCAATCAAAACGCGCTGATCGCTGTCACAACAGCAGACGACACTCTGGGTGCGCTGCCTCCAGAAGCGGCCTACAAATGCGCACACACCGTCTGACTGCACTGCGTCCATGATGAGCCCACACCCACACACATAGAAACGGTGCTGTGCCTTGAGCACGGACAACAGACAAACCTCGACACTAAGGTGCTTCGCCCCTAAAATGTTAAACGCCGCTATCTGCGAGCCTCAGCACATAATTTGCTGAAAGAAGAGGGGGTACTTCTCTGCCATATTTGAGGCCAAATTAGAAACTCCGTGGCGCGTGCAATGCTAATACTATTTGGCTCACATGTTAACTGCACGCTCCACGACTAATCGGAATTGTATTCGGTCTAAGTTCAAGAAGTCTTGGACGGTCCCTTTTAGAGAATGATAACGCACCGTAAATGACCTTTCATAACACGGCATCTGCGAAACGGGCCAGTCGCAGCGCCTTATCAAGGTAATTTTTACAGAGCTTTGGCGATATGTATGTTCTGCGCGGTTATAAGAGGGCAAGGTTCGTGTTGCCGATGCACTCACCGTCTGCTCGGCCACGGAACTCTTTGGGTTGGGCGCCGTGGAGGAGGAGTCGGACTTGGCCGCCATGATCCTTGCTCGACACTAGACGCACAGTAAGCCGCGTTCGAATGTGCACTTTTGCGTCTTCAGATGCTGATGCGCCACGCGCGCACTCTTCGTTGCGTGCCACCGCTTCGTTGTCTTCGCCTTTTAAGGGAGACGGTGGGGGGGGGGGGGGGAGGTAGGGCGTAATTCTTCAGCAATTACCGTTGCTTAGCTTATGGTTACTGTTGTTTTCGTTCCAGAGTAAATACTGCGCTCACCAACAGCGGAGGATTTGGTCATGACTTGATACAGTTAAACTATTACTCCTTATTGTGCGATGTTTGGATAGTTTGAGAGGATTTGTACATAGCGAAACTTTTGGACTTTTCCTCATTTCCTTCAAACTGCAAAAAAAAAAAATATCCTGTAGCCTGTTCGGAAGTTTAACCTAATTACGCTAGTTTGTCTGTTACCGGCTACTTGACTTCTGCACATTATTATCACCTGCAGTGGTTCCACTTCTCTTCGTGGGTATAAACCGGTACCAGGTAAAAAGAACAACATCAACAACAATTCCCGAAGTTGAGCAAGATCCAGTACCCCCTGGGAGAGTCGTTATTCTCGTAAAAATCACACGTTCGCCACTCCATTTCTTCGGAAAGCACGTCAGATTCTGTTAAACATACCTGTAATACACTCTTAAGGATAATTAAAATCGTTTAGCGGAATGTAACGCGGCCTCCACACCGTGAAATCCGCGGGACAGCAAGGCTGTGCTCCATCTAAAGAGCTGAACTAACGGAACACGCGTTTTCCAGAAGTTCATGCCTCAACCACGCATAGAATTCGGTTAGCAGAAGCAGCACCAAGAAAACGTCAATGCACGACCTCGCAAAATTAGGCGTGTAGCGTGGTCGTTAAGCTACTCGGCTTCGGAGTGTGATGCCCTGGATCCAACCTCAGCAACGGCAAGAAGTTTTCTTTCTTAAAGGACTGCCTACCGCATGGAAAATTTTTTAAGATTGTGGTAAAAATGGGCAGATCGTCCATCATATTTAGGGGAACGAGGACACTTTCACCGCATAAAACAAGCAATTATGCTTTTAATTTTGTTCTGCAAGTGGTGCAAAAAGCGTCGCTGGCGACACTCAGCAGCGTGTTTGTCAATTTCCAAGTTTACGGGGAAGCAGCTCACGCAGGCTACTCCGCTGAGAAACAATTATGTACGTCTTACAACCGTACTTCACCCTATGAGACAACTTTTTATAGCGTGCAAGAGCAATTCGGTCTTTTTTTTTCTTTTCGCTGCTTTCGGGGTGGCGTGGGCGGCGCTGCCTTCGAATTCGTCTGCATGTGCAGGTGCTTAGTACTGATTGATTTGTGGGGTTTAACGTCCCAAAACCAGCTCTGATTATGAGAGACGCCGTAGTGGAGGTCTCCGGAAATTTCGACCACCTGGGGTTCTTTAACGTGCACTGACATCGCACAGCACACGGGCCTCAACATTTCGCCTCCATCGAAATGCAGCCGCCGCGGCCGGGATTCGATCCCGCGACCTTCGGATCTGCAGCCGAGTGCCATAACCACTAGACCACCGTGGCGGGGCAGGTGCTTAGTACTGTGCTTGTGCATGCGGCGCCGCATATCCGAGGCACACCCCGGCGCGCCGACTTTCCCTCGCCTTTCGTCCTCGTTACCTCTGGGGCGGTATCTTATAAGGGTTCCAAAAGTGGACTGGTCCACTTGGCCGCGCTTGAATGGGTAAAACCGCGCCTGCGTCAGGAAAGGAGCGATTGTGACCAATCAGGGGAGGCCAAGTAAACCGGTCCACTTCGGGAACCCTTATACGATATCGCCCCTGGAATGTCGACCTTGGAACCGCTTCCTGTTGAGAAGAAGCCTCCCGCGCCTCAATGGGTTGCCAGGAAGACTACGACGCATCGTGCGCGGTAACCATTGTTGCCCGCGTCTGTACACGTAGAAAAGGGGCGACTTCGTAGATAAAAGATTGTGTTTTAATAATTTCTACTTACTTTCTGGAGAAACCACTGCCCACCGGAACACTCCGAAAGGTGCGCTTTCTATAGAGCCAAAAAACGGGAGAGCGACGAAGGACGGTAGAGAGTCCCTTTAAAGGGCCCCTAAACTACCCAGAGGTGGAAATTCAGTTTCGGTGTTGCAGTTGTACGCAAGTCGGCATCGAACACGCAGCCGCGAGAATTTTTCGGAACTTTGCAGTAATAGCGAAGTTACACGTGCTTTATGATCGAAAGCTGGTCCTCGCTCATTTGGCTCTTTGCTGGCCGCTGCCGTCTTTTCATCGCCGCCTACCCCTCAAAACGTTACGTGACAGGCTATCGCCAATGAGCTGTATTGCCTCCTGCCGGCCTGTCGTCCTGCGAAGGCCGCCGCTATTGACGTCGCCAGTACAACGGAAAGATATAGTGACTGGCTGTGTTAAAGAACCTCACCCTTCTGTCGGCGTTTCTGTTACCATGCCCCACTGGCTGCCTATAATGGAACGGCGACCAACGCGACGAGGAAGAGGGAGCGTGCGTAATTTCTTGCAGACCATGCCTGCAGTCGTTCGGCCAGTGACAACACCAGATAGTGGTGACATCAAGGCCGCTACGCTGACGTCAGCGCGAGCTGTGGAGCACAAGAAATGTACGGAGAAGGGAATTGGGTCGTTTTGCTCACTTTGTGGCTCTCCTAAGGTGCGTAGCATTGCCGTGTTTGGCATCGATGAGCGTGACGGCATCCTGATGTCGAGGCACATGTTTACCTGGAATTCGTAAGAAAACATCAAGGGGCGGGTTTGGGGCCCTTTAAAGGCAATAGTTATCTTTCTTTTTCTTTTTTTTTTTTGGGGGGGGGGGGGTTACATGAACCCGGAAATCTTAGCCCGCCCGCCCGTCCGTCCGTCTTTCTGTCTGTGTATCTGTCACTCGATTCATGTTGCCGGCTAAAACCGATTGAACCGGGCGGTCAAAACCAACCAAGCTAGTGGAACTGGTGGCATGGGGACATACACGTCAACTTTATGAAGCGCAAAGAAATCTCTCGATTATTTGAGGCAATATATGCAGATATATTACATAATACATGTAGAACTATGTACATAGGTGTACATATATGTACAATAAAATACCGCAAAACATGGCGCGATAGTAGGGCGGCCGCGGGAACTTTGAATTGTATTGAGCAAAACATCAATTGCATCCGTAATGGGCGGAGTGAGAAGGGAGGAGAAGAGTGTGATGGAGAGGAGAGGGAGAAGCGAGGATGTCAGAAGGCTACAGAGGTGACAGAAGGCTACAGCCTTCCGACGTCATTTGCAGCGAGGGAAGGAAATATGCGGTGATTTTTCTTTCTTTTCCTCTGCGGTAGAACATGTAGGCGTTCGTAGGAAAACATGAAGTGAATCCGCCGCAGGATTTCAAGCATTTCTAGAGTAGAGATTGTATCCCTTCTGTTATAGCTGAGGATTCCTTCTGGCTCTAGAGTTATGACTCGCTCCAAAAGTATAGCCACACCTTTTTTTCTAAAACCAACCATATTGTAAGTACCCTTTCACCCACGTAAAGATGAGGCAATGTGAACTTTGCCAATGAGTGTGCCCGATTTGATTAATTCGTAGGCTTTTGCGTCACAAAATACGCGATATGATCATGAGAGACGCCGTAGTGGAGGACTTCGGGAATTTCGACCACCTGGCCGTTCTAACGTGCACTGACATCGCACAGCACAAGGGCCTCAACATTTTGCCTCCATCGAAATGCAGCTGCCGCGGCCAGGATACGGTCCAGCGACTATCGGATCAGCCTACGAGTGCCGTAGTCCTGAGAACACCGTGGCGGACCTATGTGCGAGCACGACCAGCCCTTTCCCATCCGTTTAGCTTACCATGTCTTTATATTCACCTGACCATTAAGTTAACGTAGTTTACCGGTGAGGTTACCATCAGCTTTACGTTTTATTGCCATTACCTTTGTGCCCCGAAGAACAACATGATGTGCTTTATCTGACGTTTAATTTACTTGAATGCGCGTCAAACGCGAGAGATTTGCAGCGCGTCTCCTCGGCGCCGATCCTTATGCAGTTCCTGTACTTCGACTCAACACATGATGCTTCGCCACTCCTTCCGATTATGGGAAAGGTGTCAAGCGCGGCGGTTCCTTATGAAGGACCACATGCGTCTTCGCTTCTCCGCCAGAATGAAACACGACGGGGATAAACAATTGACGTAAGCCCGAGAAGAAAGAAGTGTTCGCGAACTGCTTTTATTAGTTTTTATAGTTGCTGCGGGTAACGGCGACAGCTGTGCACAATATGCTAGACATTACAAATTGCGATTGAGAAGAAGAAAAAGAAAACAACCGTACTATGGAATAGTGGACGTGGTAAAAGAGCACGATAGACGACGAGGTTGCCTCTGTGAAACCTTTATAGCGACATAAATGCGCATCTGTTCGAAAAATGCTTATAACGATTTAATTCAGGCTGAATTCAGTTTCCTCTATATGACGTACTGTGTACAAATCAAATTGCTATCGACTCTTTCTATTAAATTTCATAAACTGATTGGCCACAGTGTTTCATTCGAAAGTCTCCTTTTGCCTTCAAATTAATCGTGTTTTGAGTCAGTCAGAGGGACCTATGAACCTGCCACTGTGCGTGTTACGGCTGTCTCTAACGGGTTTCAATTGAAGCAGCCGCAAATATTGGATATTCAGATTTTATTGAGCTCGAGCAACAGACGTTAGTGTGCGATATCGCCAAATGCAATTGTAAAGATATAGCATGTTTGTATCTACTGCGGATGAACTTGCGTCCGCACTACGTACATACATGCAGGCTAGGGTCATAACAGGCACATGACCTCGGTAGGCACAGACAACAGACTAGGACAAGAGAAAGCCGGTAACGGGAGAACAAGAAAAGACTACGAGCGCTACAAGTTCATGCTTGTTTTAAATCTGCATGATCTAGTTATACGCAGACAGACACTGCTAAGACAAAGGCAAGATCTCAATAAAAAGGACGATATCGTGAATTGTGCATGAAAACCTCCCACGTGTGACTCTTTGGCAAAAAAGTTGAAAAGGCCGGAGAGTGAAAAAGCAAGCTGGAAAGACCCCGTGAGCGGAGCACACACGTATAATGAGCAAGAATTGACGCGCGATTAGAAGAGATAAGAAGTCCGATGAGACGTAAGTGTACTGGTAACACGTGGCCTTACCCCGGCGTGCGAACCAATAGTGTATATAACAAGCAACGGGCTGCCGATTCCTCGCTGCGCTGATCTCTGCTGAAAGCACTGGCGGGCTCGTCTCGCGTGTCCGTCTCCTCGTAGAAAACACGACCTTTCGGTTATCCTAGTCACACCACGTCGAACACTTCTCAAAATTTTCTGCCGCCCGTCGTCCTTGCGCGACGGTGTCGCTGCCACTGACCCGTTTCATAGATCAGGTGCAACGCTGTGAAAGCTACGCAAGTAGTCCGCAAAGAAAAAGAAAAGGAGATGTTTATCGCTCCGACAGATAAACGAGACACATAAAATACAAACTCACACATTTCGATCGTTTCCCCTGCAATACGAGCGTATTTTGTTAAGCTGATGAGAAATGAACTATGATGTGAGGCTGCCAGCGAGACCCTTATTGGTTTTCGCCCTCCGCAAGCAACGCACTACTTTTTGGTTGCGGAAGTACACAGCGCAAACATGCGCAGAAGTTTCTATAGCGTTGCACGTGCAGGCACGCGCCACGACTGCGTACCGCGACTAACTATTTAGGCGAGTTTCGGTACACAAAAAAGCTCGCCGTCTGTTCCCTTCAGCCGGATGGGTGAGCGCTCTTCTAGGGGCGCCTTCTCTTAAAGGGCAACTCCGAAGATTTTTCCAACATATTTTGATATTGCTGTTTTCCAATAGTAGTGAAGGCCATGAAGCAGCCAGGGTCATTCAATTTGCCCATAAACGCACCAATAATTTTATGTAACCGAATGAACGGTACGTTCAAACCGAAACTGAAACGGACAGAGGCTTCGCGAACGATGACGTCACAGCCTCCCCGCCATCAGACATATCGAGCTAGTACCAGAAGAATGAAAGTGGCGATGCCATCCAACGGTGTACTGAGCTCTTATGAACTTGACAGCAACAATTTTAGCGCTGAAGTACCGCCGTTTTGCTTTAGACGGCCCTCCTCCTCGGGTAGGCAGCGTTGCAGGCAATGACGTCAAAAACACGGGGTGGTCCGCGTGTAAATTTCCTAAAATATTGCAAATTCATTTTCAGTTGAAATAAATGAATTGTAACCGCCTGGCTTGCCATAAGTTATTGTAGTACCGACATAATTTATTGCCATAATTGCCATAACTTATTGTAGTACCCCCTCCCTAAACACTATATGTGACGCATAGTCGTATACTGGTACTCATCCTATACTGGTCCTATAAAGGTTCTTTTCCACAGCAGGACTTACTCCAACTCAGGCTTATCGGTATTCGGGCTTATTATTAAAGTTCACCGTAATCATACTGAAGTCGGCCTCTCGATATTACGCCCACCACATATTACGCCCACCATTATACATTATTTATGTTCCTTACCAAGAAGCAGGAACTACCGCGCAAAGCCCAATGACAAACACGGCTGCATCAAGGGCGTACGGGGCGCTCAATGGCGCAAAAGCCAAGTCTGGCCAAAGAGCACCGTTAGAGTAAATGCAGGTTTAACATTGACCATCGACGCACAATGATAATATGTAATATGGCTGTAAAGTGCCCTAAAATGATGCTATCAACTAGAACATTGAAATAGCACGACACGCTCTTCAGCAACCTTCATCTCATACAGGCGGGAAGTACGTCTTTTATGATGTGCAAATACAGCCGCAGTTGCCTTCCAGAGTGGCAGAGCTACGTATCGCCTAGAAATATAGATTGGAAAGTATGTATGTCTTGCAAAAATAAAAGAAACATTGCTTCGAAAACCCAGTATCCAAAATATGGAATCATGTTTGGTGATTTTAGCAGAAACATGGTACTAGACATCACGTTATGTGTTCTTGGCGGAAACGGGACATGTTCCCGCCAAGGTCACATAACAACATGCCACTTGACACGTTTCCGCCAAAATCACGTGTCGCCGTGCTGATAAGACAAGTCCAAGTGTCGAAACGTTGTCTCCAGCGTCATTCCCCGTTCTACGTCCGTTTTAGCGATCTTTTCACTTATGCAAGGCAATGTAACGTGACAGGTTCTCGCCAGGGTATCCCATGAGTATCAAGTGACCTGTTTCAGTGAACTATCGGCCAGTTCGCTGCCATCTGGCCTTGAGCGACGTAGCGGAAGGTGCATAGTTTTTCTCAGAGTTTTCGATTTATGTAGACATGCTCATATATATATATATATATATATATATATATATATATATTGACGCGAGGGGATGTGCCCACTACGATTACTCCTTTTCGGTCGTGGAATAGTTGCCCTCCGCCTTTGTCAGGGTGCGGCTCGCATAGGCTACGACGCGTTCGGCACCGTCTTGCCACTGAATGAGCACAGCACCAAGCCCCACGTTACTCGCGTCAGTGTGGATTTCTGTGTCAGCCTCGTCGTCGAAATGTGCGAGTACAGGAGCTGTCTGCATTCGGTTTCGCAATTCTTCAAAGGCTTCCTGTTGGTCTTTGGTCCACACGAAAGGTGTATCTTGACGCGTTAATCGTGTTAATGGTTCGGCAAGCTTTGAAAAGCCCTGGACAAAGCGGCGATAATAAGCACAGAGACCCAAGAACCGCTGTACGGCCTTCTTGTCCGCGGGACGTGGAAACTCTGCGACGGCAGCTACCTTGTCAGGGTCTGGCCGAACGCCCTGGGGACAGGGCGTTCGGCTGAAAATTTTTTTCGGCTGCGGAAACTGTATTTTCCAGGTGATCGACAAGCCTGAGCAAAAGTAGCACGTCCTGCTTTAATGATGGCGTCCAACTCGATCAGAACGCTCGCACGATCTCCGCTCTTCTTCCTCTTCGGACTGTAGGAGGGGTGGCCATAGTGGGTAGCTCGCTGCCGGCAAGGAGTAATCGTAGTGGGCACATCCCCTCGCGTCATTACTCCCCGCTTTAAAAGCGACCGTCCCGGTCGCCGACTGGCGTGAGGCAACAGGAAAAGATGTGGGCGCGATGAAAGCAGGTAGAGGACCGCCTAATCACGGGCATAGTACGGCTAGGAGTAGGCAACAGACCGTGTTCCGGCTGCAGCCCTTGAAGACGACGGCTGGTGCGTACGTGCACAGGGGTAATGTCTCCCGGGCTACTCACCGGAGTCGACTCAGGGGTGCGCGGGCTCTCCGGCAGTGGTTGCATATACCCCGCACCTCCACCAGTAAAATGTCACGAAGGTGATCGACAAGGCTCAGCAAAAGTAGCACGTCCTGCTTTAATGATGGCGTCCAACTCGATCAGAATGCTCGCACGATCTCCGCACTTCTTCGTCTTCGGACTGTAGGAGGGGTGGCCATAGTGGGTAGCTCGCTGCCGGCAAGGAGTAATCGTAGTGGGCACATCCCCTCGCGTCAATATATATCCAGGGTATGACGGCGACGGCGAAAAGCACGTTCTAGTGTCCATAAAACTGCTATCGCAAGAATAAAAAACCTCTAGGCATTAACCCAACAGCGCATATGGCATCATATAAAGTTATCAAGTCGAGGCGCGCTTTATCTTACGTTTATTAGAAGGCTAACTCGGCAGCACAACTGTGAGTTTGCACTAGCACGTTGTAGAATGGAGCAATTCACAGCCTCTGCTCCGTATATACTTGCAAAAATGCGCGAGTTTTTATTTTTCTCGCGGAGCGCATGAGCGAAAACGATTTTCAGGCTTTTTAGACTGTCGTCCGAACGGGAGCGGCAGCACCGTCGCGATAGCGACCCGTACACCTCGAGGAATTCGCGTGCTGCTGAAGTGAAAATGAAAGCCAAAGTACGTCATTGACGTCAAGCGCACCAAGCGCTATAGTAGCACGCGTTATCGCTTCCGCCACGTCAACGAGGAGAACAATAGCCTCAAGCTTTCACCGCCTCCTGCGAAGGTGGATTTTGCAGTCGTGTCGTCAGCAAGCCGGTACGGTCTTCTGTATTTTTCTGAACTTTCATTTATTAGGAGCTTTCATTTCCGAGAAATCTGTACGGATTTCCTTTTAGCCTTGTGCTACACATGAGTGGATGCAAGTCTCCCCTTTCATGAACTTCTCTCACGTTTAAGAGTCTGTGGGCGTTAACCGCATTGCATGACGTCAGCAAACCACTTGCTACCAACTCTACCTGTATTTTTTCCCCTACACACTTAGTCTAGTTGTCTTTCTTTTTTGTCACAGCTCGTATTTGTCGGTAAGAAAGGCATGCGTAGTTTTCCAAGGAAGCCCGATTTACAACAGGGCGTTTTAGAACTTCTCAATGAGCCAAGCCAATTTGGCGAGAATACAAAAAATTAAAATAAAAACGCCTTGTGACGTCATGAAGACAAAGTTCCGGCGCGAATGTCAGAACTACAACTTTTATATTCATATCCACATTTAATATTGTGCACGAGATGGCGAAAATAATGACAATCAATTCTCCAAATACAACTTTTGGCTACACCCACGCCTATCCTAAATGAAAAGGGCGGGTTTACTCGTCAACAAGAAATTTTCTTAGAGTTATGGCCACCGCTGCATACACACCACACATACTAGACAAATGGCAACAAGTTACTCGACCTACGAGTGGAAATGTCCTACCCGATGCACGCACTGTCAATAGATTTGCTGTGCAGATTTACAACATCTCATCTGGAGATGCGCAGCTTTCTGGAAAAGCAAACGACGCACTGAACATCTGCAGCACGCCGATATAAGAGCTCTACATAATTTATTACGATCCAACAATGAAGCACAAAAAGCTATGGAAATATACGGAAGCCAAAGGAGCCTGTTTATTGTGGTCTAGGAGAGGTCGACTGACCCGTGCGAAGGGTTGAAATGGAGCTGTTCATCAAGCCCTAATCCCCTAGTCGCTTTCCGACCTCGACCCCAACAGCGGCCAAGAGCCGTGCCCCTTTTTAAATGCGAAGCATTTCTTAGCGAACTACGGGGACTTCGAGCGTATCTATCTATCTATCTATCTATCTATCTATCTATCTATCTATCTATCTATCTATCTATCTATCTATCTATCTATCTATCTATCTATCTATCTATCTATCTATCTATCTATCTATCTATGATTTTGTGCTTCCTGGCCGTTTCGTTAATGGGATGTTTACGAAAATTGCTATGCCACAACATGACTGCCTTACGAATATAAATGGCAGGTTATAACATGAAAATCGTGACACGCACGTCATGAGCGACATGATTTACATGCCACGCGTTTCGTTAATGGGATGTATACCAAAATTGCTATGGCACAACACGACTGCATGACGAACGTAAATGACAAGTCATAATGTTAGAATCATGACATGCGTGCATGAGCGACATGGTTTACATGCCACAGTCTTGGTGCTCTTGCGGCCGTTTCGTTAACTTCATATGTACCAAACTCGGTATAGCGAGACAACAATGCAAATCCATTTTACGTTCGTGATGCGTGCTTCGCATTTCCTTGATTCCCACTGCACGTGGAATCTGTCAATTTTTTCTCTCAATTAAAATATAAGACGGTGGCGCAAAATGGGACAAGGACGAAACAGGAAGAAGCGACGTATACAAGCGCACACTACCAACTGATTTATTTTATTGGACTAGTTTTCTCTCAATAAAGGTCGCATTCATTCGTTCCCCCAGTTACCATGTAATCCATTTCACCTTTTCACTTTAGTTTCCCTTTAGCTGCGTAACCAATACAAGAAACATATCTCTCGAATAAAGATACATATAGTCCACGTGAGAGATACTGCGCCACCAATTACAAGTAACGCACTATACCGCAAAAAAAGCCCTCAGAGAAACCTATGTTTCAAGATAAACGCTTTCCCACCTAATTTTTCTAAATACTTAAATTGATTGTTATGAATAAATTAAAGGTTTCTATCAATCAGGAAGCGAGAAGCTATGATACAATAATCAATTTTTTAACAAAGTGTTTTTTATATCGTAAAATACGTTAATGTTGAAGGAGCTGTATATTCTATTATTTCTGGCTGCGGGAGCAGCATGTTTCTTAACCATGCCGTAGTATGCATATTGTGAAGGATACCTAATTCTAACGTTGGCAAAACAGTGACCGATTTGCTGCTTAATACATTGCAATAAAAAAATACAAATCTCGAGAGGCAGGACAGAAGACTCGAAGCATCATATTTGCGGAAGGAAAATCCACCGCTCCTTACGATCCAAGAAGATGTTCGGACAACGAGTCCGTAGGCAATGAAATTGTTTATAAATGTTGATATCTTGCAAGCTCTGGTGAGTATACTTGAGCACAAGCTGAGAATACATGTGAGCTATGCCCAGAGGGCTCAACGCACTGTTTTGGCATGTGTGCGGGCAGCAAAGTAAGCAGTTCCCAAAGAATGCCTAAAACTATAGTACAGAAACCTATTTATTAGTAATGGGACACACTTAAAACAAGACCAGGAAGCTGAACATTTTTGTTTTGAATCCATGGTGTTTGGAACCAAGAAAACTATATATCCGTGTAACAGGGTCTGAGGGAAATCAGTCCATGTTTTTCGTGCCCTAGAACCTTCAGGTATGCAATACCAACACGCCTAGAGCGCGATGTTAAATCGGAACTTTCCCCTAGATATCTGTGGTGAAAAGATGCCCGCCTGAAAGGCAATGTTTTGAGCAGCATGTGTGCTGTGTACACATAATGTCGTACATTCGGCGTAAACCTTTAGAGGAATCAAGACAGTGATATTCCTCCTTGGAAGACCTAACAGAGATATTGGTAGCGCCGTTCTCTTGCGGCTTGGTATTTATGAAACTAATTCTGTTCGCAGCCGGTGCGCGTCACAGCCTTCCGTGAACGCGGCACGTGTAAAACAAACGGAAATGTCTAGTTCATTCTCATCCGTTATTAC
The DNA here is from genome assembly GCA_013339685.2 of Hyalomma asiaticum. Classification (NCBI taxonomy): domain Eukaryota; kingdom Metazoa; phylum Arthropoda; class Arachnida; order Ixodida; family Ixodidae; genus Hyalomma; species Hyalomma asiaticum. The sequence goes on from JABSTT010000107.1 coordinate 38,116, forward strand.
AGTGACGCGCACATATATTTCGAAATACTTCAAAACACGAGTGCCATCAAAGTACGGAGCCGCACATTGTCAAAAGTACTCTTCGCAACAGAGTGGTCAAGCCATTGCTATCACGAAGGCTCTCGCGGGCGGGAAAACATAAGCTGACGAGCGCATTAAATGTTGGCAGTACCTTTGCAGTGAAACATGATGTGTGGAGGAAAACTCACACACGGGCAGATGGTGCTTTATACCTAAGTTATACTGAAAACGCATCCCGTGCTGCAAACTGCCACTGCTCGACGGCAAGTGCAGCAACACAGTGAACCACGCTCCGAACGCTGCCGCCCCGGGAGAATTAACAGGTGGCGCAAGCACGAACCTACGTTGCGTCGAATGATCAGTAGTTGTAGAAACGCCGAGGTAAAGGCGGGCATCAGAACGAAAAAAAAGTAACGGACGCCACACACTGCGGGAATATAGTATATCATGGGGAGCTACGAACGAGGTATTTGCCCAGCCGAAAATCTAAATTTAAGCCTGGTGTTACGAGCAGGATGAACGTCCCTGTGCAAACTAAGCACGAAAAACATTACAACTGTTGCTGAGATAGATTTATTTAGAATATGTAAACCGTAGCAGCGAGAACTGCCATGAGCGAGTGTTGTATGCTTGGCACCTCGGTGCCCAAGGTTAGATTCCTACCCGCCTTATGCGTTGTAAGGTAACGCTGATCTGTGTCTCCCCGTTTGTTATATCTGCATTTTAACCCGAATCTGCCAAACGTGGTTTGTCTTCTTGTTGTGTTGCGTAAAGTGTGTTCTCATGATATTTTCAATCTCTATTTTGGAAGTTGCTCACGTGTATAGTTAAAAGGACCGCGAAGTACTTTTCAATGCACCGAAGCTACCTGTTTTCTTATTCTAACGGAACGGTTAGCGGTGGTGCTGCCCAGTTATGCAGTGATAACGGGAAAACGCCTTGAAGCATTTTTATAGGAATCCTTTACCGCCTACGGAGTCTTATACGCAACACATAGTTGGAAAACAGTTGTCCGCAGCCGCCATTTATGTTTTGTGCTCAGTTCTGCAGCGACAGAGGGCCTAAGCGAAGCACCTGAGAGATGCCACACATGTGCCCCGCCGCTGTTCAAAGTACAGAACTTCACTTGCCGTGAAGGCAGCGCCGCTTCCCAGCGTCGGCTCCTTCTACTGCATAGAAACAAATAATAAGGTTGCGATGAATTCTTGTGTAGCTCCTGCAATTTTAAAAGAGGAAATGAATATGACGGTTCTAGTTTTGAAACTTGCGCCGGAACTTCGTCTTTATGACGTCAGAAGATCAATGTGTTTTTCGTATTCTCGTCAAATTCGCCTGGCTCCATGGGATGTTCTGAAACGCCCTCTGCTAAGTCTGGCTTCCTTAGAAAACTATGCATGCCTTTCTTACCGACAAATACGAGGTGTGACAAAGAAAGAAACAAAACTAGAGTAAGTGTGTAGCTTGAAGAACATGTGGAGTTGGCATCATGTGTTTAGCTGACGCCATGCAAAGCAGTTGCTGCCGTGGACTCTTAAACGTAAGAGAAGTTCATGAAAGGAAAGACTTGCATCCACTCGTTTGTAGCACAAGGCTACAAGAATCCATACAGATTCCTCAGAAATGGAGGCTTCTAAGATATGAAAGTTATAAGGACGAGGTCAACAGCGTCGCTTATCTCTCGGTCCCTATTGTTTTCACAGGAACTGTTCGCGACCTGCCTGACCATGGCCAGCAGCTGCTGTGGGCACGTTGAAGGTTGGCAGCAGATCTTCGGCCTTAGAATCCTCAGAACCGGGAGAGCAAACCCAAGAACCAGAGCCCCTTTCACCAAGGTAGTGGGTTATATGAAAGACAACGGACTTATCCTGCTGCAAGCAAAGAGGGAGGATTCGTTGTCACGCCACTTGCGAGCTTTGAGAAAAAAGCGCAAACAGCTATTGATAAGAATTTCAAGCCCACCAGGTTTACCCCTAAAAAGCAAAAGAAGGCGGCACTCAGACTGTTAGAAGATTTTTATCTTGAATGCCTGAAAAAGGCCGTTGACAAGGCTGAAGAAAGTTTTTTGGAAGTATTCTTTACAGGCAAATAGTACAAACCAGACTGCTAGAAGATTTTTATCTTGAATGCCTGAAAAAGGCCGGTGACAAGGCTGAAGAAAGTTTTCTGGAAGTATTTTTTACAGGCAAAACGCACAAACCAGACTGCCCTTTAGGAACTATAGTCTCAGAGAAGAGCACCCGGCAAGCACAAGTGGCTATTTACTTACAACGTCATCTAAGCACATTGACTGGTAACAATCCCTTCGTTGTAAGCAGTTCACTGATAGTAGTTGATAACCTCAAGGAATGGGTCACAGAAGGTAGGAACTGTATTTTCCCTCGATGTTGATGACCTCTACTACAGCATCCCTCATGAAGGTCTCCTTGCAGCCTTCCACGACAGAATCAACACTTCTGGAGAAGTGAACTTCCAAAATGCCTCGGGTGCCAACACAGAAAAATTTCTGGCCCTCTTGGATTTTTACCTACAGTCAACCGCAATTTGCTATTACAACAGGTTCTACGTAGGCGCGTGGCCTTGTCGTTTTTGTGTTTCGTCTGTGTACATTTTCGCGTCTTGAAGTCATCATGGATGCTCACCAACTAACCCAAACAAGAGTTCTGATCCAATAAAAGTATAGACTTCAGTTGCCGTGAAGGCAGCGCCGGTTACCAGCATCAGCCCCTCCTAATGCGTGGAAACAAAACAATCACGCTGAGGTGCCTTTTTTTTCATCGACTGCAATGTTAAGTCCGAATTGTTTGTACGTATACTGTCACGAAGCTTTTTAGACTTAAGCGTTCGTAACGCCCACAGGCAGGCACAGGAGAGCAGCGAGAGGTAACACAGCTTTATCGAGCACCGAAATCAGCTTCTCTAACTCGTCGTTCTCTTCCTGTAAAATATACGCCTACTGCTCCTTGATATACAGAATAATACGTACAGCAATATGAAGATTCGAGAACGCAGAAGCAAGGGTTGACCACCGGAGTATGCCACATTTCTTTTGCCGCGATTTCAGTTGCAGTCCACTGAATGATCGATCAATCAATCAGTAAATCAAGCACTTGTTGCGTACGCTCGCAAAACCCTGGACGAGCACTTCGTGTATGACCTACAAGTGATAGCATTATCGTTAATAGTGACGTACGTGACAACCGTATCAGTTCAGTCATGACCCCGCCACGGTGATCTAGTGGTTAGGGCACTCGGCTGCGGGATCCGAAGGTCGCGAGATCGAATCCCGGCCGCGGCGGTGGCATTTCGGTGGTGGCGAAATGTTGAGGCCCGTGTGCTGTGCGTTGTCAGTGCACGTAAAGAACCCCAGGTGGTCGAAATTTCCGGAGACCTCCACTACGGCGTCTCTCATAATCAGAGCTGGTTTTGGGACGTTAAACCCCACAAATCAATACTCTTGAACGTTCGTCACAAACACAATCGCAATATTGACGTGCACTACCTGTACGAGAGCACCGGGTGAGCGCCGAGGTAGGGAGCTAGACAGATGTGTAGACGCTGCCAAAGCTGCTCATGTTCATCAATAAGAGCTTACTATTTAAAAGAGAAAACTAAATTACGATAACGTGACAGCTTCAAGCATCACATTAGCACGTATGGCGTACAATGTGCCGGAAGCTGCACGTTCAGTGGACATGGCACATGACTAATTGGTCAGCAAGAGGTGTTATCCGATTGAAGTCGTCAGGTGTTCCAGATTCTACAGCATACAGTTCTGCAGAATATCTGTAGTCAGAGTATGAAGGAACGAATAGAAACAACTTGTTTCGCGAGTGAATCCATGATGATTTGCCATTGCTAACATATTGTTAAAGAAACTTGTCCGTATACATTTGTGTTTTTCTATGAGAAGGAAAAGCTTGTGCTTGAGCACCGTTACTGAAATCCGTTTGAGCAATGTGTTACCTTGTGTTGCTGGCTCTATCATAGACAGAGATGGTGTTACGCAACGAAAGAACTATAAGTGACGTAATTGCGGCGCTTATATCTTTAAAGTACCAGTTTACATGGATTACTTGGCTGCTGTGATGCGTGATATGTAAGCACTATTTGAGACACATTATGTTCTCATATTGTGGTATATCTACAGCGAAGGCCAGTATAAACGTGCGCTAAAGGCGTAGATACATTTTTGTGAAATACATGCGAAGGACTCACTTGTCGGGTTCTGCCTGGGAGAAGAAGTCTGTTTACCATGGGAAACTGATGGTTTATTGTGTTAGAAACCAGAATCTCCAGAACGTGTGTTTAGAAATTGTCGGACTACGGTATTCCTATTTTTTCACATTGTTCTCGGACTATCAAAAATTAGTTACCACTAAGGAAACACGGTATTCTTTACTTAGTTAGAGGGCAAGATAGTAAACTTTGTGCCATCTTCTGTCATCTCGGTATTGACAACAGAACATGAGTTGTTGCATAAGTGCGAGATCCGGAACCTCCGATTTCATCGAGAACGTGGGCAGACTATGCGTGATGTTTCAGAAAGTCGGCTATGGCGAACAATATTTCTTATATGAGGGCATATATTGGTTGCAATGAGGTTTGAACTCAACGTCAGGGAAGAATAAATAAACAATCGTGTTCAATCTAGTGGTAGATGTACATGACATTGGACGGTGAGAGTGCGGCTTTTCATTTTCACGGTGTCTATTTACTGCTGCTTTCTTTCTGTCTTTTCAGCTTTCTTGTCCTGTTCAATCTGTGTTCTGTAGAAGATGTAAGGAATAAATGTTATGCGGGAGAATCCGGCGTAAAATGGAAATACGCGCGCCTACAATTGATTGGTCGAAGCGAGATCACGGGTCCTGCCGGCTAAGCGAATAACATTTTAACAGACAAACTATTTTTAGTACAAATACAGCTACTTCTGCGACGGCCTATATAAGGCTAGAACTACTCTGTAAGAGATAAATGTACCGAAAATGGGTTCTCTATTGACTATAAGGAAATAACGTAAACTCTAGGCCATCGTCTAAAGCGTAGTCACGGTAAGATACGTGTCGTTAATATATCCTAAAATAGTCTGAAACAGAGCGCTGAACCTTGCAAACTGGTCTAATCAGGAAATATTTCTATGGAACGATATCCTAATTTTTGCATAATGGAAAGAAAATACATAGAGACATGTAGTACTATAACACTTAGAACAAACCCCTTTGTGGTTCAGCTGTGTTAGTAAAAACGATGGTCTACCGCTGTTTTGTGCGTGTATTTCGTTCACTAACTAGTAATTGCTGCACCATCGCTTGTTCCTTGGCATGAACTTCAGACGCGCGTATTGAAAAACACTCTGAGTATAGGCACGTGATCAGCGTGTCCTTTGGGTTATTGCTTTACGGTTCATATTTTCGTTTGTATAGCCATTCAGCGCACCACCAGCACTTATGACCACTGAAGGCACGGCAAAGCTTTGTGGGATATGAATGCCTTCTCATTAACATGTAACGAAGAGGCCAGATTTTCGTGTAGTATTTGGACATTAATGCCACGTTGTCACATCGCGCGCTTACCCATGTGTTGCAAAACATCATTAATAAAGGATGTTGATTTATATACTTGATGGAAATAACGTCTTGTACTGCGTCATCGGCGCACTTGTCATGATCTTGCTCGGTGTCAAATGCTGCGTAGTTCCTTTCGTAGGACAGTGACACTCAAGTATCCCTGCATTTGTCTTGGTATTACGATCGCACTTCAGCATTTGCGTCCACGTCTGCAAAATCGCCGATTTTTCTAAATCAGTCAAGCGCGCCATACTGCCCGTCCACATGCCTCTGCAGATGCGCCGATGGAATTAAGAATTCCCAGAAAATGTGACGAATAGACCTATTTGTTCACATAGCAAGCGGCCACTGATCTTAGCTGTGTGACATGGGTGGATAAGCAGAAAAAGGAAGCAGTCATAGCAACAAGTTACGAAATGGAACATAGTGAAAATATGTTCATGAGACGACAGATGCATTTTTGTGGGACATTTGCACAAGGAATACAGAGGGAAAACGCAATATTGTCCCACACGAAGCTTGTAATCTTAACAAACAAGGACAGCACGTACTTCAATAGTACGACTTACAGCAGTACATCGTTAACACCGTAATGAGAAAGGGTGCGAACTCTGAAGCCGTTCCACATGAAATGGTGAAGACATTTCAGTGACGCATACGTAGGGTAACTTCATATCCTATCTTAGGAAATATAAAGAAATTTCACGTACGACAAAATTTCACTCAATAGAATTGTAAGATTATGGTGATTCTGTTGCGTACGCTCAATTTTTTATTGGTCCTTGCTGTTGTTTCACCGTACTGCAGTACTTTCAGGATCGCTGTCATATGTATTTATACTAGAAAAGGGAGCTGTCACACGCACTGCGTTATGGACATAGTCATATAGATCATGAATCCTGATGGTGTTTCTTCAGCCCCAATATGACTGAAATAAATTGCTCTTGAAAGGAACGTGTATTATATAATTGTCTCCCAATGCCGTACTGCGTCGTCACTTGTAATGTCTCTGCTCGAGCTCCAGGACAGTGAGCACACATGTCACTTGAGGGTGTCTAGCCTGGCAATAGAAGATTCATCGCCGCATGCTAAAGCGTGGTTCATCCACTCAAGGTGTGCCCATGCCACTCACTCTACTGTCAACTATTACTATGCTTCTAGGTGCGAAAATTTTAAGGACGAAATTCTTTTAGTACGGGTTGGCGGAGTACTTCGAGTGAACCAAAATCCAGAGCCGTTATTCGGGAATTCAAGCAGGATCATCCGGGTACTTATACGAAAAAATCCAGGTACTGCGGATTTTCTTCATTTTCAGTGACCCTGTATATGCCTAGGTGAAACGCTCGTGGTATGGTAAAACGACCGCTTTGTGAGTGGAAGTCTGTCTTCTATTGCCTTCATAATACTGCGCGCATGATGATGGTTATGAAAAGTGTCACGAGCGGCATTTGCGCGTGCGCTCGTTTCGCTCGAAGCTTTCTTGTCACCCCCCAACCTTTACATGACAGGTATTCAGGTAAGCCAAACTTGCGCATTGAAATAACAATGCGATGAACGAAAGCCAAAGTGTGTGTAACCTCATTACGGAACAAGGCAACGTGACGAAGAGTATTAAAAGGAAAGCTATGAGGCACTATAAGGCAGCAGATTTTATCTTAGGCGGTTCACTATCTGTACGGCGTGCGTATACGGTGAGTTTTCCTTATACCTTATCTTTTATTTCAGCTGTCTGCTTATTCTGTGATTTCACGCTGTGGTAATAAGAGCGTTTTGCTTTCTTGAAAATCAGTGGGAGCCATTTAACGTGTTCTGGAGCAGCTGTATGGCTCCTAAGGAGAATGTCCCTCCCGCATAAAAATCTTTCGTGTACGTAAACAATGTTCCAAGTAAACGACATTAAACAAACATCCGCATCTGCTGTGCAAGGGCATTTAAGCCGCCGAGGCTACATCATGCGGCTTCATACTTGAGGACAAAGTTTTCAGCCAGCCGTGTTTTACTGGCTACACTATCATGCACAGAAACGCTGCAGACGATTTCTGAAAGACCATTCAGTACCTGGACAAAGATAAGTGTAAGTGCAGATTCTCAGATTCCCAGGTACTTATATCATGTCTGCCGAGGTAATAGTTTAAATTAGAATGAGATAGGACTGTATAGTTCTCAGCAAGGTGAACGCTTATGAGCGTTGTCCACTATAGGTCATTTCTGTGCTTGTATGTTGTGTCGAGGAGTGTTTAGATTGACTCCACTCCTCGAATAGTAGTGTTCGGTAGCGAGAGGTGGCACAGTTCAAGCTACGCCGCAACAAGGTCCAGTCTCGTTGTCGTCTTCGTAAATCTCGGAAACTGGGTTGCCCATTGCCCACTACTCATTCATTAATAGTAAAGTTGAAATACTGCTACTTACAATTGAGGGCGTATGGCGCCAATAGGGGTTGCAAATTTGTGTTTGTTCTTGGTTCATGTTGTTACGCGAACTCTCCAAGCTTCATGCGTTCTGTAGGCGCTTTTCTTTGATTCAAGACACGCCTAGCCGGCACATAGAATCTTGAGTAGGAGCTTGACGGTGCATCGGCGAAGGCGGTCGTCGGCAAGATGGCAAACGACACCCCCCCGCTCCCCCGCCCCACCCGCCAGTGCCAGAACTACGAACGAACGGAAATAAACGTTCGCTATGAAGCTGGCTCCGTGGCAGCGTGTTTCGGCGCTTATCTGGGCGTTCCGAAGTTGCCAGGTGTAACGCGGACACGGCGACGGTAAAAGGGAGCAATGTGGCCGCTAAACAGCGTCTGAAGCACAGGGAGATTCTAGCGCAACAGCGCTGAGCCCTTGCCGCACAAAATGCGACTTCGGGTAGTCGTCGTCAGCAGAGATAATTATTTATAACTACTGCTGCTTTTCTGCCCACTCGATCATGGAAATTTCGGTCATTGCACATGCGCATGAGTCAAGAAAATTGAATTTCTCAAAATCCACCCGAGAAATTGTAAACAAATCTGCAACTTCACTACAAACTGCACCCGTTGCTTCAACTGTAATTTGAATGTACGGTAAAGATTTGTGACCAGGGAACTGGGATAATTATAGCACATTTAGAGAACGCGGTGCCTTTAATGAGTGTTCTATGAGAGCACCATGCGAAAGGGGGCGAATGGCGCTTGAGTATTCCTGATGCATTTCCAGCGCGAACAATAGAAAAGGGAAGAAGACAAAGGAGAGGACACCGCGTTTTTACCTTTTTCCTCTTTTTAGCGCTGTAAATGCATCCCAAGTCTGCATTCCAACGAGCCTAACTAACCGCTTTGACTGCTTTAGCATTCTGCCCTTAAGTCGAAGGCCATGTGTCCTGCAGTACGTTTTTGAGCCACATGCCCGCTGGCCGAAAATAGTGCTGCCAGGGGTTAGGGGAGGGTACGGAAAGAGGGTACAAATTCGGATTCTGGGCTGCGTGTACTAACAGAGCCGCACACGCTGGCGTCAAGTCTATGAAGGCGCTCTTGTCGAAGATCGGGGTCATCCCACAGCTGCGTCATTCAGGCTTTCATGGAGCTGGAGAGCAAGGCATCGACATCGTGTCGTAAAAAATTGATAGAACCACGAGTAGCCAACTAAAGAAAAACCGTAGAATCGAGCCTGATCGCCCACAGCTGCTTCTGCCAGTGCATCAGCGCACAGAAGACTGTAACAGCTGGTAGCTGCTTCCTGACAAGTTCACCAGTACAGCCCGAGGCACCAACAAAGTGCTCAGCAAATAGGAGCAGTCGACGCTCTAGCGCATTTCATGAACCAATGTTTTGACTGTGGCAAGACGCCAAACAATTCATTAACAGCTGACCAAGGCAGCCCATAGGCGACAAAATCCAAACTGCACTCACTGAAGTCCGTAGTAGTTGGAGCAGTAAGAAATCAGCGATGCATTTTGCGGCAACTGTGCCTAGTTGGTCGGTGCAACCACACGGCAGGTCATGGGAGTATGGGCCTTTGCGCTCTGCACAGGCAGCTCCGATGGATCGGGCCTTGCTGCTCCCATCTCCAGTGTTCTTCGCGGAGTGAAGTGCTTCGTCGTCACAGTCGCTGTTGCCTTCCGCATAATGACCGCCGCTGGTGGGAATCGTCGATGTTCAATTATACTGGCCATGCATGAAATAACGGCACGTCGCGTTGTAGCGGACGCCCGCGGGATGCTGCTGTTGCGTAGAGTTGAGCGAGGTGCGCCCGATCACAACACACGTATCGCACAAGCATAGAAGAAGCCCTTTCTCTATGCTTCGTTAGCGATATGGCGATATCGATCAGTGCAGTGATAAAGTTTTACTTTGCGATTAACTTTTGCCTGCTGTGTCCCAAGCCACCATTAAACACTGTGTTTATGCACCGTTTTCATTATTCGCGGGGCTCTGTGCAGCCGACATTTGGTGAAAAACAAGGAAAACGACAGTAAAGTTTTATGGTTTGTTTACATAATCAAATGCAGTTGCGCGGGTTGTACGGCACAATAAAAAATAATAAAAATCAGACCCAAAATGCACACTGGTCGTCCTCAGTGCCGGCTGCGTTCGATTCCCGCCTACGTGCATGGCGGAATGCATTTGCGGAGGACTTGGTAGTACCTTCGTGCTTGCGATGGTACTAGTAAGTGCTCTTTAGCTGTTGGTGCTCAGCGGCACGATGGCGTTCCGGGAGAGCGTTGTCGCGTGGCAAGGCCGTTACCATGTCGGCTAATTGGGAGATCTGCAGCCGCATGTCCTTGAGCTCGTCAGCATGCGCGCAATCACCGGCATGTCTGTGTGCCGCTACAGTGGACGGCGGAACCATTGCCATCACCACGTCTGCGAGCTCGGAGAGCTGAAAGCGCTGTTTTTTGGCACTCGAACGGGTTACCACGCGAACGCTTGCTGAAAGCTTCTCTAGAAAGAGCACCCTAAGCAACCAGCGAAAGGCGCGCGTTGGCTATGGAAACGCTCTTTCTTAGAGGAACGCTACCAGCTCGCAAAGAAAGAGTACGCGCCCTCACCCGCGAGATACAACGTTGGTGCAGGCAGCGTCTCCTAGCGAGTTTCTTGATTGAGAAATACCGACTGCTCGCGTTGGAGAAGCGTTCACCGGCAACCCATATATACATATATAGGCACTGGATCTTGACTTGCAATGAAGTGCCGGTGGGAGATTTGACTTGTGCATAGTTGAACCATGAGGATTCGTAGCGTGCGCGTTAACTAAATTAATCCGGAACTCGGCACGATCTACGATGAGCCTCCCGAGCTTCGCCCACTCATCATCATTCACTCCGTGGATATGCTGTAATTTTTTTATACCTACACTTTAATCGGAATCCACCATAAGCGGTTTGTCTTGTTAAACATACGTTGATCTTGCAGTCATGAAATGTTCAATTTCTGTTCTAGATGGCCATTGATTAGCATAGCCACTAAAGTTAAAAGTAGCGACAATCACTTTCTAAGGTACATGAGCTGCGTGTTTTTCTTGTTTCAACGGAAAGGTTACCGATCGTATTGTTTCATTGTGGAATAACAACGGAGAAGACGCCTACAGGGGTAGGCAACAAACTATTTGGATCCTGAAGAAGTCACTCCGCCCCTTTTACTGAGGGAGGACAGTGGGCCTTCTGGCCCACTGTCCTTCTGGACTGCCCGGAGTCAATGGAGTCGTGGGCCTTCTGGACTGCCCGGAGTCAATGGAAACAGCCTTGACTCTTTATGAATGACTGAAAGGTGTCTTTTTGCTTGAGTCGCGTCGTGCTGTAAGTAGGAGCACCCGCAGAACGTGTGGTTAAAATCGCTTTATCCGCCGCAGTTTCGACACTAAGGGGAGACGTCCGTGAAACGGGTATAGGTGGAAAGGCTCAGATACGACTGCGTCTGTAATAATGCAATTATCTCAGTTATAAGCGACAGAGGACGTGAAAGGTTTCAGTCGCGAAAGGGCAATGCCGTGCGAGCAAGCTGATAATGCTTTGTGATGTCGTCAAAGCTGGAAAGTAATTCCAAAAAGCGAGGGGGGGAGGGGCAGTTCAGTCTCCGCCACCATCGCAGAAGACCAGTCGCGGGCCCCAGCCAGGGCACCGACCTCGGAGAGCTCGGCCAATTCGTTGGCATTGACAAACCCCCCCCCCCCCCCCGTCACTTTCGGCCCTATGAGGGCGGGGAACGAGGCGAGGTGATGGTGACGGTAGGACAACGCTTACAAACATTTTTAACGAAATTTTCTGCCTATGGAGTCTCATACGCACACATGCTGCAAAGAGTCGCCGGCAGGCGTTACTTTTATTTGCGTTCGGTTCTACCGCAACAGAGGACCAGTGCGTACCGCCTGAGAGATGCCGCGCATGTGCTTCACGGCAAGCGGCATTTCGTTTGCCGTGAAGGCAGCGCCGCTTGTTATTGTCGGCTCATTTTTACTGCTTAGAAACGAAATATTAGGGCTCGGGTGCATTTTTTTTGCACCGACTGCCATTTTAAGCCCGAAATATGGTCGTATGAACATATAGCCTTCATAGGTTGCCAGAAAGGATTTGACTCGGTCGATACCTCAGCACTCATTCAGGCATTGCGGAATCAGGGCGTAGACGAGCACTGCGTAAGACTACTGGAAGACATCTACAACGGCTCCACAGCAACCATAGTCCTCCATAAGGGGCACAGCAAGATACCTATAAGGAAGGGCGTAAGACAAGGGGACACAATTTCTCCAATGTTATTCACAGCACGTTTACAACAAGTATTTAGAACACTGGATTGGGAAGAGGGGGGGGGGGGGGTATGGTTAATGGTGAATACCTAAGTAACCTGAGATTTACTGATGCATTGCCTTGCTCGGGATATGAATTTCAAAGCATGATTACTGATCTTAACAGGCAAAGTAGAAGAGTGGGCCTGAAAATTCATATACAGAAAAATAATGTTCGAAATCACTGGGCGAGCACAGTGATTTGAGATAGCTGGCGAGGCATTGGAAGTAGTAAGTAAATATGTCTACTTAGGCCGGGTAGTGACCCCTGATCCGAATCATGAGGCTGAGGTGATTAGGAGGATTAGAATGGGGCGGAGGTTCATTCGGCGAGCATTGTCAGATAATTATTGGGAGCTTACCACTGTCTCTGAAGAGAAAAGTATAACACCTGTACATCATTACCGGTACTCACCTAGGAGGTGGAGACTTGGGGGCTAAGAGAGTTCAGCTTAAATTGAGGACGACGCAGCGAGCTATGGAACGGAAAATGGTAGGTGTAACCTTAAGGGACAAGAAGAGAGCGGAGTTGGTAAGGGAAGAAACGCGCGTTAGGGACATATTAATGGAATTTAAGAAGAAGAAATGGGCGTAGGCTGGCCATGTAATAAGAAGGCAAGGCAACCATTGGTCATTAAAGATAACCGAGTCGATTCCCAGAGAAGGCAAGCGGGGCAAGGGGCGCTGAAAGTTAAGTGGGCAGACAAGATGAGGAAGTTTGCGGGGATAAGTTGTGCCCAGTTAGTACAGGGCAGGGATAATTGGAGATGTATGGGAGAGGCTTTTTCCCCGCAGTGGGAGTAGACAGGCTGATGATGATGGTGTTCTAATATTGCCCCGGTCACTGTAAAGCGAAGGCCAGGGCAGGATAAACGTATGTATGCTAAAATGCGTGGAAACCTTCATTTGTACTACATATGATTGCCTCGGTTGTGGGATTCTGCCGGCAAGAAATGGGGACAGTTCACCATGGGGTGCTGGTTGTTTACTTTGCAAGAAATAAGGATCTACAGAACATGCGTTTATAGACTGTTGAACTGCGCTATTCCTTTATCACGACGGTGTTATATGCCGGGGTTTACCCTGACCGACTACGTCACTTTCGTAACGGCGAAGGGATGCAGAAAAACATTCGCGTAAGTAGAACAAGGGATAACACCCTGAAAAATTTCCATTCATGCGCTGGGAATCGAACTCGCAGCGCCCATGCTCCACGACGTAAGGCGGCCGGTGCTGTTCCACTGCGCCATCGGCGCATGTGGTGGGTGCAGTACAAACGCGTCTTCCATTCTTCATTATCTTCTTTCCTTCTCTCTCACTCGATGTGTTCGTCTGGCTCCACGAGCGCATTGTGGTGCACATTACCTATAATGGGGCCCCCATCCAAGTGAGGGGTGCCCCATCAAAGAGAGGCGAAGTGAAGCCATGGCTGAACTGGAATGGCGCGCGGACGTGTCCCGTCTGGCGGTGCCTTCAATTCGCCTCTCCTCGATGGCGGCAGCGTTCCACGCCCGTTTCAAAGTGCGCCTTTCGTCGGAGACGGCGCTTCCGCGTCAACTACTCTTCCAGTATGATGGCTGGAAAAAAACTGCTGCGTTAAGCGCCCAAGCACGGTCACGACGTTGCCGGGTCAACGTGTCGACAGTAAACTTTATTGATCCCTTTGCCTCGCGGCATTTACTATCGCCTTTGTCCATTTAATACGTAAACTACTTTAGTTCCATAAAGGCTGGTCATGAATGTTATGCAGGCGATGCGTGAACGCAGGTTACTGCACGTCAAATGGTGCCCTAAGAGAGAAGCGCTAATAGGAACGGGCAAGTTCACCTCGATGTACAATAAACATTCAACTACTTATGCGAAGAGACATGTCACTTTCGTGCCATACCGATTCCTCTGATAAAAGGATCGGCCACATTTTCTTTTCTCATATCGTGCAAGAAATCATTAAAACGTAATTACCGCTAACAACGCACGGTACTCATTAGTTAGTTACAGGGCAGGACAGTCAACATTGCGCCATGTTCTTTCTTCTCGGCATTCACAAAACAGACATTGTGAGTGAAGTGCCAGACCAGGAAGATCGGACTTCAATGAGAGCGTGGGGAGACTACGCGTAGTGTTTCAGAAAGTGGGTGCTGCCGACAAATTTTCGCTATTGGTGGGCGTGTGCTGGTGTCATTGATGTGTGTACTCAACTTCTGGAAAGCAGTATATAAACGGGAATTGGCAATCAGCAATAGATGTACATGAAGTGGACAGGGACCCGTCTCATTATCAGAGCTGCTTTTGGGGCGTTAAACCCCACAAATCATTCAATTGGATTGGACGGTGGTAGTCCGGTGGTTTCCATTCTTTCCCTCTCCATTCACCGCGGTTCTCTTTTGCCTTTGCCGCTGTTTTCGTCCCTTTTCTTATTTGTTGGGTACAAGATATAAAGGACTGAATTTTGTGCAAGGAGAATCGGACGCTAGAATTGAAACACGTACGCTTACAAGTGATTGGTCGAAGCGAGACCACAGGTCCTGGCGGCTCAGCGAATCACATTTTAAGAGACATTAACTACTTGCAGTACCATTACTGTTACTGCTACGACGGCACGTGTAAGGCTAGAACTACCTTGTAAAAATAACTGTACAGAAAACTAGGCTCTCCGTTACTATAAACACATATTTTAAACTCTCGGCCCCCGTCTTAAGCGCACTCACGGTAACATACGCATGGTTAATTTGTCCGGAAAAGTCAATGACTGAGCGCTTTACCTTGAAAAGTGGTTTATTCTGGCAAAAGTTGTATGGAATAATAATACACTTTTACAATGAGTGAAAGAAAACGCATAAAGACACGTAATATTATAGCAACTCTAAGCAGCCCTCTGTTTCGGTTGTGCTAGTTGTAAGGATATATGGTTCACCTCTTTGTAGTGTGCACTTCGATTAATAATGAAAAATTATTGCACAATCGTTTAATTCGTTCAACGAATTTCAAGCACGGGTATCGAAACATTTTCTGCGTATACGATCAGTGTGTCCTTTAGGACACTGTTTCTGCGGCACATATATTCGTTTGTATAGTTATTCAATGCAACAGCAGCACTTAAAAAAACGCAATGCACGGCAAAGCTATGTGGAATATGGATGCCTCCTCGTTACCATGTAATGAACAGGCCAGATTTTTTGTCTGGCATTTGGATATTCAAAGCCACGTCGTCACATCACGAGTTTACCCATGTGCTACAAAGGAGATGATTAATAACAATTAAAGGTCGACTTATAAAGTTGATGTAAATACCACCTTGTCTGCGTCATCAGCGCATCTGTCATTCGGCTCCCTGGTGTCAACTGCTGCGCAGCTGCTTTCGTAGAGCAATGACACTCAAGTATCCCTGCGTTTGTCTTGGGATTACGATCGTATTTTAGCCTTTGCGTCCGCTTCTAAAAAATCTCCGATGCTTCTTTCTATATACTCTAGCCCGCCATACTGCCCTTTCGCGCGCCTCCACACATGCACCGAGAGAATTGAGAATTGCATAAAATTTAACGTACTCAAAATATACTTTACATTTATTTGGTCAAGCGGCCACTATCTAAGCTGAGTGATACTGGTGGTTCAACTAAAAAGGGAAGCAGTTTCAGCAAGGAACTACGAAATGGAATGTAGTGCATATATATTTATGACAATAAAGGTGCTTTTTTGTGGGGAACGTTTTCGCAAGGGATACGGGCAAAAACGAAGTAATGGCCCACACGAAGCTTATAATTAGTAGCTTATAAAAATTACTAGCTGATAAAACACTAATCCGACCCAAATTACAATATGCTTGTTCCATCTGGGATCCCCCTGAACGCTTTCTAACCGAACTAATAGAATCAATACAAAACCGCGCCGTTAGATTTATTTATTCTGATTATTCTTACACTACTAGTGTAACTAACCTAAAGAAAAAAGCAGGCCTGCCCAGTCTTCAGATGCGCCGCAAAATCGCAAGGCTTTCACTCTATCATAAGTTTTTTCATGTTTTGCGTAACTGTTCTCCCATCAACCCAGCTCATCGCATCTCTGAACGCATCAGCCATGTTAAAGCGGTGTACCCTCCCCGTGCCCGCACCGCCACGCATCTGCAATCATTTTTTGTCAAGACCGCCATCGACTGGAACAATCTTCCCTCGGACATCGTCCTTCACGTCAATCATACTCATTTCAAGAATTCCGTCGAGTCACACTTTGTAAATATGAACTAACTTGTTTGTTTATCCAACCCCTCATGTAAAACCCTGTGTACAGGGTCCTTGAGGTATTTTCAATAAATAAATAAATAAATAAATAAATAAAGAAATAAATAAATAAATAAAAATTTGAAAGAAATAGAGGACGTATTTCACGAAGTATGATTTAGAGCAGTACATCGCTAAAACCGTAACACAACGGGTAGGGTACTCTTAAACCCTTCCACATGAAATAGTGAAGACGTTTCAATGGTGCATACATAGGATACCTTCATCTAATAGATTAGGAAATTACAAAATTTTAATTATGGCGAACCAGAAGTTTGCTCACTCTGTAGAATTGTAAGATTATGATGATTGTATTACATACGCCACACTTTTGTATTGGTTTGCTGTTGTTTCACCATACTGCAATATTTTTAAGGATTGCTGTTAATGCATTTCTTTGATAACAGGGGGCTGCGGTATGTGCTGCGCAATGTAGATGCTCACGTAGACCGTCAATCCTGGCGAAGTCTCATTAGAAGAAATAAAAATGAAATCAAATTTTGAATCGGACATGCCATGCATAAGTTTGTCTTCCGATGTCATACCAGTTTTGTTACTTCCAATGTGTCTGTTCAAGCTCCAGGACGACGAGCACACACAGCTCCTGACGATGTCTACCCTCGCTATAGAAGATTCATCGCCGCACGCCACAACGCTCTCCATCCACTCAAGGTGTGCCCATGCCACTCCACCGTCAGTATTTACTATCTTTATTGGTGTGCGAATATTAAGGAGCTGTGGTCAACCTCGTTATCTTTCTCTTTCTCTCTTAAACTGCAGCTCCGGCTATATTTCAGCTGTCCACTGCTCTCAATGGAATTTTCAATATATATTGTCCTCGGTACTGTTATAATATATATGCAAAGTCAGGAGGATGTAGGTCATATAGTTTTCCTGTAAATAAATTTTAAAATTTTTTAGCGGATTCTCACGAGGGCCACCATGTGTTTTTGACGTCACCACCTCAGCGCTGCCTGCCCGAGCCAGCGGACCTTGAAAAGCAAAACAGCGACACTTCAGCGCTGAAATCGTCGCTTTCAACATCAGAAAAGCTGGCATAACTCAGTGTATCGTCGGATGACCTTGCCACTGGTATTTATTTGGCTCCAGTTCCATCTTTCCGGTGACGGGAAGGTTGTGACGTCACCGCACACACTCCACGAAGCATCTACCCGTTTCGATTTCGGTTTGAAGACAACTTTCAGTTGCATATTTAAAATTATTGGTGCGTTTTTGAGCAAACTTAACCATCTTGGCGGATACAGGACTATCAGTACCATTGGAAAATATTGATATCAGAACGTGGTGAAAAAAAACCGCCTGAGTTGCCCTTTAAGCACGAAATCCTTTCAGCACGAGTTGCTGGCGTCCTTAAATTGGAACGTAAATCCAGAGCTGCTATCCGGGAATTTAAACAGCATCATGCGGGTGTTGACACGAAAACAACCAGGTACTGCAGATTTTCTTCATGTGCTTCTCCAGATGCCTACGTGAAACACTCGTTGGTCGGTAAAAAGGATCACTGTGAGAGCGGAATTCGGTCTTCTCTTGCCTAGACACCACGAGTACAAGATGATGGTTAAGGAAAGCCCAACGTGCGGCATTTGCCTGTACGCTCGTTCTCCTCGAAACTTTGTTGACATCCGCCCACATAACAGTTATTTTGGGAAGGCAAACCTGCTGCATTGAAACAAGAATATGACGAACGAAACCCAAAGTGTGTTTGATCTCATTAAGGAACACGCCAATGTGAAGGATAATATAAATAGAGGCTTTATTTTACCTTCAGTGATACTCTATGGGACCACAGGTTTCACCTCAGGTGGTTTACCACACGTGCGGTGTGCAAAGGTGGTGAGATTTCCTTATACTTCACCTTTTATATCTGCTGCTCGCTCATTCCGTACCCGTGCACGAAAACAATTGTACAAGTAAATGACATTAAAAAGAAACCGCACCTGCTGTGCAAGGGTATTTAAGCCGCGAGACTAAAGATCATGCGGCTTCAAAGTCGAGAAGTATTTCAGCCAACCGTGTTTTACTGCAGACACTATCATGTATAGCGACGCTACAAGCCATTTCTGAATACTCGTTGAATACCTGAGCAAAGGAACGCGTAAGTGTGGATTCTCAGATTCCCGTGTATTTATGTTATCTCTTCGAAAGTTGCAGTTTATGTTACCTCTAGATATCATTGCACTGTACCCAGGAGGGTGATTTCTTGTGAGCGTTGGCCGGTATGGTTCATTTCTCTGCTTGTATGTTTAAATACTGCTACCTGTAATTGATGGTGTCTGTCGGCCATAGTCGCAGCCGATTCTCCTTTGTTTTTGCTCCTGTTCCCGCTCACGATCTCCATGCTTCAAATATTCTGTAGGCGATTTTCTTGGAGTGGAGACATAGCTAGCCGGCGCAATGAATCTAGAGTAGGTGCTTGAAGCGCATCGG
This sequence comes from Hyalomma asiaticum, assembly GCA_013339685.2. Taxonomy (NCBI): domain Eukaryota; kingdom Metazoa; phylum Arthropoda; class Arachnida; order Ixodida; family Ixodidae; genus Hyalomma; species Hyalomma asiaticum. The sequence continues at coordinate 57,172 of JABSTT010000107.1, forward strand.
GGAAGGTGACCGGCGACGAGATGAAGGGAATCAGCCAGTGCAAGAGCTGCGAACGGAATTAAAGTTTCTCGACAAAGCTGGGTCAGTGACAGCGTGTTGCGGCGCATATATGGGCGTCGTGGACACGGCGACGGTAGAAGCTAGCAACGTGGCCACTAAACCCCGGCTGAAGCATATGGAGATTCGAACGCGAAAGCTAAAGCAGCCCTTGTCGCAGAAAATCTGGCGTCGGGCTAGATGTCGACAAGGGAAATAATCACTTCTAACTACAACCGTTTTTCTGTCCACTCGACCATGCAAGATCTCGGCCATTGCGCATGCGCATGAGTAAAGAAAATTGAACTTCTCATAGCCCGTTCGAAAGATCCTAAATTACAGCTTCACTAAAAGCCCGGATTGTACTGTAAATGTGCGAGAAGACATATTTGTCACGAGGAAACTCGAGAAAATATAGCGCATTTAAAGAAGGCGGCACTTTTAATGAGTGTTCTGTGGGATCTCTATTAGAACGGAACCCAGTGGCCCTTGAGGGTTTGTATAGCATTGCCAGCGCTAAGAAACAAAAAGGACAGCAGGTTTTTAGCCTGTCTTCTGTTTGCGCTGGAAATGCATTAAAAGTCTACATTCCAAGAGCTACCGGGCCACCTCCACTGTAAAAAAAAGTTCGACCTGTTAGGAAAGAGAATAGTCTAGCTAGCGGCCGCTTCAAACTGCGATGTGATTTTATCTGTGATTTTGTCTGATTCTTGGACATTTTGTCTTGCATTGGAGCGTTGGTGGCATCGTTCATGAAAACTAAACCATAGGTCTGCGATCGTGGTACACTAGTTGGGTGCGTGTGCAATAGCATTTGCACTACGCCATCCTCGATAACATTGAGATGCTCTTTATCTTCTCGTCTGATGTGACTGTGTGGTTGAGAACCTTTTGAGAACGTTAACATGAACATTACACTTTCAGTCTGCTGCGCTCGCGGGCTTACGCGCTGTTTAGCGCTAACCTTACGCACAGCTTACAATAAAATATTTCGGGAAAGAGGGGTGAACGCTGGCCATGTTCTGATGCCTGATTCGTGGTTGAAATACCAAGGTCCTGACTGGCCGGTGGTCTAGAAGAATGGTGACTGAGCTTTGGCTGGTCGTCCCAAGTACTCGTACAGGGAATCCCGCCATAGGGGCCGCATTTTATGGGTTGGTTTGCAGTACGACGTAAAGTCGGTAGTCACGTATGTGCGCGGAGGGCTGCTAGGCCGAACTGGAATTCACGCTATGTTTCGCTGACGCGCATTTCATAGGCGTCTGTTATTGGACCATTCCTACAAAGCAAAACAAAGGTGGACTACAGCATGCTGAGTGACAGCAGTCCGTATTGTTGGTTATATGGCTATACGTGTGGTTAGTACAAACCACAATTGACGTTCAGCAAAAAGCACGATCCATCGGGATCCCGCGATAAATTGATGAACTAGAACACTCTGAAGATTCGTTTCCTTAACCTTTCTCGCTTCCGGCGTCCAGGACAGGTTCAGGTGAATCTAGACACCAAATAATCGCTGTGTGCGTACATTGGGGAGGACTCGAGCACCACGTAGAAGTGTCGAGATATTCGTTCGTTTGCGGGTGAAGGCCATACCGACGCTCTTTTCAGGTGACAATTGCATCCTGCGTGATGCGAGATAACTACCCAAATTCTTCATGTCACTTACGGGAACTGCCGTTTTGTGTACGCAGTGAGGTGCCTGACGGGCTAAGAGATACGTCTACTTAGGCAGGTAATAAGAGAAAATCCGAACCATCAAATTGGAGTAATCAGGACAAAAGAAGTGTCGGAGAGCGCATAGGGCACGCAATCTCAAATAATGAGAAGTAACTTTCTTCTTCAAATCGAAAGATTACAATGACTGCACTTTACGTCTCATTAACTGCCTCGCAGAAACCTTGTCGTCCACTGAAGGGGCTCAGCCTAGATTGAGAACGAGGCAGCGTGTCGTGGAACAAAATGATGCTTTCATCGTTAAGACACGGGAAAGGGGGACAGAGGATCATGGCTAATCGAACTTTCTTGGAAATAAAGAAAAACGAATGGGTAACGAGGCATGTGGAGAGAACGTAAGAAACCAGGTGGACATTAACGAGAAGAGACTTTATTTGGAGAAAAAGTAGGCATGACAGGGGACGTGATATGGTCTGTTGGAGGATGTGATCAAGAATTTAGGAGTTATGGCACGGCTGCGCCAGGAGAGCTTGAATACTTGATTAAAGCCCGGGTGGGAGTGGATGGGTTAAATAACTGTTTCAATATGCGTTCAGAAGCTGATGGGGATAAGATTATAAATGGTTTAGGACACTATGTGATTATGTGTGACATAATTACCGCCTGGTTGACGTATCACTAATACAGGTTCTCAGTTCGAGAAAAAAGGAATGAGAGCCAATACTGTCTTCGCCTCAAACTATAGGAAGCTGTGAAGTATATCACCTTTAGGCGGAATTTGCAGCGCCGTGTTTCTGAAGCCTCCTGGTAAATACTGCAGTGGCCATTAAATTTCGTCGTTATCGTTTCTTCATTGCTCTAGCAGATTCCAAGTGAACAAATTATTACGAAGCTGCAAGTATGATGGCTTTCGTACAAGCAGTTTTTGTTGTTACTCTCTTCACGTGCGTTCAGGTAAGTTCGTCTACTGGGACGCAAGAACATTATGAATTAAATGCATAATAGCGATGCATTTACTTCCCGCAATACCCCTTTATATATCACAGAAAATGTGGCTGTAACGTTCCTTTTGTTCACTTAGTGACTGTGGTAACGAAGCGCCGCAACACTGTGTTCTAGCCCGAATAACAGTCAGTGCGGAGAAAAGCGTGCACATTGTAGGTAATGTACGAGACGTGATTTTATTTATTTATTGCACAATACTGCACGCCATGACAGGCCCAAGCAGGAATGGGAAGTCAAAACATAATTAGTATAAATCGGGTTACAAATGAATAACGACATTACCTATCAAACAGGGTTCATCTCTATTACATAAAGAAACAAAAAGAAAACTAAAACAACAGTTGTTCCAGTGCCGTCTCAAAATCAGCCTCCTCGAAAGTGGTTTCAGGACGAGCGTTCCAATCAGAAATTGTCTGGAGAAAGAAACTGCGTTTAAAAGCATTGGTTTTAGCATATGTTGGTTTCAGTGCATGGTCATGATTGTGGTGAGTCTTTGTGGTGTCTAATGGTTTTACATATGAAGGTATGGACATGTCAAATTTTCCTTTCACCATGTTATGCAAGAACACTAGCCGAGCATATTTTCGACGCACATCATTTTAGTAACAAGGGAGTGTAGGAGAGCTATATTATTTCCTGCGTTTTCGTTAAGCCTCTTTCATTCTTTCTTTCTTGGTCGATTGATTTATTGAGACGTCAGAGAATACACTTTAAGAACACGTCTAAGGCAAACCTTGCCTTATAAAGCCATGCACCCGTACAGCGAGCGCACTTTGATGGCGAAAAAATGCATAATTTGTGTGAATATGCATTCATTGGTATTAACAATCCCATTACAGATGAGTAGTGTTTCGATCACACCTTTTTAGGAGAGCACGGGAAAATAGCCGAGCACTGGCTTTTTTAGCCCTGCATCCAACGTTTCGTAGTCCCCCTTCACTTGCTTCCACATCAATAAGAGGGCTTCGTTGGCCGTTCGAAGGAGAGGCCAGATATAGTTAGCCCGGAGTTATGGTTGGATGACGAGATGAAATATTCTGAGGCGGCCAACACGGTCAAGATTTGCGGTAGGGCCAGCCACATTAGAGCCCTGACGAGGTGAATTCATTAGAAGGGGCCGTTACGTTGAGGCGAAACACATACGAAATACGAGGCATATGCATCGAGTGGTGTAATAGGTCTTGATAATGAGCACCGGCCACTGGAGTTGACTACTAGAACTTTTTCGTGAGGACAAAGATTGCAAGCTAAATTGCATATAGCGAAAGCACCTAAAAGATTAGAAGAAATCCCGAGAGGATATATTGCAAAGCGCTAGACAGTCAAAGCATTTACATTTTCACGCAGTCAGTCTAGCTGACATCGATGCTGTTTCGTCGAGCTGATTAGCCTGTACGCCGCGTGGAAGCTAGTCGGGTCGCTGTTAATGCCATTAGCTGGGACCCTAGCATACTCGGAGAGGGCGCCGACGTGGAATCGCTGATGCGGCTTCACCGCACGAGCCTTTAAATATCGCGGAACATAGACGTACGTCGTCCATTGGCATCTTCATCGTGCTTCAGGTGTCGTCAACCAATCGACGACCATGTTAGCTGATAATCACTCGATACATCTCTGGAGAAGATTAGTGAAGAATTACTTAGCGCAACAAGGCAATGACAGAAGCAGCTGTTGAGGAAGTTATGCGTATGGCAGCAGTTCCCGTGTATCCAGTCAGGTAATCGACATATACGATGATCCAGTCGTCTTTCGGTCATCGTAGACAGAATCCTAGCAGGTCAGCATCAAATTGCTCAAAAGCTCTGGGCGGTGCTACGAGGTGAAGAAAGCCATTCGTAGCTGTATTCAGTCGCCACTGACGCTAAGACTTATTGGAGCTTAGGGTGTATTTCTGATAATAATTGTGCACATCATGCCAATCAAACTACTCCTACATTCACTGCCGAGCTCTAATTATTCCAAGATGCCCTGGCGTAGGATCTTCATGCATTACACGACGGATATAACATTTCGAGATTTCGGTTACGACTGGAAAATAACGCGTTCTACTTCCTTTACAAACGCTCTTGTGCAAAAGCGACCTCTGGCTTTCGGACTGTAGGCATAGGCAATCAATGTGTGCAGGCTGTAGTCATTGCGCGGTTCGCCACAGAAGACGATGGAGTCGGGAAACGTGTCAGTGAGAGGATCAGAACATGTCCCCAAGTTGCCCGCATTATTATCTGTAAGGCTTGGTTTTGGGCTCGTTAGTTGGAAGACTCAGCAAATGCTTCGCATGTACGAAGACACGCAGTAAAGAACACTGCGCTTTGTGTGCTTGTCTATGTTCCTGACGTATTGTATTATTTGCGCTGTTAAAATATGCTTCCTGAACTCATCCGCCCTCGCGGGTATATGAAGGCGAAGAAGAGAATCAGCGCCGGCACGATTTATTCAAAATTTTTTTATTCAGCAATAGGTTTTGCAAACCTAACTTGAATGTTCATTTTGATGCCTTCATTGCTGTTAAGCAGTAGCGTTCGGTGCATTTTAAATGCGAAGCATTTCTAAGGGAGCTTCGGCAAGATTGAGCGTATCTATCTATCTATCTATCTATCTATCAATCTATCTATCTATCTATCTATCTATCTATCTATCTATCTATCTATCTATCTATCTATCTATCTATCTATCTATCTATCTATCTAGCCGCCTACAGTTTTGTGCTCTACAGGCCGCTTCGCTAATGGGATGTTTACGAAAATTGGTACGCCACAACATGACTACATGATGAACATAAATGACAGGCCATAACATGAAAATCATGATATGCATGTCATGAGCGGCATGATTTACATGCCATGGTCTTGGTGCTCTCCTGACCGTTTCGCTAGTGGGATGTATGCGAAAATTGGTATGGCACAACATGACTACCTGACGATCGTAAATGGAGGTCATAACATCAAACTCATGATATGCAAGTCATGAGTGGCATGATTTACATGCCACAGTCTTAGTGCTCTCCTGGCCGTTTCGCTAAATGGGTGTATGCGAAAATTGGTATGACACAACATGACGACCTGGCGAACTTAAATGGCAGGCCATAACATGAAAATCATGATATGCATGTCATGAGTGCTATGATTTACATGCCACGGTCTAGTGCTCTCCTAGCCGTTTCGCTAAAGGGATGTATGCGAAAATTGGTATGGCACAACATAACTACCTGACGAACATAAATGGTAGGTCATAACATGAAAAGCATGATATGCATGTCATGGGCGGCACGATTTACATGTCATGATCTTGGTGCTCTCCTGGTCGTTTCGATAATGGGATGTATACGCATATTGGTATGCCACAACATGACTGCAGGACGAACATAATTGACAAATCATAACATGAAAAGCATGACATGCATGTCATGAGCGGCATGATTTGCATGCCACGGTCTTGGTGCTCTCCTGGCCGTTTCGTTAATGGGATGTATAAAAAAATTGGTATGCCACAATATGACTGCATGACAAACATAAATGACAGGTCATAACATGAAAATCGTGACATGCATGTCATGAGTGACATGATTTACATGCGACGGTCTTGGTGCTATCCTGCCCGTTTCGTTAATGGGATGTATACAAAAATTGGTATGCCACAAGATGACTGCATGAGGAACATGACTGACAGGTTACAATATGAAAATCATGATATGCTTGTCATCAGCGACATGATTTACATGCCACGGGTTTCGTTAACGGGTTGTATACAAAAATTGGCATGCCACCACGTGACTGCATCACGAACGTATATGAGAGGTCATAACACGAAAATCACGACATGCATGGCATGAGTGACATGATTTACATGCGACGGTCTTGGTGCTCTCTTGGCCGTTTCGTAAGTGGGATGTATACGAAAACTGGTATGCAACAACACGACAGCATGACGAACACATATGAGAGGTCATAACATGAAAATCGTGACAAGCATGTCATGAGCGGCATGATCTACATGGCACTCGTTTTGTTAATGGGATGTACACCAAAATTGCGGTGGCACAACACGACAACACGACGAAAGATGTCCACTTTTAGTCAACCCACATAAAATAAATCTGAATTTGATGTGCTTGGTGTGATTCTCATTTTAAAAAAAATTCTATTTTGTCAGGTCGCCCCGCCATGGTGGTCTAGCGGCTATGGTACTCGGCTGCTGATCCGAGGGTCGGGGGATCGAATCCCGGCCGCGGCGGCTGCATTTCGATGGAGGCGAAATGTTGAGGCTCGTGTGCTGTGCGATGCCAGTGCACGTTAAAGAACCCCAGGTGGTCGAAATTTCCGGAGACCTCCACTACGGCGTCTCTCATAATCAGAACTCGTTTTGGGACGGTAAACCCCACAAAAACGAAACATATTTTGTCAGATCTTTTTAATGACCACTCCCATTAGGATGTGACTCGGAGCTGCTAAGCAAGGAATATAATGTATATAGGTGTTAGCGCCATAGCAGTCAAATTATTGGAGCCGTAGCGCCCCGCCTCGATGGCATCACGCAGGGTAACAAGCCAACATAAGACATAGCTTTTAGTTACAACAACGTGTGGACGGCCGCACGGCAGAAACAAAACTCTTGAACAGCGAATACCGCGGATCGGCACTGTCGGTCTGTTACAATGTAGTTTCATTGAAGCTTGAACAGAGAATCACTTGCATATGTAATCCTTTACTCTTCCTTATTATGGCGCTGGAATAGCACTACTCCTATGCCGATTATTCGGGCGTCGCTATGCGCTCCAGTCAGAGAAGACTGGTCGAATAATGGCTAGCTTTTGATGCCATCAGAAATATAAGGTTGCAAAAGGCCGCGTCGCATTCAGGCCTCTACGCGCATGAGCTGTGCTTTCTGGATAGGCTTGTTAATAAACAACGAACATCTGCGAATCTTGATTTCTGGGTATTACGACCCAAAACCAATATCTGATTATGAAACACGTCGTAACGGAGGACTCTAAAAACTTGCGACCGCCTGTGGTTCTTTAACGTGCACTGACATCGCACAGTACACGGTTCGCATCTGCGAATGCTCACACGAACCGTCGAAAGGAAGAGGATAACTGCAGAAATTTCGGGAGCGCTTTTTTTCTTTTGGAGGCTCCGGCGGCTGGAAGTAAGCAAATCTTGGCTTCGAGCCCCTTTTTGTGACAATATGGTCACGCACTGGTGCCCTTCGATTCTAGCAGCCACGCGAGCAAAGTAGCTCTCGCCCCCAAATTTCCTTAACGCATTCGTTTGCGCGTAAGAGCTAAAGTTCTGTTGGTGAAATCGACTCTATAATGGGTGCCACGCAGGAAAGTCAGGGAACTCCCTTGTGGCGCTCAACTCAGCGTACGGAAACACGGACCAGTGAAGTATATGGGCAACAAAAATATTCACAGCATATCCACGGAGTGAATGATCATGAGCGGGCGAAGCTCCGGAGGTTCATCGTAGATCGTGCCGAGTTACGCATTAATTTAGTTAACGAGCACGCTACGAATCCTTATGGTTCAACTATGCACAAGTGAAATCTCCCACTGGCACTTCAGTGCAGGTCAAGATGCCGTGCCTATATATATATATATATATATATATATATATATATATATATATATATATATATATATATATATATATATATATATATAAGGGTGGCCGGTGAACGGTTCTCCAGCGCGAGCAGTCGGTATTTTTCAATCAAGAAACTCGCTAGAAGACGCTGCCTGCGTCAAGCTCGTCTCTCGCGGGTAAGGGCGCGTTCTCCTTCTTTGCGAGCTGGTAGCGCGTTCATCGAAGAAAGAGCGCTTCCCTAGTGAACGCGCGCCTTTCGCTCTCTCTGTCTCTCTCTCACAAGACAGCAGATAGCATAGTGAGAGAGCTCGCGCGCCGGGAGGCACGCGCCGAGGGCGCGCCTCCCACACGCGCCCTCCTAGTAGCGCGTTCCCACAAGCGCCGTCCTAGTAGCGCGTTCCTAGTAGGTAACGCGCTACTACAACAGACGGACAGACCCAAACCTTAAGGAGCTTCGCCCCTAAAAGATTACGTTTGGCCAGCGAATTATCAAATAATGGTAAGAAATTATGGGTAAAAGATGAAAGAAGTGGGTTCTGGGAAATGTAGCATTAATTAAACTGCTTGCTCTCCTCTGGCATTATAGCTAAAGGGACTGTCAAGCGAGCCAGCACGTTCACCTTGCCCACAACGGTCGTCTAATGCCTATGGTCGTCTAATGCCGCGTCTAATCCGCGCACAAGCGTATCGATCCGTCCTTTTTCTTAACTAGAACCACAGGTGATGCCCACGGTCTCTGTGAAGGGCGAATAACATCGCGTTTGAGCATATCATCAACCTGTTCGGTAATAACTTCACGTCCTGCGGTGGAGACACGGCATGGTCGTTGTCGGACTGGCAAATGGGAGCCGGTGTCGATGTATTGAACAACGGCAGAAGTTCGGCCAAGGGCAGGTTGGGCAACATCGAAAGAGTCGCGGAACTGGTACAGAACATGGAGAAATTCAGAGTGATCAAATGGCGACAGTCCGTCTGCGATCGACGAATCGAATAGGTTGGCAGGGGGTGTATCAGAAGGGTTCAGAGCACTGACGGCGTCGAGGTCGCTTCGCGATGAATCTTGCTGCACGGCATAAATTTGGCCGATGTCAATAGGTTGCACGAATCCGAGGGATTCACATAGAAGCATTTGGATGGTATACGAAAGAGGATTGATGAGGCAGAGGGTGCTAGCTCCATTCGAAACAGAGAGGGTCGAATATGGCAGGAGGAGTAGTTTCCGACTTAAGAGGAGGCTTGATGGCCCAAACAATGCAGCTTCATTGTGCAGCTTGGCGCAGGACACGGGGAGCAAAACAACTGTTGTCGGCGCAATTTGTGTCTTCTCTGACGACTACATTGGGCGCGGCTGGATAATTGCTTTTGTTGGACTCGTCATACAACAGGAAAAGCTCAAGTTTAGATCTCGCACAATCGATAACGGCCTGATTACGCGATAGAAAGTCGCAACCAAGTATGATGTCGTGCGAACAGGATGCAAGGAGAATAAACTCCACAATGTAGTGATCCTCGGCGATCACGAGTCGATTAGTGCGGGCGGCTATAGGCTGAATACGGTCTCCATTCACTGTACGTAAGAACATTATATCAAGAGGCGTGGTCACTTTCCGAAGCTTGCGGCAAAGTTTGGCGTCTATAACGGAAACCGCAGCACCAGTATCAACAAGAGCATATGCAAGGATGCCTTCTACAAACACTACGACAACATTCGAAGGCGAAGTTCGAGGACTTGAGCATTTCGATAGCGCAGTTCTTGCCTCACAAACCGCAGCAGCTAGTTTCCCTCATTTTCAGGGGCTGGTCGACGACGCATGGGAGACAAGGAGCGGCGACGGGGCGACGGCGAGCGACGAGACCCACATTGCGGATAGTCACGGGGCGACATGGTCGACTGAGGATCCGGACTCTCATAACAAGGGCGGGGGCGATCCATGTAGTTGTACTGCGAACGGGAATCTGTGTTCCCTGGCGCGAGACGATCGATGGCAGTACCGGGCGACATGGCCAACGACGCGGCATGCAAAACAGATCGGCCGGTTGTTGCGCGTTCGCCAGGGATTTGGAACGATAGGAGCCGTCCATGCGATGGGAGGCTGAGTCGGGGCTGTGACGTACGGCACCTGCGACACACCATGGAACGGCAAGGGCTGTTGCTGTTGTAGCTGCTGTCGCTGTACTGCCTCAGCGTAGGTAAGAGGCGCGGCAACAGGGTGCTGCTGAATGGGCGCCGGCATAGCCTCGGCAATATGCTCTTGAACGACGTGTCGGAGCACAGGAGCCAACGGGATTGGTTGCTGCAGTGGCGGCTGCTATGGGAGCTCTTGACGCTCAGCAAACAGCAAAAGTGAAAGCTGACGAGCTACCTCCTCCCCCACGAAGTCTCTCATCTGTGGAAGAACATATGTGTGATCAGGCACGACGTCCAGTGCAGCGAGAGGTTGGTTAGGCGAAGGCGAACGTCGGGTGAGAGCTCGTTGCCTCCGCAATTCGTCATAGCTCTGGCACAAGGTTACTACCTCTGACACAGTGGCAGGAGACTTCGCAAGGAGCATTTGAAAGACATCGTCGTCGACTCCTTTCATAATGTGCTGTATTCTGACACTTTCACTCATTGAAGCATCGACGCGCCTCTAGAGATCAATTACGTCTTCGATATCGGCGGTAAAAGTTTCATTCGATTCCTGTGTCCGCGTGCGCAGGCGTTGGTCGGCGCGTAACCTCCGTGCGGCAGGGCGACCGAAAACTGTTATTGCCTCCTTGAAAAGCGGACCAGCTCTGAAATTCAGATTCGTGGTTCGTATACCACAGCTTCGCTACCCCGCCCATGTAAAAGTTCACAGTACCCAACTTAGTAGCATCATCCCACTGTTGGGTCCACTAACTTTTTCGTAGTACGACAGCCAGTCCTCGACGTCCTGGTCCTCCGTGCTGAAAAATACCGGGGGATCTCGCTGGCGAGCAGGGCCGGGGCAAACGGGGGCGTCTGTTGGGCTGCGTCAGCTTGCATGGTCGGCTGCAGTGTGCGGGACCGGAGTTCCAGGGTGCCACGGAGGTGGTTACCCAGCACGATCAACCAAATGTAAAGAGGTTTATTGGACGACTTGGAGAAGCAGGCGTTAGCTCGAAAAGCACCCAGGGAGATCAAGACGGTGCAGTTCGAACGCCAGTCTCGTGCTTTCTACTCGTGATGATTATAGCGGCACCCGGGATGTCGGCGTTCTCTGTCTTTCATTGCACATGTATACCTGTGCACATTTCAGTCGCAGGATAAAATAAACAGTGAGTCATTGCCTCGTTTGACCCACACAAAGTGTGTATTGGTAGATAGGTAGATAGGTTGATACGGCCAAGTTGCTGAAGGTCGCCATAGAAACATTTCGCATTTACAACGCCCATGCGGTAGTTTTGAGCCTTTCCCCTCAGCCCTTCCTGCATACACCTCTTCAATGGCAGAGTGATAGGCGTAAACTTCCCTAAGTAGGCATCAATGTGGCGTACAACTCGCATATACTTTACGCCCTTTGCTTTCCAGTTCACTTACCAGCAGGGTTCGCGGCACTACATGTCGGAACTAAGGAGCTGAAATGCCATTCAACGCTCTTCCATTCGCTTCTGTAACAGATGCCGCGGTGGTGCCGTTGTCCTCTTGTCTATGTATTCGTAGCCCCCTTTTAGCAGCTGCACTGCATTCAAGCACATATACCAATTAGGCCAAGAACAAGTTAACTATCCTAAAGCTTACAATGACCCCGGCATTCTCTAGAAATTATTTAGAGCAGCAGAACAGGAGCGCGATGAAGACCAAGAGAAACATTGTCTTGAAAGTTTTCTTTCCATCAGTCTTACCACCCCTCAACGCTTACTTATTTCAGCAAATGTCAGCCATTGACTCTTTCGGTAACGCCGCTTGGCTCACTTTTACTGCACTTCGAAAGGGCAAATGTCATACAGACTACGTTTAAAGAGAAGTGAAGAGGTTCTTGGCACTGATAAATTGACGTCAATACTCGAGATATCATAATTCCAGGCGACAAATAGACCAGAATATTTTATTGTAGTACGAATGCCGACCGAACGCTCGTTTATTCCTAACACCAGGTGCAACCTCCCAGCCGAGGCTGCGCGAATCAGCCATCTAATGCATGCGTTCATTCATGCGTGGTGTCCCGTTTCGTTTTGCTACTCACGGTTGACTTACCGAACGGCGTTGTAAAAATGTTCATCGGGTCACCGGATTCGTGCCGTGGGCGGCTGTAAAAAATTGGGGGACCCTTAAGCTTCGCCTTTAAGAGTTGGAGGCGATAGCGAAATCCGGCCCCTAGTGTGCACTTCAACCACTCAGTGCATACTTATTAATGTGTGTTGTCACACACATACACATGCGCACAGACACAAACAGACACGCGCGCGCGCGCGGCGTATCTATAGTAATGGTAGAGCTTTTCGATCTATTTGATAGCGCTTTTTTATCAACTTCATGAAAATTTTGTACAGTGATGTAGTCACATGGTCCTGTATTATGAACTGCGCGTAGGCGTGACACTTTCATTCGTAAATAGTCACATTCTGTCGTCCTTCTTGCGTTAACTATATGGCAGCTGTTCGATTTGTTCTTCTGGAGACATCTTCCGGCCAACCGCAACAAGCATCGCCTTATGCTCAGTGAAATGGCAAACAGCACATTATCTAATGTTTGCTGTTTGCTTGATATGATATTGTCACGCAGTATTGTGACTAGAGAGAGCCAGACGTAGAGAGCGTCTCGGGGCAGCCACTTCATTGGAGACCTTGTCCTAATTCGGCGGTGGTAGCGACGACAGGCGCAGCTGTCTTTCGGCGGGTCACAAGAGAAAGAGCACCACGGCTAGGCGACGCACGCCGTTTTATACCCCGCAGAGTTTGAGCTGGAGGCTCCATAAGAACGCGTCGACACTAAGGATGAAGGTCGAACGCCACAGCATCATTGACGCGCGTTCATACCAGACGCCTAGTGTTACGCATGCATAGACGCAAGCCGAAGATAGAAATGCTAAGAGCGCGAGTCTGTCGCTTTAAATGTAATGACGCCATGTCGCAATATGTTCCCTGTCGTAGAACGGCGGAACCATATAGGCTCTGCTGTAGTCCCCTGTCCTCCGAGATGGCGGGCGCGCCCGCCATCTCGGGGGCCAGGCGACTACAGCAGGCGCTCCCAAAGTTTCTTTAGTTTGCAGATGACTACGACCTAGCGGCTCTAACAGACCTACACACTGATACAATGCTGTTGGCTTCGGCGCAGTCCTTGCGATGTTGACACAAGTTTTCCACCAGTACGTGCTATGCAAATCGTATACATGCGAAAGCCTAGGCTAATTCATTACACCGTTACGAAAAAGGAGTGTTTGCTCATCATCCGTTCTCTTACTCAGTTATGACATTACTTGCATGGCCACCTATTTCCTGTGGTCCCGCACGATATTGGCTGTCGCCATTCAAGGAAATTTCGCCTAGAGGACTACGATGCTCTCGTGATGTACTGCAAAGGACGCCACCATTATGACGCCACCGTACTCTCCATCTCTCCCTTGCTTGACGACAAGGCCTGCTGTTCAGTATCGTAGCTCACTGTTTCTTGCATTCACGCCGAAGCCATCACTCCGAGCAGCGCACGTGTCCCTGGGCAGCCTTGATTACAGACTTCCTTGCTCGTCAGTTATGAATTTAAGCTTTGCGTTTAGAGGCTCGTGGTTCGCGATAACCTACTCTACCGACGCAATTACACCGAAGGTTGCCGCCAGTGGCTTCAGTGCTTCCTCGCATTCTTCAGCCTTAGATAAGCTCGCGGTGCCGCTCTGATCAGCGTTGCGCACAGGTGGGAACGTGCAAAAGCCCTCAATGCCTTGTACGGCGCTCTCACTGGGTAAGGCGGGAAAATACGTTCGGAAGTGCGTTCGCACATGGCTTGATTTGCAGCGCCGGAAATCTTCAACCCATCTCTCACCCGCTGGTGTGCTACCTCGATCCCCCCCGCCTGGCTGTTCACGCATGTTGGATTTTATCTTTATGAACGACTTCCCCTGTCATCGGCTGGACACCAACGGGGCATTGCTGTAGTCGATCACCTCACACACAATACTCCGAAGCGGCCGCCCTTCCAGCAGCTTCAGCGCGTGTCACCGCCTCCTTTCTTCTTCGCCGATTCATCCCATGGCATGGTCCACCTGAAAATTTCTCAGCAATGCCGATTGTTTCTTCCCGTCTGAAGTAGTGGAAGCTAGCCGCAAGGAGTCCCACATAGGTAATCAGAAAAGGACGTACCATTTTCAAACCATACGCCTCACAGAACGTCTCAAGCTCAAACTCAGCTCCGTGCTTGCAATTGACGATGACTCCGACCACATGAACAGAGACACCATTCTGGCCTTTAAGTAATAGACATTGATGCTGCTATAGCACACAGTCCAGATGCATATGAATACGCGCCTACTTTTTCCACGGCTAGGCACGCAGAGGAGTGCAGCGACCTCGCACGGGCCTTTAGTTATGATGACCAGGAGTGCCAGCAGGGCTCCCGCGGCGATGCCGCTTGCGCCGTACCTTTCTAGGGGACAGTGGTGTGACTGTCATGAATAGCCATGAACTCTCATAGGACCAGCTAAACCTTCTTCGGGCCAGCGTCGTCATGGAGGAGACATGGTTCACGGCGGCAGCCTCAAGGCATAGCGCTTTCCTCTGATCGTGAGTGGATGTTAGGTGTCGGAGCGGCTCCTTATTGCTAACGAGGGTGATCGTAGCTAAGCTACACCAGAAGCTTCACTGTTAGTGTGCTCTAACAATAGTGCGTTTAGTGCGGCTAAATCAACACTCTTGGATCTAGCGCTGTATCTCAGAAATAATTCTGCCCTGAGGTACCTGTGCGTTTTTGACGGTCCTCGACGGGCTAATGATAGATATCACAAATGAACACTTTTATGGAACTTTCGGTATGGAGTCCCGGCTAGCCTGTTTCAGAATATCCTCTGAATCCACTTGCAATATTGTTACACGAACTACGAGTGACGAGGCACTGGGATTAGAAGCTATGTACAAGATATAGCTGAGGCGATGGGGCGCTCTCGTAGGTCACGGGGGTGACCGAACGAAGCACTCGATAAGGGCGTGTGTACTGCGACAATAGTTTTTGTGACAGGCTCACGTGACATGTCGGAGACCACGGAAGGACCAAAGAACAAGGCGGAAAGTGCACGGCTCGGTGTCTCCGGTAGTAACGCGCAGTTGGCTCTCTTTGGAGGTCAAAAGGCGGGCACGGGCAATTTCCCTTGCCTGGCAGCGTGGTTGATGACATCAAGGGCACGAGACGGTCTAGAGGGCGCAGAAGGCGCCCTCTAGGCCCGCTGAAGGGTCTGAGAAGACGTGGGCAGCAAAGGTAGTTATATGGTCGTCTGTTAACAAACGGATTGTGGCCACAGATATGCCGTGTGGTAGAACTTGCTTTGCCAATCCAAAATTGATATGAGTGAGGCCCACGCGTACGCCGGCCAGGGGTCTAACTGAGTGCAGCAGAGCGATGTCTAGCGCCAGGAGGACATCTAGACTAGGGGTGATGACGTAGTCTCCATCAGGCTAGGGCGAAGATGAGGCCAGTTCAACAAACGCAAAGGCTTTAGGGGGTAGGCGAACAAAGGCTGTGGAAGAGAGAGCGTTGGGGAATTCTGGACGAGTATCCGGAGGAGAAGGAAGTTCGAGACAAAGATTACCTGCAGAAGAGTCCATCCGGCAGAAGGCGTTGAGAGAAAGTCCATTCCGAAAATAAAGTCGTGAGGGCAGCTGGCGAGGACATAAGGAGTACTGGAACGTGGTGGCCGTCAGTACCTACTCCAGCAGTACACACTACAGTGACGGCAACAGCGCCTATATCGGCGACACGTACTGCCCTAGTAGTCGGCGGCGAGATAACTTTTCAGATTTGATATCAACGGTTCGCGCTTATAATGGACATCTGGGCTCTAGTATGAATTAATGCGTTCAAGGGAATGGCGTCCACGTGCACTTCAACTAAGTTCTAGTTCGTAATTAGCGTCAACGGGGGATTTGGGTGCAAAGAAATGATGCAGCACTACCTCCAGGCGCTGCATGGTCTAGTTTTCCTTTCGGGGGGCTCCAAAGGTTGTCGGCGACGAATGGCGGCGTGGTTGTGACGACGGGGAACGACAGCGTTGAGGCGATGGCGAACGACCGTACCAGCGGCTGTTAGGTGCATCAGATGCTGGAATACACATGACGAGGTGAAAAGCATCAGGGGGCTACATATCTCTCGAGGGGATACATCCCGAGGGCCTACAATGTCTCTACTATGGATACTATTCTTTCAGAACGGTATCGATAGTAGAGACATTGCTGTAGACGAGCAAATTAAACGCGTCGTCCGCGATCCCCTTGAGGATGCCCACCGTTTCCCCCTCGGCCATTGTCTCGTCTGCTCTCCGGCAAAGCGCGAGGACTTCCTTTATTTGTTTACATATACTGCCATCTTTCATAGCAAAATATTGCAGGAGTGAATATATATATAAACTAGAAATACCATATGGAGAAATGTATACATTGAAAAAAGAAATACATCAGGAAGCATACACAATTCACCAGTGCAAAAAGTTGGGAAATTGTTCCACAAATTTTTCATTGGGTAACTCGCGCAAGGCGCCGTCAAGACCATTACAAATGTCAATAGTATGAGGAAATAAGGAAAACTTAAAACAATCAATGGATGATTGCAAAGGAAGTATATTATGGTGGTAACTTCTTCTTGTGACTCGAGAGGTAGACGGTAACAAATAACTTAGCTGCAGCTTGTAAGTGTGTAATGTTGGTGAAAAATGGCGTTCGTAGCGATTACACATGAAACTAACGGGTTTCTTCTGAATAGACTCCAGCATATTCATGTCATTCGCATGATGTGGTGACCACACGATGGATGCATACTCATGTAGCGGCCTTGTGAGTGATCTGTACGCAACCAGTTTACAGTCTTTTGATGCATCTCTGAGGTTTCTATTAACGCTTTCCTTAACTCAGTTTCCTTAATGCCATATTTGTGATGTGCTTAATGTGAGCATGGCATTTAAGATCAGGCGAGAAAGTAACACCAAGATATTTGAACGCGTCTACACTTGCAAGCATCTGGTCCTGATAAAAATAGGCAGATTTTAACGGTTGTTTTTTTTTATTTGAGAAAGTCATTGAGACTGTTTTCTTGAAATTCAGTGACATCTGTCGCGTTTTAGTCCAATCATAAAAACGGACAAAAACTTTGTTTAACTCTAACTGATCTTCAGGGCTAGCGACAGCGGAATAAATAACGCAGTCATCGGCATAGAATCGTAATTTAACAGAAGTCCCAACAGTTACCTTAACGACGTCATTTGTGTAGATGATGAAGAGCAAAGGACCGAGTACGGATTCCTGTGGCACGCCGGACGCAACGCTGACCTAGGATGAGTGAACGTGGTAAAATGCAACATATTGGGTTCTTGAGCTTAGGTAGTCTTGTATCCAGACTGAGATTAGGGTTGGGAATTATTGCCCTGAGTTTAATGAGAAGTATATTATGACACACTGTGTCAAAAGACTTACTGTAGTCAATGAAAATTGCATCAAGCTGTCCTCTAACATTAAGTGTGGATGCGATATCATGGGAAAACTCTAGTAATTTTGTTACCGTCGAAAAGCCAGAACGGAAACCATGTTGAGCATGCGAGAGAATATTGTGTTCAGATAAGTACTCTATGATATATTCATGGATGATGTGCTCCAATAACTTACAAGATGTTGATATTGGCGAAATTGGCGTATAGTTACCCACCACCTGTTTGTAGCCATCCTTATGTATGGGAACAACCTTGGTACATTTACAGAGTAACGGAACTGTAGATGACTCAATAGACTTTGAAAAAATGACTGATAAGTACCTAGATCTCCATTCACAGTAACGCTTCAAAACATATTAGGTATCTTATCTGGCCCAATACTTCTCTTTTATCAATTTTGAGAATGAGGTTACATACACCAGCAGAAGTGATTAGCATGCTAGGGAAAGGAGGTGGTGAATAGTTAGGGTGAAATGTGGGGGTGAACCCATCATCACAAGTAAAAACCGACTGGAAGCGGTGATTAAATGCTTCAGTGATGCTAGCATTATTAGAGCACGGTTTATCAGAAATAATGAATGAGGAAGGACAGCTCTGACCTGGTGGACTGATGGATTTCCTGAACTGTGATGGCTTATCTTTTATGAACGACTACAAGGTATAATTAAAATATAAACTTTTTGCACTCGACATAGCCAATTTTGAACAAATTTTTAGTGTAGCTAACACAGAAGGTTTTGTTGGATTGATGGCCTGGCGGTGACGCCTGCTACGACGAATCAAGTGTATAACTTCTCGGGTGTACTAAGGATGCTTGCGATTGCGCTTTATACATTTAGTTCGGATGAAATCGGTGATACATCGATGAACAATTGTATTAAAATGGCTCAGTAATACATCGACATGGCAATGGCTGGCATTGCTTAAAATATCATCAAAAGAGAATTCAAGCGTATCGACTATGGAATTATCAGTATGCTCGAAGTTCAAAAAAATTGGCAGATCCAACGTGCAGTGGGAATCAAGGAAATGCGAAGCACGCATAAGGAACGTAAAATGGATTTGTAATGTTGTCTCGCGTTTCAAGAACACCATGACTGTGGCATGTAAACCATGCCGCTCATATACGCATGTCATGATTCTAACGTTATGACCTGTCATTTACGTTCGTGATGCAGTCGTGTTGTGCCTTAGCAATTTTGGTATACATCCCTTTACGGAAACGAGTGGCATGTAGATTATGCCGCTAATGACATGCATGTCACGATTTTCTTGTTATGACCTGTCATTTATGATCATCTTGCAGTCATGTTGTGCCAAACCAATTTTCGGATAGGCTCCGTGCAGTCGAGTTTTCCATGTGCGACATCAGCGCCAGAATGCGCTGCCTGGCGGAGAGAAGAAGCAAAATTGGGTAGACTGTGACAGGGAAATACGCGAACGCGATGCGCGTCTCCAACTCTATAGCAGCAGCGACCGCCCGTCCCACCTTGTTTCGTTTTATTTCCGTTGAGACGCGCGCTCGAAACCTGCGGCAAACTGTTCCAAAGGGCGACGCCGCGAGGTTCGTGTGGTTCGCAGCACGCCCGGAAAGGAGCGAAGAAACGCGCGCGTCGCTGTCGCCTCTGTTTCCACCGTGCGCCACTGAGCCGTCCGACGAGAGCTACGTAGCGCCCTCTGGTCAGTAGACGGAGCCCATACATCCCATTAACGAAACGGCAGTATAACGCCAGGACCATGGCATGTAAATCAATCCGGTCATGACACGCGTGTCATGATTCTAATGTTATGACCCGTCATTTAGGGTCGCCATGCTGCAGTGTTGTGCCATAGCAATTTTGGTATACATCCCATTAATGAAACGCCTGGCATGTAAATCATGCCGCCCATGACATGTATGTTATGCTTTTCATGCTATGACCTGGCATTTATGTTCGTCATGCAGTCATATTGTTGCATACCAATTTTCCTACACATCCCACTAACGAAACGGCCAAGAGAGCACCAAGACCGTGGCATGTAAATCATGTCGCTCATGACATGCATGTCATGATTTTCATGTTATGACCTGTCATTTACGTTCATGATGCAGTCATCTTGTGGCATGCCAATTTTCGTAGACATCCCGTTAATGAAACGCGTGGCATGTAAATCATGTCGCCCATGACATGCATATCATGATTTTCATGTTCTCACCTGTCAGTCATGTTCTTCATGCAGTCATGTCGTGGCATACCAATTTTCGTATATATCCCATTAACGAAACGGCCTGGAGAGCACCAGGACCGTCGCATGTAGATCATGTCACTCATGACATGCATGTCATGATTTTCGTGTTATGACCTGTCATTTATGTTTGTGATGTGGTCATGTTGTGGCATGCTAATTTGCGTATACGTCCCATTACTGAAACGCGTGGCATGTAAATCATGTCACTCATGACATGCATGTCATGATTTTCATGTTATGACCTGCCATTTATGTTCGTCAGGCAGGCATGTTGTGCCATACCAATTTTCGCATACATCCCATTAGCGAAACGGCTAGAAGAGCACTAAGACCGTGGCATGTAAATCATGCCACTCATGACATGCATATCATGATTTTCATGTTATGACCTGCCATTTATGTTCGTCAGGCAGTCACGTTGTGCCATACCAATTTTCGCATACATCCCATTAGCGAAACGGCCAGGAGAGCCCTAAGAGCGTGGCATGTAAATCATGCCGCTCATGACATGCATATCATGATTTTCATGTTACGACCTGTCATTTATGTTCGTCATGTAGTCATGACGTGGCATACCAATTTTCGTAAACATCCGATTAGCGAAACGGCCGGGAGAGCACAAAATCGTAGGCGGCTAGATAGATAGATAGATAGATAGATAGATACGCTGAAACTCGCCGAAGTTCGCTAAGAAATGCTTCGCATTTAACAATTTGATGTAAAGGAAGCTTAGGTACTATCGCTAAATGGAAATCAACTATGACGCACTTGTGATTCGACAGGCGTTCGACAATATCACAATGATAATCATACAGTCTAAGCTGCTCATTAGCGAAAACAAGATCAAGAATTGCATTTTCGCGGGTTAGAGAAGGGACAATTTGCATTACTTCAAATGATATAGCCATGTCGAGCAAGTAATCACAGGTGACCTTGTGATGGCCATGTGCTGATAGCGTCTGCCAGTCTACTGCGGGGCATTGAAGTCACCAGCGATTACCAGTTTGCCACAGTCTAGTTTATGATGTTTGTATAATCCATAAGGTCAGAAAAGACATCAAAACCCGCATCAGGTGGACGGTAAATAGCCCCAATAGCTAACGTGAGACCACAAGTCCTAATTTTACACCATATAGATTCACATTTGGTCACATCCGAAAGCACAGTAAAGTCAATGTCTTCTTTCACAAAGAGCGCGAATTCGCCACCAGGTCGGCCATATCTCTCTTTCCGGAGGACACTGTAACCTGGCGGTACAGTTTCAGAGTCTAAGATATGCTCATTAAGCCACGTTTCTGTAACGCGTATTACACAAGGATTATAGCATCCAACGAAGTGATGAAAGTCGTGAACCTTGTTGACAATACTTCGGGCGTTATATATGCTAACTAAATGTTATTATCGGAGTGGAGTCAATTCCATGAGGCCGAGAAGTTTGCTTGTTGACTTCAATGATAGAGTCGTCTATTTCATTTAACACATGACGTACATTGTTAATCAGCAGTGAATCAAATTGCAGGCGAGACGTGGTGACGTTTTTTCTTTGACAGGCTGAAAGTTTCCAAAGGGCGCTACGTACCTTTCGAACGTGCTATGAGAAGTTCTCATTTACATATATTTGTGTTCCTTTTAGTTTCGGACGTTCTTTAATATGGCAAGCTTAGATCTGTAGTCCAAAAATTTAAATATAGCAGGGCGTGGGCTGTCACCTCGACGTGCTCCAAGCCTGTGCCACCGTTCGTTGTCGGTGCACTGTAGACCAAGTTTATCAGACATTAGATACTTGAACGAATCAAGCTGTTGCTCAGGGGACTCGGAGTGGGGTTCAGACAGTCCATAGACAACAATATTACTTCTACGAGACCTGTCTTCAAGTTCGTCAGAACGGCTGTCTAACTTCGACACCAAGTTAGCAAGATGAGTTACAGTTTCTACAAGTTGCTGAACACGTGGAAGTACTTCCGTGGTTGACAATACTGACGTCTCAAGGCTATTTAGCCTTTCTTCGACGGAAGCAAACTGAGCTGTCAATGAAGACAACTCAGTGCGAATTTTTCGTTGTCCCTAGAGCAACTGTGACAGTGTTTCGTTTAACTTATCAGGCCCAGGATTGCTCTCAGCATCACCGGATAACAACAACAAAATTCTACTGACAAAAAAAAAACATAATGCCGCCAGCAGTGGGTCAGGCAGCACCACTAAACATCGATCATCATTCCTATAACAAAGTAAATCGTATTTCGGCCCTACCTGAAAGACAGTGCAGACAAGCGTGAACCAAGTGTGCATCGTGCCGCCGCAAGACGCACTGAAGAGCAGAGCATTCGTTCACGGCTTTATAGCAGGCCAAAAGAGGCCAGTTGGTGACACTGAGGTTGTACACCATGCGCAGATGTGATCCCAAGAGCCCAAGATGCGCAAGTTGGATGCCTCAGTCAATCGATGATGCGAAGCCTGTATCAGACCGTCCGATCTGGCGGCACCGGGCAGTTTCTCGAAGGATGTAGAAGTGTGACCATGCGCGAAGGAGCGCGAAGGAGCGAATTGTGACCATGCGAAGTGTGACCATGCGCGAAGGAGCGAATTCCTGATGACATCTTGATTCCGTGCAAGCGGCAATCTGAAAGCTAGTGCAGACAAGCGTGAACAATGTGTGCATCGTGGCGCCGCAAGAC